>JAJJWW010002691.1:0-131668 GCA_023531295.1 Papaver armeniacum | reverse complement strand
ATAATGTGGATCTCGAGTAAGAGTTCTTGTTTCATTTTTTTTGAATATGCATTTAAGATAGGGGTTGACGTGCAGTATTACTTGTAGTCGAAGTATGCCTGAATCCAGTGTCACGCAGGGGGATGTCGGAGTACATTTACAAGCAAAGTAAATATATATTAATTTATACATCGCAAAAGTCAGATAGTGAAAGGTATCTACCTTATCTAGAAAGCTAGAGAGAATGTGATTTATAGAAAATATGGTCTTGTTAACTTGTATCCCATGATAAATGTTAAGGAGCATTATTATATTGTTTAGTTGTATTGGGGATTGTGATATTCTTTGATATTTGAAGTTTCTTGGAAATCCAATTTGTAGTTTCTAGAAATAAATAGTTCCACATTTACCCTAAGAAAAATAATTTTTTACATAATTATAAAAGAATTCACACACTAATCTTAGTACAATATGGGTCAATACATTGTTATACTCATTATACACGTTAATATTACCATACCATTGGCAGTAGATATTGTCTTGCTTCTTTGTTTAAAAAATTATGTAAACCTCCCACAAACATGATTAGGAGTCAGAAGCATGTTATACTATGCATTTTTTGCAGGGTAACAGGTTAAAGATACAAATTTATTGTCATATGTGTGCTAGAAGCCCGGTACGAAACCACTACATGGCTTGTAATTAGTTTCATTGTATGGTGCATACTATCTCATTCATTGGTTAAAAGAAAAAAAAGATAGAAACATTTAACAAAAAATTACTCTCTCCCATTGGCGTTAGAATATATATGCACGATGCATCACACAAACGTGACCGTGAATGGTCTACACATACGTCGATATTATAGTGCATTAAATATAATACTAGTGGGACCCATATTATCCTATGATTAAAATAAAATTATCTATCTAAAGGGCAGATGTGGAACTACTTGTTTTTAGAAACAATAAACTTGTATTTCCTAGAAATTTCAAATATCAAGGGAAACTATAATTCCAATGTAGCTAAATAATATAATAATCTTTCTTAACATGTATCCAGGGATACAAGTTAACAAGACCCTAGAAAATATAATCTCTCATTGGTATTTATAGGCTTTTAAAGATTAGTATTAGGACTTGATATCTTGAAGAATGTAAGATCTCATTGGTTTTCTCTTTTCCAATCTTCTTCGCAACTTCAACACCAACTAAGTGAAACTCGAATAGTAGGAGTTCTCTTTAGAGGTATCTATAAAAGGATCATATGTTTAGTACCTAATTAGGGTATGGGTCGTGGCTCTCTTCTGCAAACTTCATAGGATGAACTAGAAAATGATTATAAACCACTTACAAGTGGCGAAACAACATTTTTAAGGTTTAGTAATTGTTGTAGGTTCCCTGTAGATGAAGCAGTTTTTGGTTGGGGAAAGGGTTGAGTATATGTACATTCTGAATCGTACCAATTATTGAAGGGCTTTAGGTGAAATACCAAAAATGGGAGCTCTAAAAAAAATTTCAATTGTTTCATATGAAAAAATAAATAGACGACCTACATTAGAATACGCAAATAAAAACAACTACATAAAAGTAATATTTCCTGCATCAATTTTTTTATTCTTTTTGATACAAGGTAGTATTCGGGTATGGCGACAAGTCTACTGCTTTGTTAAGAAAGATTTATTTTGTGTGATATGTGATATTAAATGTATCACACACTCGTATACACAACTCGTATCGATATGTATTCCCAAGAGATTTTTGAATATATATATATATATATATATATATATATAATGATATATATAGATGTATATAAGTGAATATTGTGGGAAACATGTAAAAATTTGCAGTAACTTAAGAACGAATGCACAATAGGTTGAGTGGAGTAAATAAAAAGGGTTCAATATTTTATATTAGGGTGTGAAAAAAGAGTAGCCTTGATATTCGTGTGACAACAATATGTTATGAAATTACGAGGGTAGCCAAATACACCACGTTTTTCGTTTCAACCTATAAGTCTGATACCAAGTGTGATCGGCTATGGACAAAGTCGAGACAATACAACAACTTGATATTTACTTAACAATAGTTACGGTACAAAACGGATTGACTATAGGATTAATGACAAGTGATTAGGAATTAACGTACAAGTGTAATTTACTTTATTATAATAAACAATTATAATACGGAAGTGAAGCAAATGACATAGCAATATTTTGTTAACGAGGGGAATGGAAAATGCAGAAAAATCCTGCCACCTAGTCCAGTTTTGAATACTCTTAGAATTAAGCCGCTATACAAAGAACAAATTCAAATTCGTATAGTTGAGACCAAGTAATATACCCTTAGTTACTTAGTTCCCTTAGTATCCTTGCTGAAAAAGATGGGGTCTAACAACCTCACCCAATATTTCGTTCGGCAATATGAATAGACAAACTCCAATATACTTTCAAGAGAATCAACTAGACAGTCAGACTCAATCTATAGAAAAGTATATCAAAGATTTTTATATCTCTATCTCTCAATTCAATATGCAATCAGCAAAAATAGGAATTTAAATTTTTGCCCGATTAAATATAAGAGAAATAACTTGAACGGTACCAAAGACCAATGTTCAAGGATCAATCAATTTCAATCAACAACCAAAGGTTGGATTTACCAATTGACCGATTCAACGCGCAACCTGTGATATTCAATTATATAACAAAATATAATGCGGAAAAGAAATAACACAAACACCAGAATTTTGTTAACGAGGAAAACCGCAAATACAGAAAAACCCCGGGACCTAGTCCAGATTTGAACACCACACTGTATTAAGCCGCTACATACACTAGCCTATTATCAATGAACTTCGGACTGGACTGTAGTTGAACCATAATCGATCTCACATTGATTCAAGGTACAGTTGTGCTCCTTACGTCTTTGATCCCAGCAGGATACTACACACTTGATTCCCTTAGCTGATCTCACCCACAACTAAGAGTTGCTACGACCCAAAGTCGAAGACTTGATAAATAAATCTGTCTCACACAGAAAAGTCTATAGGAATAGATAAATCTGTCTCACACAAAAAATTCTATAGGAATAGATAAATCTGTCTCCCACAGAAATACCTACGAGTTTTGTTCCGTCTTTTGATAAATCAAGGTGAACAGGAACCAATTGATAAACCGGACTTATATTCCCGAAGAACATCCTAGTATTATCAATCACCTCGCAACAATCTTAATCGTATGGTAGCGAAACAAGATGTTTTGGAATCATAAACGATGAGACGAAGATATTTGTGACTACTTTTTATCTTGCCTATCGGAGAATAAATCTCAAGCCAATCTTAATGAAGATCGTACTCAAACACGATAGAAGATGCAAGATCAGATCACGCAACTACATAGAAGATAGTTGGGTCTGGCTTCACAACCCCAATGAAGTCTTCAAGTCGTTAACCTACAGGGTTTCGTGAAAAACCTAAGGTTAAAGGAGAATCGACTTTATCTTATGCAACTAATATGACACAGGAGGTGTGGGGATTAGGTTTCCCAGTTGCTAGAGTTCTCCTTTATATAGTTTTCAAATCATGGTTTGCAATCTAAGTTACCTTGGTAACAAAGCATTCAATATTCATCGTTAGATGAAAACCTGATTAGATTCAAGCTAATATCTTTCAACCGTTAGATCGAACTTATCTTGTTATACACAAAATAAATGTACCCTCATTTAGGTTTATGTAATTGTACCTAAACGTGTACACCATGTTGGCTCAACCGTAGTTAACCGAGGTTAGCTATATGAACACTCTCATATCAACCTTATTCATCTTAACCATAACTAGTTCAAATGACTCAAATGAAACTAGTTAAAGAGTTATTCAATTGCTATATTCTCATAGAAATATACAAGAACACAATTGAAGCAAAATCGGTTTGATTCACTCGAACAAATTCATGAACATTATAGCCACGGTTTGCAAAGAATGCATTCCTTAATATATATATATATATATAGTTCATGTCACAACCGATTTTAGAACTTTAACCACTCAAGTATGCAAACGTGTACGCATACTTAAGTAGCCGGACCAAGATTGGTTTTCGCCAGTATGCGAACGGGTACGCACACCTCCAATCCCAGCAGAATTTTCCGGACCTAAACCTTGCGCAAGTATGCATACGGGTGGGTGTACTTAGGTACTCGGAATTCACAAACCAATAGGTACGCATACATGTATGCACACTATGGTTCTCGGACATGGATTACACATATGCAAAGTGCATAACATGTTCATAATCCAATATTGGTTAATTGTTCTCAACTTTATTTCAATCATTGAAACTTTCTTAGAGGATGATGATGTGATTTTAATTTTGTTGTAGAAAGTGGTAGTAAAGATGTCGTTCTCTCGAACTTGTGAAGGATTTTTTAGACTTAAATTCAAAACAAAAATAGAAAACTCACTAAAAATATAGCAAACTTTGACAAAGATGTTATCAATATTAAAAGAACACTGAGGCTAAGATTCCACTATTTTCCAAGTTTAAAGTGATTTAATCTAATATTTATATTTATGCAATTTTCTCGTTCAATTTGATTCTAAACTATTGCGACAAGTAGATTCTCAAAATAACAAGTGTAAATCCGAAGCATAGAACATCAAAAACCTAAGTCTAAGCATGCTCTATCAAAAGAAATCACAATTGCTTAACAAAAATCATTCAAACAATTTTCAATCAAGGCAATAATCATATAATAATTGCAAATAAATAAATAAAATAGAATATACCACTTTTTGTTGGAAAAATAGCTTCCTCTATCGCCTCAGCAATGGGGTTTAGCTCCTCATATTAATCATGATCTCAAAATATTATTTTATGGTTCAAAAGTTGATTAAAAGGTTGAGAAACAATAAAACAGACTGTTTGGAACGCTGTAATGGTGTTACAAAGAAGCTGTTACAAGAGACTGTTACAGAACCCGACTTATGCACTGTTGATGTGTCGCTGAATGTAAGACCCCGAAACGACATTTGTCCGCTTCGGCCTATGTTCTTTGTGTTCTTGGTTATGCACCAGCAGAAAAATTCTCTCGAAACTCGTGATTTTGTTCTCTGTGTTGTTCTAAACCTCCCCAAAGTTTGCGTACCTCCTTTGTGACTCCCAAAGAATCCTTTTATAGCCAACAACAACCCTAAAACTCGATATAATCCTCTCTTTCTTCTAGCAGAAAGTAACGGAATTTTCCACTTTCCAAATCTCTTCTCTCGCGCTTTCGAGCCGTACGGGTCACTCCAATTCCTTTATTAGATTGATATGAATCCCGTGGAAGATTATCTTGCCTCAAATCTCCCAGAATCGCTGAGAATAACTCAAACAAAGTCCCGTGAAACCTCACCTCCTCTCGTTTTGCTCCACACGATCATGCAGCCAAATTTGATCGATTGTAACACTTGTACCAGTGCCTGTTGGGCTCTAACAGTCCATTCCACCAAAAACCGTGATTGAATCTCTCTAAATCCACTGAAAACTCGATCCACAAATCACAACAGAAGAAATATTTCCGCCAATTTTCTCGAATTCGAATGTGGAAGATGGGTAGCCCCTTAACCAGAGTAGGGGTGTATTTAGAAGGTTTCTTTGGTGATGCCCTGGGGGTGCCCCTTAGTAATTTGGGTACCCCTTATCCGTAGCGAGGGTCCGAATAGTAGGTGTCCTCCGGGCGCAACTTTTCGAGCCGATTTTTCCAAAAATGTTTATTGGCCAAAAATACCTACACACGCATAAAACACCATAATAAGTACAAAAATGAGCACTATCAATATAAAGAATTGAGATAATTTAGACACAAAAATGTGTCTATCAAATACCCCCAAACCTATTATTTGCTAGTCCTCGAGCAAAAATAAAACAAAAACAAAATCCTAACTCACTGTCGCAGGCATCGTCGATTGCATTTAGCGTATGAAATAAGCCTTTAAACCCTAGGTGGCCCTAGTGGCCGAGTTATAGTCTCGGGAGGGTTTACCAGAGGTGTACCCACAAAACCTTTATACTCTAGACCCTAACTATCTACGCAGAACCTTGGAAGGCACTAAAGAATCTCCTTGGTTGGCATACTTATTGACTACAGGAGGAAAGTACCACGATGCGAAATTCCAATTGATGTACACGAGTTTGCACTCAAGCATACTAAAATTCATATATAAGTCATGTAGCTCTACTCGAGATAGTCGCACTATGGACATCAATACCCGGAGTCAAAACTAATCACATGGATAGATCAAGAAGATGGATATAGAGAAAACATAGATGGTTTTGATGTTTACTAAGTGATCGATGTTTCCCATATCTGTCTGAAGGCCTCCGCCAAAATGAACCTATCCTGATGGACTGAGATACTAGTCTGATTAATATCAACACACTGGCATATACAAGGGAACCAGTGGTCGATAATCTTAACTCTAGGTCGATACAACTGGCATATACAAGGGTTCCAATGGTCGACTTTATTGAATTTATTCCGGTTGGTCTGATGGTCTGGTCTCATTTTCTTCACTGTTTTTTTTTTTTTTTTTTTTTAATCACTCTAATTCACCCTAGCATTGGTAACAACTTGAATCGTGAGCCCCACCTAATCACTTAGAGAAACATAGTTTAAAAATAAAATAAAATAAAAACAGAAGTGAAAAGGACTCAACGAGATATGGTGAAACTATCATGTTATTTCTAACACCCGAGCTCGTGCTTTTATGAATAGACTCTTTAGATGTTTCCATCTAATCAGATTGGTTCCTCAACTCCTACAACCAAAATGCTTCCATCCACTTAGATTGGTTAGTGCCATCCCTAATAAGCATAAATTTCTAGGCTCTGGAGTTTAACAATGCAACTAAAACTTTCTCCCATACCCCCAAACTTAAATCTAACATTGTCCTCAATGTTCTAAAGATAAAATTAAAAGCATGAACAAGGAGAAACTGTTACCATTTGAAGCAAAAAGAGTTAAGGAAAGATATTACCGTGTCGCATGAATATTGGGTTACCTCCCAAGAAGTGCTAAGTTTAACGTCTTCAGCCAGACATTACGTACCCATAAAATGGCTAATTACCCTTTCAAATTGTATATCAATAGTCGAAACAACTGTGGATCATCAAAATCAATTAAAATCGCCACAATTATGAGACAACCGCACTAAATCAAAAAATGAATGACGGAGCACATCCTCATCCAAGGTTTCCTGCAAGACAATCGATTTTTCTGTGGTGCCCACTTTGGCTTCATATGAGTTTCTTGATAAACGGATTTACCCAAATAACGAGTCTCAAATAGCTGGATTTCCTCATGGATATTATCAGGAGGATCGGGTTGTGGAGTCGGAAGAGACTTAGGTAATACCTCAGACACACTAGGCTCGAGTCCCAAGTTAGGGACTTCAAATAGGGGTACTTGACGATTACCACCCACAAACTTAGAATTTTCGGTGTCTCTGGATAGACTAGTCACAATATTCCTAATTTCTAGACCATTAGGTTCCTGAAAAAGGCCAATTGCTTTCTCTAATTTATAATCAGGTGGTTAATCCTCTAAATGCATCTGAGGCACATAATCTGTAGGACTTATATGTTTCATATCCTCTATGGGCAACCCTACAGTTTCCTTATTGTCTTGAAGTACGGTCACCGGCCTACTCTCATGATCACTATCCAAATCGGAAGCTATAGGAAAAATCTCAGATGGGCCTAAAAATGCATAATTAGGGTCCATCTTAGGAGGATCTCTAGGCTCTTCGAAACAAGGGCTTAAGGTAGATTCAGTAGCTAGTAATGGTTCGAACCTAGCTTTCCATTTATCGTTATCTAACATAGGAATAGAATCCAACAGAGCATTTACTTGTTCAATGTTGCTATCATCGTCAAAATCCATGCTAAAATGGGCTAGACAACTTTCTAATGGATCTTCCGATAAGGTGTTTGGTAATGACTCTTGAACTAAGGTTCCTATCTGTTTATGGGTGAAAACTACTCCTACAGAATTTGGTAATTTGGGGTGTGGATGAGGAATGAATTTAAACCTTTAAACAAATGCACTGCGCGGTGAGTGCTTGTAGATTCGAGAGATCAATCTGTGCAAGTCCGGCCTAAACTAATAAAAATGGCCGTTCTGGACTTGTTTCGGTCACAAAGTGAAGGAGATGGGGTTGATCTTAGGGAGGGAAGCGAAGAAGGTGTTGAGATTGTGAAGGTGTTGGCTTGCTTATGACTTGTGACAGAAAAATGAGCAGGCTTACGGTTAATGTAAGGAGGCTCTGTGTGTTTGAACAATGGTATCAACACTTGATTTTCTATCTCGTCTGGACTTGTGTTCTTGTGTGAAATAGGGCGGAGAACCTATTTATACAAGTCATTGAGCCTTATTCACGTCTCTCGTGGGAAGTGGAGGAAGTGGAATGATGGAGTAGTGGAGTTGTGTGTTGGTGATACACGACCAGTCTTGCCCACTTCTCCAGTTCATCTCTAACCGTCCATGACTTCCTGACACGTTCTTGTGATGGCGCATTGCACGCTACACGCTGTAAACCGCCAGACCAATACCCCAAAGATGTATCCCCAGTTTGTGACATGATTGATGTCCGGAATGTGTGGATCGTGGATCCACGAAAGATAGCATGTAATCTTTGAATTGAATAACTGTGTTATTCAGGAAGTCGATACTGGTGAAGTATCGTGTGTATTTTATGCAAGTACTGCATTACGGTGTGGTAAAGTGATGGGTGACGACTCCTCACTAACCAAATAACTCCCACCAGGTTGTATAACCAAGTCGGTGGAGTTGGACGGATGAGATGATCTTTGAGACACTCATCTCATGACCGTTAATGAATATTAGGGTTTTTGAAGAGGAGCGCAAGCATGACTCTTCAGCTTGGTCGAAACCAAGCATGGGAAGAATTTTAGAGAGGACCGACCGGTCGTGCATGTTGATGGCATGCTGGTGTACACGGCCATGTCTCACCGTCCCATGAAGGTGCGATCTAGGCCACTCAATTTGACCGGCAAAGAGGAGCGGTTGAGATCGGTTTGCGGCAGAAATCCTTGCCGCAAAGGAGTTGGAAACCGCATGACATTCCTGCGCGCGTTTCGAGACGAACAATCTTGGTCGGTCTCGGTCGATCACTCCAACATGTAGGTGGTAGGCTGGTGTTCACGCCTATACCTGACTATCACATGAAAACGTGATCTAAGCCACTCAAATCATCCGGTGAAGTTGAACGGTCGAGATTAGTTTGCAATTCGGGAAGTGTAACCACGCATGTTTGGGCGGGCGTTTTGGATTAGCCGGGCATGATATGCCTTGGCCGACCGCATGAGGAGGTAGATGGGCCCACGGTGGTCATGCTGGTATGACCGGACCTGCTTAATTTAATCTGGGACCCTCCATTCATGCCGGAGAAGATGGACGCGCGTGATGGCTTGAAACCCTAATTTGGCTTTCAAAGCCGTGCGCCTCCTCTTGTTTGGGTGACGATTTTGTCACGGCCAAACATTGTTGGTCTTGATCGATTGGTCAAGTGCGTGGGCGGTCCCACGGTGATCGTGTTGACATGCTCGGGCCCTTTGAGTCTACATCTACACCTTTCGTCCGCACTTTGCGAAGATGGATGGATGAGACTGCTTTAAGACATGTAATATGCCGCAAACCCTAATTTAGGGTTTTCCGTCATAATGCTTGGTATGAACGGTTTTCTTTTGGCAAGCTAAGGCCGTGGGTATTCCATACCATGCTTGGGGTGATGGAATTGATCCGTGGTCATCCAATCATGCTTATGGAGTTGGATGATCTGCGATCGGATCATATCCTGACCGATACAATCAAGTCCTGGATGCTCAATCGGGCTAATATAACACACCGAGAGGGGCTCAATCGGGCTAGTATAACACACCGAGAGGGCTCTGGGCTAGTATAACACACCGAGAGTCATCCTGTACGGGTATTTCGTACATGGTTTCATTATAGTGCTTGAGGTTCGTGTTACTCTATAAGAGTAACACTCAGTCGTCATGCCACACTGATAATGATTCATTATAATGCTTGGAGGTTCGTGCTACTCTATAAGAGTAACACTCGCCGTCATGCCACACTGATAATGAGTACTGGAAATACAAGGCTGATATGAAATTCACAGGAAGGGATTGTTGCTACATGCTCCAACCTGGAGGAATTTCATGTATTCACAGAATGGGATTGTTGCCACATGCTCCATTCATGGTGAATTAAGTGAGGAAATATCCAACACTTATAAATGTCTTTATCTTTTACAAGATGTCAGCGCATAATTTTTCTGGTTTTTTACAAATTTAACCTTGAACGAAAATCCACCATCAACATTAAGTCCCCTGCCTAGCACACAATGGTTACACTATTGTGTGGTAGGCATGAGATGGTGACATACATATGTGAGAAAGACAGGATAAAAGGAGTTTACCCGGAAGAGTGCTGGCCGACTGCTAGTTGCCCACGCCGTCATGCTTGTATGGAATCTTTTGGTGGGGCCGGTTTCTTTCTTTGGGTATTTGAATCAAAAGAGGAAACCAAATAAAAGAGGAATCCTTCTTCTATTGGGATTCTCCTAATTTTTGTCTATAAAGAGACCAAGACTCCTTTCTTCTCCTCACGATTTTTTTTTTTTCGTTTGCTGCTCTTGTCCGCAACCTTGCTGCCACCGTCGACCATTGTTTCCGCTGCCGGAATTGTTGCCGGAACCCGCCGTCGTTCATTGCCGGAGTTGCTCCCGTCCGGCCGTCCAAGGTAGGTTTCGCTCCCCTTTTTTTTTTTTTTTTTTTTTTTTTAACGGTCAAACCCTAGTTTGTTAGGTAAATACCTTTTGTAAGATATGTATATGCTTAGTTTTTCCGCCATTGCATGCAAAACCTAGCTTTTAGTTTGTATCTTGAAAAGGAAAATCCTTGGCTTGAATCTCGCATACACGATTCCCATGAATAAGGAAAATCATGTTATGATGCGTGAGAATGAACGTGGGTCCGCCGTGCATGCTTGATTTACCGTGGGTCTCACCCACACACGATTGACTAAAATTTGTACCGAACTTGAAACTTGTACCGGACTTGAAATTTATGCCAGACTTGAAAACTTGAGTTATACCGAAGCTTGATCAATACCAGACTTGAATGATGTTTGGACCGGCCATTGTATGCTCCGATGTGAGTTGTGTCTTGCCGTGTGTGACTATATTTCTTCCGTGCTTTCATACAAGTTCTAACTCCCGTCTTTTTTATTTCATTGCGGTAGAAAAGAAAAGAACTCCCGTCGATATGTCTTCCGGAGATAATGCTCGGTGCCAAGTCGTGAAGCGTTGATGACTTCAAAGATATGCCGAACATCGATGATGAGTTGTTCACCTCGCCTTTTCCAAACATCGAGACATCCTTCTCATAAGATAGTCTTGCTTTCCGATTCGTAAAATATGGACGCCGATCCATTCTCTTCTTCAAAGACTTGTGATGAGATTTTGCCTCCCAGAGAAACGAATATCCGCCTTCTCCTATTGATTTCAAGACTTGCCATACTCCACTGGGTTCTTATGAAGGATGGATGAGACGTATGTTGAGTAATAAGGGCATTAAGGACAATTTGACCAAAGCATAAATCCTCAATGCGGTCATGGAATCTGCTGCCCTCGAAATTAGGAAAGACGCCGCGGGTTTGATTACCTTCATTTCTCGGTGGCGCATTTCTACTCACACAGCCGTATCTAGATGGGGAGAGATGACTATTACTTTGGAGAGTGTGGCTGCATTAATGAACCTGCCTGTTGTTGGAAGTCTTTCTTACGAACTCTCCGATACGGAAAAGAGTAACTATGCTGCTATACTTCATAAGGTTGCGGAATTCGACGATCTGGAGAAAGAGGAGAAAAAAGATGCGAGATGCTTTTACACTGGTGGGTGTCGGAGTGGTCTCCCGTAGACCCGAGCCGGGTCAAGAATTGGAAAATGAGCTCGCCTTGATCGCGTTCCTGTCTTTATGGCTGTCCGTAGATATATTTGATGACGGTTCCGAAAGAAGACCATTAGAAGTGACCTTGTCAAGATTGCTATAAGGTTGGTGAAGGGTGAAGTTCTTCCTCTGGGCTCATTGTTCCTTGGATCACTGTATTCCCATCTGGACGCTTTAGCAATGGACATGCATGCTTCTAACGGTATAAGAAGGTGGAGTCGCACATTCACTTCGCTTTTCTGCAGGCGTTCTTATGGGAACACTTCAAAAGTTACGCTCCTACTCCTGGAAATTCGCTCAATAACTTGTATGGTGGCTCGAGAATACTCCGTTGGAATAAAAAGCGTCCCAGAGGCGGTGCGAAGCTTGCGAAACGTATTTGACAATGTGTCTTCTCGTGGATTTCCGTCCATGGGGGCCGGTCCACCATTCCATTGTCCAGCCAAAGACTTTTGCTATCACTTCGACGGTCCCGATCTTTGTGTTGTGTACCGATGTCGAAACTATGAAATCTGGAGAACTTGTTTACCGCAAGCAATGCATTCCAGGACACGTCCCGTCTCTATTTAACGGAGAATTTTCTGTGACTCCGTACAATATTGACAGGGCTGCTCGCCAAATGGGGTTTGATCAGGGCGTCCCATTCATCCGTTCACCAAGGGTTCCGAAAGAATCTCTTCCGAATATTCTTAATCTTTGGTATGTATTTAGAACGGGTGTGCCTTCCTTCCTCGCCTATTGGGAGAAACCCGCTGGTAACCGATAAGTATAAGGAATTTTGGAAGAGACAATCGTTGGTTTTCCGAAATTTTTCGAGAGTGTTGTGACGAATTCCCGTAGTGAGCCATCTTCTAACGTCTTGACGAAGTATTTCCGGTTGAGCCACTTCCAGCCAAACGGAACAGAGCTGAGGATTGCAGTCCCCAAGTAGGAGAGAGATCTAAGAGGCAAGCGTGCGGTTCGATGATCCTTAATTCTTCCAATATGCAGTATTTAAATCTCTTTTCGTTGATTTCTTCATTCCCAAAGTGTAAATTCTTCTAAAAAGCGGTCTTTACTTGAAATCAGGGAATTCCGAAAGAGAATGTCTTCACAAGGTTGGCGCGCATTCAAAATGAGAAGGCTGGTAATGTTGGCCTTCGTGCTGAGAATTCTGGCGGTACTGACCTTTATGCTGAGAAGTCTGGAGAAACCGCTCCTTTTTCTGACCATGACAGAGATAATGCAAGCTCGGTTGAACAAGGCGCTTCCCTTAGTGATCTTGTTGACGGGGTCGTGATGAAAATCAGCACCCAGAGCGAAATAGATGCCGGAAGGAATGTAAGAGAGATAGTGCCTGCTGTAGTTGAGACGGCTCCCATTGAAATCCATCCTGAACGGGTTCCGGACAACATGGCTATTGTGGTGACTCCCTCTGAAAGGCCTCCTGCAACTGACAAGGCTCCTGCGGTTGGGGCTTTGTTCGATCCTCCTTTTATTACCTCTCATCCAGGTCATGTATTGGTTGGCGGATTTCGGTCGTGCTTGCCTTCGGTCAAAAAAATTGTACACGACAACTGGGAGAAACACGTCCATATTGCTACCACCACGAAGCTCAAAAGTCGCCTTGCATTGGTCAACCGCGTCCAAGAAGCTTTATCTACTATCCAAGGATGAGCGTCACGACCGGTCGAACAGCTTCCGAGGAGATGGTTGAAGACTGGAAGTGCCATCGAGACGTGTTTGCGCAATACGGTTTTAATGCCCCTTGGTTCTTCGAAGGGTTCTCCAAGATTCGGAGCTTCGAAATTACAGGATGAAGTCCCCTCTGCGGACCGTGTTGCTCGCCAGAAGAAGAGGTCGAAAAGTCAGTGCGAGGAGTTGAAGTCAAGCAGCCGTGCTCCAAAGGATGAAAGTCGCTCTTGCCCAGAAGGACGAGTTGTTGCTGAAGGACTTTCCTTGATTCGTGCCATATACTTGCCTCTTCTTTTAGATATTTCCCTTTTTGAGTGATAGTGAGGATTTTCTTTCGTAATTTGACTTTTGTTTTTTGAAACCTCCCTTGTATCAAACCGGAGTAGCTTCTCCAAGAAAATCCTCCGTGTTAATCTTCTCAGAACTATCCCTCTGAACCAAGCTTCTCCTGAACAATGCGCTTCAAAGCGTTGCATTCACTGGTGGGGTGATGAAGGAACCGGTGGTAATGACAGTACCTCGGGTCCATTACTTCTTGATCAATAGGTGGGCGCCGTACCGGGGGTAGCTCCACTTCTCCACTTCGTGCCCACGTCTCCAGTAGCTCTAGAATTTTCTTCATTGGGAAGGGGAAATGTAAGTACCTTGTGTTTAGCTTTTCCTCGTTAGCGTGCGTCGCGATGTCTCTCCGTGGCCTTGATGTGGAACAGAGATGAAGTTGGAAGACTTGCGAGTGTCATCATATCTCATGGATCGCTTGCCTAGGCAGAGGGATGTGGAAGGTTCCGTAATGTCACTGCTGAGTGACCGAATCGAATGCTCCCATCCTCTGTATTCAGACATCCCCTGATTGATTTCTCCTTCCTCAAGCATTCCTTCAGTTGGTTGGGAGGCCGACTCGGATTGGACAGTCTTCCGGGCTTCGACAAGAGTTTTGAGGTATAAATCCTCTAGCAAGGCTCCATAGGCTGCGTGTTCCCTTCTTTATCCGGCGACATTGTAGTAGTCCTGATAAGTCTCTTCTCTTGTGGAGTTGCATCGGGTCTCCATTGTTGACCGGACCATGTTGTTCATCTTCCCTGAGTCTCCTGCGGTTACGCGCCCTTTTTGCTTCTCCACCGGTAAAGGTGTGATTCCTGGTTAAAGTTTCAACATTTCTTGCGCTGCCTGAGTGGAAGCATCCTTCTTGTAATTGTGTCGCCATATCATTCAAAAGGCGAAATGTCTCACTCGCCTTCTGGTGATACCGGCTTGATTTGCCAAGACATCCTCCAACATTCCAGCTATGCTTCCCACGATATCTGAACCACCTGCGGACTCCGGGTGAGGATACATCGTGAGATGAAAATCGAAAAATTGAGAATTCGATTTTTGTAACCGAGAGATCAATCTCCCACTGTGGTCGCCAATTGTTTATGGGTGAAAACTACTCCTGCAGAATTTGGTAATTTGGGGTGTGGATGAGGAATAAATTTAAACCTTTAAACAAATGCACTCACAAGGTGAGTGCTTGTAGATTCGAGAGATCAATCTGCAAGTCCGGCCTAAACCAAGAAATGGCCGCTTTCATTTGTTTCGGTCACAAAGTGAAGGAGATGGGGTTGATCTTAGGGAGGGAAGCGAAGAAGGTGTTGAGATTGTGAAGGTGTTGGCTTGCTTATGACTTGTGACGGAAAAATGAGCAGTGCTTACGGTTAATGTAAGGAGGCTCTCGTGTGTTTGAACAATGGTATCAACACTTGATTTTCTATCTCGTCCTGACTTGTGTTCTTGTGTGAAATAGGCGGAGAACCTATTTATACAAGTCATTGAGCCTTATTCACGTCTCTCGTGGGAAGTGGAGGAAGTGGAATGATGGAGTAGTGGAGTTGTGTGTTGGTGATACACGACCAGTCTTGCCCACTTCTCCAGTTCATCTCTAACCGTCCATGACTTCCTGACACGTTCTTGTGATGGCGCATTGCACGCTACACGCCGTAAACCGCCGCACCAATACCCCGAAGATGTATCCCCGCCAGTGACATGATTGATGTCCGAATGTGTGGATCGTGGATCCACGAAAGATAGCATGTAATCGTCAATTGAATAATCGTGTTATTCAGGAAGTCGATACTGGTGAAGTATCGTGTGTATTTTATGCAAGTACTGCATTACGGTGTGGTAAAGTGATGGGTGACGACTCCTCACTAACCAAATAACTCCTGACCAGGGTTGTATAACCAAGCTGGTGGAGTTGGACGGATGAGATGATCTTTGAGACACTCATCTGCGACCGTTAATAAATATTAGGGTTTTTGAAGAGGAGCGCAAGCATGACTCTTCAGCTTGGTCGAAACCAAGCATGGGAAGAATTTTGGAGAGGACCGACCGGTCGTGCATGTTGATGGCATGCCGGTGTACACGGCCATGTCTCACCGTCCCATGAAGGTGCGATCTAGGCCACTCAATTTGACCGGCAAAGAGGAGCGGTTGAGATCGGTTTGCGGCAGAAATCCTTGCCGCAAAGGAGTTGGAAACCGCATGACATTCCCCGACGCGTTTCGAGACGACCAATCTTGGTCGGTCTCGGCCGATCACTCCAACATGTAGGTGGTAGGCTGGTGTTCACGCCTATACCTGACTATCCCATGAAAACGTGATTTAAGCCACTCAAATCATCCTATGAAGTTGAGCGGTCGAGACTAGTTTGCACTTCGGAAGTGTAACCACGCATGTTTGGGCGGGCGTTTTGGATTAGCCGGCATGATATGCCTTGGCCGACCGCATGAGGAGGTAGATGGTCCCACGGTGGTCATGCTGGTATGACCGGACCTGCTTAATTTAATATGGGACCCTCCATTCATGCCGAGAAGATGGACGCGCGTGATGGCTTGAAACCCTAATTTGGCTTTCAAAGCCGTGTGCCTCCTCTTGTTTGGGTGACGATTTTGTCACGGCCAAACATTGTTGGTCTTGACCGATTGGTCAAGTGCGTGGGTAGTCCCACGGTGATCGTGTTGACATGCTCTGGGCCCTTTGAGTCTACATCTACACCTTTCGTCTGCACTGCGAAGATGGATGGATGAGACTGCTTTGCAAGACATGTAATATGCCGCAAACCCTAATTTAGGGTTTTCCGTCATAATGCTTGGTATGAACGGTTTTCTTTTGGCAAGCTAAGGCCGTGGGTATTCTATACCATGCTTGGGGTGATGGAATTGATCCGTGGTCATCCAATCATGCTTATGGAGTTGGATGATCGCGATCGGATCATATCCGGACTGACATGATCCAAGTCCTGATGCTCAATCGGGCTAATATAACACACCGAGAGGGGCTCAATCGGGCTAGTATAACACACCGAGAGGGCTCGGGCTAGTATAACACACCGAGAGTCACCATACGGGTATTTCGTACATGGTTTCATTATAGTGCTTGAGGTTCGTGTTACTCTATAAGAGTAACACTCAGTCGTCATGCCACACTGATAATGATTCATTATAATGCTTGGAGGTTCGTGCTACTCTATAAGAGTAACACTCAGTCGTCATGCCACACTGATAATGAGTACTGGAAATACAAGGCTGATATGAAATTCACAGGAAGGGATTGTTGCTACATGCTCCAACCTGGAGGAATTTCATGTATTCACAGAATGGGATTGTTGCCACATGCTCCATTCATGGTGAATTAAGTGAGGGAATATCCAACACTTATAAATGGCTTTATCTTTTACAAGATGTCAGCGCATAATTTTTCTGGTTTTTTTACAAATTTAACCTTGAACGAAAATCCACCATCAACACTATCATGTTCACCTCTTCAATGCATGTGTCATCTAACTCAGAATGCAGCTTATTGACATTAAAAATATTCAACTCAATAGTCATATTACCAAAAGATAGATTCATAATACCATTTCGACAGTTTATGATCGCATTAGACGTAGCTAAAAATGGGCGACCTAAAATCACAGTGTATCCGGTTCTCTCGGGTCGTGACAAAGTTGGGTATCTAAGACCATGAAATCCACAGGATAAATAAACTTGTCGACCTCAATAAGAACATCTTCTATCACACCACGAGGAATTTTAATAGACCTATCAGCTAACTGGCAAAGTTATCTTGGTAGGTTTCAATTCACCAAGTCCTAGCCGTAAGTACACATGGTACGGCAAAGTAAGTTCACACTAGCTCCTAAGTCAAGTAAAGCTTTATCTACCCGATGTTTTCCTATCGTGCAAGCAATGGTAGGGGCACTGGTCTTTATATTTAGGAGTTGTGTTGTTCTCAATGATCGAACTTACATGACTAGCTAAAAAGGCTTTTTTAGGGACACTAAGCTTGCGCTTTCGCGTACACATATCCTTAAGGAATTTGGCATAAGTTTAAGTTGCCTAATTGCTTCTAGTAACTTCAAGGTTTATGGTAACTTTCTTAAAACCTCCATTATGTCATTAAAGTTGGATTCATTCTTTGTTGGTACTAATAGCTGTGGAAATGGGGCTCTAGGCATAAAATAGGGCCTCTCAGAACCGAATCGGATCATCGTAGATTTTATCAGTCCCTCGGCCTATGGATGGTCCCGAGGGTGAACTACGATGCTCACTATCGGGCATGGTTACCCGATTGTCTACTACTCTACCACTCCTAAGGGTTCTAATTGAATTCAACCGATGTGATGGTTTTTCACCTACTTCATGAACTCCTCTAGGGTTGGGTTGTGTTTGACTAGGGAACCTACCTTTTCTCTCAAGGACTCATTTATCGACTAACCTGCGTTTTAACTCGGCAATAGCTTGACTGTTTTCTTGCCCTATCCCGTTACTAGCTTCTACACTTTGTGAAAGTGATTGGTGCATCTTTTCAGTGTTTCGAATAAATGAGGCAAGAGTTTTTTCTAGACTTAAAATTTTCTTATCGGACTGATTTTGAAACTGAGCTACTCCTGAAGGATTCTTAATATAGCCAAAACCTGGGGGAGCATTTGAATTACTAAACTGACCTTTGATTCTCGGTCCTTAGACCATGAGAGGTTCTGATGGTTTCTCCAACTAGGATTATAGGTTTCCGAATATGGGTCAAATTTCGACGGTTATCAAATCTAGTGTTATTATTATAAAGAGCATTGGCTTGCTCTTCAATAGTCCGGCCTTCCCAAAAAGGCTCTACTCTACCACTAGTGTGACCCAATTCTAAAGCTTCCAACCTTTTAGCTATTGCCGCAATTTTGGCATCCGATTCAAAGCCTCCTTCTAGCTTATTAACGTTTCCTCTTCCTAAAGAATTGTTTTCTTGGGTTCCCTACTATTTTCCCATTGTCAGGGTCTTTTCGGCGATTTCATGCAAATATGTCATCGCCTCATCAACTGCTTGGTTTTCAAACCCACCCGTACACACAGATTCTACCGTGGTTGTAGTGGAATAATCTAAACCCTCATAAAGGATCCGAACTAACCTAACCTTTTCGAGACCATGATGAGGACATTGGGCTAATAAATCATTGAACCTTTCCAAATACCTATACAAAGATTCTCCTCTTGTTGAGAAAATGTGCAAATTTGCGTCCTAATAGACGATGTTTTGTGCCTAGGGAAAAACTTGTTCAAAAAGGCAGATGTAAGTTGTTCATATGTTTCGATTGAACCAGAAGCCAAACTATATAGCCACGATTTGGCTTTATCTTTCAAGGAAAAAGGGAATAACCTGAGTTTCAAAGCATCATCATCCAGTTTCTAATCTTTAGGTACTACAAATTTCCTCAAAGTCCCTAACATGGAAATAGGGGTTTTCATTTTCTTTCCCTAAGAAGATTGGGAGCAACTGTAAGGTTCCAGGTTTAAGTTCATAAGTTGCTTCCGTTTCAGCTAACCTGATACACGAGGGACGAGTAGTCCTAGTCGGGTTCAATAAAGCTTTCAAAGTTGCCATTTCTGGCACTATTGGAATATTAGGGATTGTCTCCTCAAACTGAGGTTCAAAAACGGACTCTTCAAAAATTGGACTTTCTAAATTGAGGTAATCGAGATGCTTAGAACTACTAGGTTTCTCTTTAACAAATATACCTAGGGAGTCTCTTTTACGTTCAGGCATGCAAAAGAATAAAGAAGGGGATTCTATGCAATCACAAATCAAGGCCGACTCAACCAAAGCAAACCTAGAGATTTCTAGCAAACAAAAAGCATGATGGCTCCACTTAGATTGTTTCTAGACCAGCTTCTAATCCTTCGAAAGGGAATTCGTGACAATTTAAGCAAACCCCTCTGGAATCAATCCGAGTCAAAGTAAGTTGAATAGAGGCGAGGGAAGCTCGGTGGAGCTTTGATACCCAAGGCCTCACCGGAATTACAATGCGGCGCAGTCACGCATTCAACTCACAGAAACCTTTATTGTAGGATCATAATATCGCCACAACAACAATTCGCGAAGACAACGGATAACAACATTGCGAGTGAGTCGCAGAGGGTTAAATATAAATGACGACCGGATGACGATAGGAGGATATGAGATCTCGCGAAAGTTAAGAAGTGTCGCGAGTATGAATATTTGTACGTCTCGCGACACTTCGCGAGACATTCCCGAAAATAAAGGACAGAATTAGTCGTCATTCACTATGTATTATCCTATATAAAGGGATGAGTGATTTTGTTGAAAGGAGAGTTCTTTTTGAATTGGAAGGCAAGTCATTAGGAGAGAGAAACAGAAGCGAATGTAGTAAGATCTTAAGTGTAATTCCATTTTCCCGTAAACATTTTAAGAAAATTATTAATAAATATTCATAATTGTTCACCTATTATCTTCTGAATGGATTAGTTAAACAAAATATAGTGAGGGGTGTATTGTGGGAAGCAGGTGAACGTTACGATGGAAAGGAGTCCTTCAAGGATTGGGATAACGCTGAGGCAAAGAGTACAATGAACAAAAGGCATAAAAAGTAAAATGAATGGTCTGTGATAAGTAATCGACAAAGATATATCAAAGGCAAGACAAAGAAGAAATGATATGTGAGAATTTCGACAACAAGAATGTACAAGAATCCGAGAGAAAAATGAATGAAACAACATTGTGCGATGTCTTCGCAAATTAAATATCAGACAGAAATTAAATATGAATGATTGAATGATTTAACAACAATGAATGAGTAAATGAATGGGACGAACCTTTATGGCGTACACCCTAGTTCGCGAATTATACTTCGTAAGAGGCAAATGTAAGACCTAAAGTGCGTCATATAAGGGGGAATCTCTTAACATGGCCCGGAAAAGGTTACACCGCCCCGGAACCCGGGTCATGCAGATTTGGGGCCCATGAAAGCCTATCCTGAGGAGGTACCTTGGATTCCCAACTATATATGTAGGTTATACCCCTGGTTGGGCGACCGAGGGTCTCTTTCAAGGAGTCGGCGATGATCAAGGCGCCGAGGTACACGGTTGAGTCAAGAGTGCGGGGAGCATGGAACTTCCTTACCACTCTTGACAAGTCTTGGCGCATGCTGCACTCGGCCCGAAGAAAACTCCACTTAGGGTGCAGCCTTGTAACCATAAACCCTATAGGTATAAGGGATAAGAGGCTGCGAAAACAACTCAAGTTGTTGTTAAGACCGGATGGGAGGAGCTAGCCTTGTATGGCCGATGTACGCCTCCTTGAAGGGGCAACCAGGGAGATGATAAGGGCGGCACCCTCCATTAGGGAGCTGATAAGTGCCAAAGACGCAAATGTCACGAGGCTTTGTTTTCGTAAGGAAACTTAGGCTTGTCATATTTGTGCAATGATCTCGCAAAGAGGCAATAATACTAACGCGAGGGTAAGACGAGATCAATGGGTCCTTACATGCAGTGTAAAGACGCTCCCGCGATTTCGTCGCAAGACGGCAATGTCACGGGGCTTTATTTTCGCAAGAATATTTAGGCCTGTCATATTGTCGCAAGCAAAAATATCCCGCAGAGGCAAAAATACTTGAAAAATGATAAGGCAAGGTCAATGGGTTTTTGCATGCAAGTGTAAGACGTCCTGCGACCTTGTCGCAATAAGGGGTGGCAGAGTAAGACCTTTACTTAGGAAGGTCAAGCTTAGAAGACCACCAAAAATGATAAGGCGAGATCAATAGATTTCTTCTTTTATAAAAATCATTTGCGACCTCGTCGTAATTATAAATTTAAACATCATTCCTGGTCAGAGGAAGAAAATGCGGATCTCAAAATTTCATTCTTTCATATGAAGATGCATAACGTGAGGCAAATATGGGAATGGAAAAGACGAAATATTGTTATCCATCTTCCAATGAAAGAGTTATACATTAATAATGTTAGCCAAAAGGGAATGGAGATTGAATTTATGGGCAATAAACCCAAGAAGTTTACAAAAAGAGATACGAGAAATGTACAGATATTACAGCGTATAAAGAAACAAAAAGAATTATTTCTTTGGTGATTCTTCTCCTCTATCGATCCTTCAATTTCATTATCCTCGTCGCCGAGTTTTCTTTTTTTGGCCTCACTATCGAAACGTCCGAGACAGGCAAATTCTCAGAACTTCTTCGGAAAGCCAAGGATATGAATAAATAGGGATTTTGTGATCATTACAAACATACTCCATGGCTTCATTATGAAAACGAACGGCATCATTATTAAAATTCGCCACGGTAGTTTGAAATTGTTTCTTCAACTTGGAATATCTATTCTCGCAAGGGTGAGATTCTTTGCGAAATGTGCTTTCTCGTATTCAAGTTCTTCAATCCTTGCTTGAAATCTTTTTTCGGACTCGCAAATAAATTACGTTAAATTAACAACTCAACAAAGAATATTACGGAGGTAAGAAAAGAAGAAGGTATAATAAATAACCTTCTCTCGTCATATATTATATCTTTAAACAAGGAAGTATGCTCGGTATGAAGACTAACATCAACACCTAAGTTATTCCTGGCATTATCTAAGATTTTCGCAGCCCAAGCGAATTCATCGTCATTATTTATAATAAGAAGTGAACGAATTTGATTTTCTCGCTCACTAAGTAAGGAGTTCGCGAAGCAATTCATCTCGCTCCATTTGCACTTCGAGAAGGGACTTTTGAAATGTTGCTAATGCCCCTGGCACCATTATTAGCAATGCGATCTTTATCATCTATATGGTCACTAATTTTCTTCCTTAAAATTTTGGTTTCCTCATGAGACTCGAGGTACATTTGTTTAAACTGGTTGGCTGTACTTAAACTAGATCTCGTGCTCAATTTCTAAGAGGCGGTACTTGGTTTGGAGTTCATTTAATGAAAGAGAATTAATTCGCTTGACGAACTACTTAAAGAGTTGTTGAGATGAGCGAGAAGAGTGTCATTATCCATAGGCTCGGGAAATGAATGGAGAAGAATAGCTTCTTCCGAGAGGTTATATACATCTCGAAAGTGATAAGTCGGGTAGCAAATGAAATTGATAAGATGAAAATAATAAGAGAGAAAAATTTTATACCATAAAGTTGCCGATTAGCGTTGGAGAGTGGTAACTTTGTCCTTCTGGCGCAGAAAACTCGGTTTCCAATTGTTGGATCTTTTCGCGAGATCTCCAGATTCAACTTCTAATTCTTTGATCCTTGTGCAAGATTGGGTATTCTTCTTCAATTGAATGTTATACCTCCTCTCAAGATCTGAGGCAACCACAAAAGAAGTTTTTCCAGCCTTCGAAGAAAGATAAAAAGGTTATTAAGATATAAATTAAAAACTGAAGTTGGAGGAGAAATATGAGTTCGAACATACCAACGAATTAAGTGCATTTAAGAAGCTAGGGGATACAGATCTAGAAACTCCTTTGAAAGAGTCATTGCCATCCAAAGAAAGTGTAGCATTACATATGGTGGCGAGGTTCTCGCATATAGAAGTCGATGAGTATCTCCAATTCCTTGAAGAGAATCCGAGAAGATGTTGAACAATTGATCCATAGGAGAATTGGCCGATTGAGCTTCATTTTGGAAAGTTGAATCCAAAACATTATCATTATCATCCTCATCCAAGATTCTTAACTTGAGCTAAGATGAGAGGAAGGTTGAGTTTTTCGCTTCTTAGATGGTGGAACTGTAGTAGCAGGATTTCCCGCACTACACCCCTTACTCGATTTTGCTTAATTAATTCATTGAAAGATGTAAGATCAAGAATATTTATTGATTGAATTCATGAAATGTTTACATAGGAAAATAGAATTACACTTAGAAATTAAATCATGCTTAAACTTTCTCTCTCCTAATGACTTGCCCAACAATTCCAAAAAGATCTCTCCCTTTACAGACTCATTTAGCCCTTTATATAGGGTAATACATAGTGGATGACAAATTAAGCTACCCTTTATTTTCGGAATGTCTCGCGAAGTGTCGCAGATGCACAAACATTCACTCGCGACACTTCTTAACCCTCGCCAGGTCTCACGTCTTCTTTATGTTTTGCCTCTGCCGTTATTCATTGCGTCGTTTATTTTAGCTCTGCGACTCCTTCGATGTCGCTGCTTTATTAATCTCGCGAACCTTGTTTGTTACGATATTACGACCCTACATCTTGCCTCTTTTTCCTTGAATATTGCTTGACAAGCGATCTTTAAGGAAAAATCTATTGTGGTAGCGATCTTTGATTTTTGTTGATGAAGGAACGAGCAAAAGAATACTTTCCTTGAAAAGTACGTACTTGCCTCTATTCTTTTGCAAAGTTCCGCTTCTTTGAGATATATACGAAGTATCGTCTCCTATCTCTCCTCATATTTCTCCTCGCGAGGGGAAGAGTATCATGAGATTTTTACAATATTGTTTCCGCGATCGCTTATCTTTATCTCTGCTTCGATTTTTGTACTTTTACACGGATTTTGATTATTAATGTCTTTTCTTGACACGTCTCTTTCAACCGCTTATTCTTGACCATTCATGTCTCTTCGCATTAAATGACCTCGTTTTTCTCGAGGATCTTTTTCCCTATATATAGTTTTCTTTTCCCCTCCTTTTCATCCTTTAGTTTCTCTCTGCAACTTTTCTTTGACTCTCTCCTTCCGCAATTTGCGCTCCCGCTACCGCAAATCTTTTCTTCGTCCTTTCTAGCGCTGATCCTAACCTTTAACCTCCCATCCATTCCCATACCGATAATGGCTTCCATTAGTCGTGCATACAAAGCTTCTTTGATGAAGTTCAACGAAGTTGCTCGAGAAGGGTTTCACTCTATCAACCATTCCCGATCAAGAATCTTCATCTATTCTTTCTCGCAAAGTTATTTTCGATCATCAATGTGATGATCAAAAGATTATAGTCTCGCTAGGTCAGCTTCTCGCGGACTTCCCATTCCCTTGTACAATCCCGAGATGCCTTTATTTTATGAAATCTTGGCCCATGAAAAATTCTCTCGGGCGTTTATCAATTGAGTGGCGATTGCATTCGCCTAATGCTTGAGTTCGCGAATCGTGGTGGCCGGCAAAGGATCTTTATACCCTACTACCGTTAGACACCCCGATTTCGCAGACTTGGAAATAGTCGCGAGAAGTACACTTTGTAGAGAGCTTTTTTGAAAACTATTCAAAGATAAAGATGATTAATGCGAAATCTCGCCGGGCATTCGCTCTAAAAGAAGGATAATGTCCCCGAGGATAAATTGCTCATGCGGATATTGATTGGCACCCGGCAATAATACTACTCTCGCCACTCCAAAGATGAGAAGTGGTGGGTTGTACCCTTGATTTTAAATGGCCCTTATATCGCGGGCTCAAGACGTTCTTCCCCGCGAATCTCGCAGGTATCATCCTTGGGAATTCAAATGGCCTGATAAGGCAGATGAGGTATGTTTCCCATTTTAAATCTTGCCTTTGCAACTTTCTTTTTATATATGTTGAGTTTGTAAAATTTCTCAGATCGCCAAATTGAGAAGAAAGTACAAGGATAATCCGTTGGAGAGTACTCTGACCATACTTCGATCGCTTACGAGTGAAGTAAGAAACATTTCCTTTGTTATTTGAAACAATATTGTTGCCTCTGTTTCTTATCTTTAACCGTATGCGAAGGTTTCACCAAGAAGTCAGAGTCATGAAGATTAAAAGTAAGGGTAAAACTGTCGTTCGCAAGGGTAAATCTTCTCGCTCCATTAACTAAGAAGCGAAAGGTCCAATCTTCTTCTCGCCTTAGCTCAAGCTCGAATATTCCGACGAGGGTAACCATGACTCGAATCCTTCTCTCGCCAAGAAGATTCCGTCGACCGCTTCTTTTATGGATCGCTTATCTAGCATCTTCTCGGTGTTTCCAAGGAATGGGAGATGCTCCCTAGCTTCTCTTTGCGGGGCTCTCGCAAACGTGTGTAATGCTACTTTATTAGAGGGCAATAATTCTTTCAATGGAGCCTCTAGAATTGTGTCTCCCGACTTCTTGAATGCACTTGGATCTTTGGTACGTATGCGGTCGTATTTCCTGTTAATTTTAAATTTTTAAATATATATATATATTAATGATTTTTCTATCTTCTTTTATAGGTTGGAAGAACTTCTTTTGTAGTTGCCTCGGATCTCGAGAGAAGACGCAACAATCTTGAAAAGAAGAATTTGCAATTGAGCAAGAAGATTCAAGAATTAGAGACTGTCACGTCATCTCGCGATATAGACGAGAGAATTCAAAAGTTAAATACCGAACTTGACTCTCAAAGGGATAGGGTGTCCACTCTTCTAACGCTAATCAAGAACTTTATGGTATAAGATTTTTCCTTCTTTTATTATTTCTATCTTATTGGTCGCATGTTGCTACCTAACTTATTACCTTCGCAGATGTATATAATCTCTCCGATGAGGCTATTCTTCTCCATACATTTCCTGAACCTATGGATAATGACCTTCTTCTCGCTCACCTTAATCAATCTCTAAGTAGTTCCTCAAATAAAACTAACCTCCTTTCATTAAAGGATCTTCAATCCAAATATCATCTCTTAGAAATCGAACACGTATCTAGTTTGAATTTAACCAATCGCTTTAAACGAATGTACCTTGATTCCGAGAAGAAAATCAAGATTTTAAGGAAGAAAATTAGTAATCTCATAGATGAGAACGATCGCATTACTAACAGAGGTGCACAAGCGTTAGCAGAATTCCACAAATCTCTTCTCGGTGTGCAAGTTGAACGAGATGAGCTCCTTCATCGTAATACCATGCTTAAGCAAAAGAAGAGCAAGTTCGTTCTCTTCTTGTTATTAATAGTGATGATGAATTCCCGGGCTGCGAAAGTTTTAGATAATGCCAGAATAACCTAGGTGTTGATGTTAGTCTTCACGCCGAGCATACTTCCTTGATTAAAGATATGATATCCGATAGAGAAGGTTACTTATTATACCTTCATCGCTTCTTACTTCGTAGTATTGCTTGTAAATTATTAACTTGTTGTTACTTATTTGCGTAATCTAAGAAGAGGCTTCAAGTTAGAATTAGAGAGCTTGAATCGAAAAAGAACAACTCGCCAGAATTTTCCAAACGAGAATTGAAGAACTCGAAATCGAAAAACAACAACTCGCCAAGAGTCTCTCCCTTCGTAATAACAAGTATTCCAAGTTGAAGAAACAATTTGAAACGACAAAGTGGCGAATTTTAATAATGATGCGCCGTTATCGCAATGGAGCCATGGAGTATGTTTGTAAAGACCACAATATCCCTCTACATTCATATCCCTGGCTCCTCGAAAAGGTTCCTGAGAATCTGCCTGTCTCAGATGTTTCTGATAGTGAGGCTAGTGAAGAAGAAAATTTCGCGATGAAAATAATAGAATCGAAGAATCGGATGAAGGAGAAGAATCACCAAAGAGATAACTCTTTCGCTGCTGTAATATCCAGATATTTCTGTATCTTTATTATAGTGTTCTTCTTGGATTTTTCCCCCCTGAATTCAATCTTCACTCCCCCTTTTTTGGTAGTTCTTCCTTGTAATATAATTGGCTAACATTATTGATGTATAACTCTTTCATCGTAAGATGAATAACAATATTCCATCTTTTCCATTCCCATACTTGCCTCTCGTTATTTATCTTCGATGGAAGATTTTAGTTGTCATCATGTATTTTGTTGGATAATTATTTTATTGTTATTGAAATATATCGTTGCGACGGGGTCATGGGATTTCCTTATTATCTCGCCTTATCATTTCGGTAGTCTTTATTTTATCTCTTCTTGTTGCGACAAGGTCGCAAGCCGCCTTTACACTTTCATGCAATGGCCCATTGACCTTGCCTTATCATTTTTGTGTGGTCTTCCAAGTCAGACCTCCCTAATTAGAGGTCTTCCCTCGCCACCTTTTCATCGCGACAAAATCACAGACGTCTTTACACTTGCATGTAAAGACCCATTGATCTTGTCTTATCATTTTCCAAGTATTTTTGCCTCTCATAGGATGTTTTAGTTGCGACAATATGACAGGCCTAGATATCCTTGCGAACATAAAGCCCCATGACATTGCCGTCGTGCGACGAAATCGCAGGACGTCCGTACACTTTCGTGTAAAGACCCATTGATCTCGCCTTACCGTCGCGTTAGTATTATTGCCTCTGCAGATAATTGCACAAATATGACAAGCCTAAATTCTCTTGCGAAAACATAGCCTCATGACATTTGCGTCTGCTTTGACACTCCCTAATGGAGAGCATCGCCCTTATCATCTCCCCTGGTTGCCCCTTCAAGGAGGCGAAACATCGGCCATACAAGACTAGCTCCTCCCATCCGGTCTTAACAACAACTGTTGTTTTCGCAGCCTCTTATCCCTTATACCTATATGGTTTATGGTTACGAGACCGCACCCTAAGTGGAGTTTTCTTCGGCGAGTGCAACATATGCCAAGACTTGCCAAGAATGGCCAGTGGTAGGTTCATCCATCCCGGGCACTCTCAACCTGCGTGTACCTCGGCGCCTTGAGCATACACTCCGACTCCTTGAAGAGACCCTCGGTCGCCCAACCTGGGTATAACCTTATATAGTTGGGAATCCAAGGTATCTCTCCTGATAGGCTTTCATGGGCCCCAAATTTTCATGACTCGGGCTTCAGGAGCGGTGTAACCTTCCCCGAGCCATGTTGAGAGATACCCCTTATATGACGCACTTTAGGTCTTACATTTGCCTCTTACGAAATGTTATTCGCGAACTAGGGTGTACGCCATAAAGGTTCGTCCCATTCTTTTACTCATTCATATTTGTTAAATCATTCAATCATTCATGTTTCATTATTTGTCGATACTTGTTTTGCGAAGTATTCGCACAATTTCGTATTTTCATTTTTCTTTCTTAACCGAATTCCCATATACTCTTGGTCATGAGATTCTCGCACATCATTACTTCAATTGCTACTTTTTCTCCCCTGTTTTTGTTGATTATTCACTTCTTATGCCTTTTGTTCCTCATATCCTTTGCTTCTTTATTACCATAATATTCGCCTTGTCTCTGGCATTCACCCCGCAAGGTATGTTCAGTCCTTACTTCTATAGCATCCACCATCAATTTTTCTTTTCTCTTTCATCTCTCAAATGTTTCTTCCAACCTTTTCTTTTGGCATTTCTTTCTTCGCAGACTTTCTACATCGACCTCATGACATTGTTGCATGACTCCTTCCAATCTCCCCGTATAATACCAATGCCATTTGGATGTGGAAATTTTATACATTGATGATATGTTGATGTGACTCCCAAGATTTCATGAAGCCATGGCCTCCCAATCGCATTATATGGAGATTCCACGTCAACCACACGAGAATAAAATATCAGCTTGATAGTCCTTGTAGAGGTATTCTCATGCGAACCTCTCCCTTTGGTTTGTTTGCAAAGCCATTAAAGCCATATATCTTGTATGTCGAGGGGATCAAATCCTCATCTTTTCCTCCCATCGTCTTGTAAGTATGGTAAAAGAGAATATTCACCGAACTTCCGGTGTCGATTAGATTCGGTTGATCGCCCAAAGCAAGCTTCTGCTTCATCATCATCTTCTCCATCAACTGGTTTCGGGTTAATCTCTAGTTTCACAACCAACGGGCTATCATGTGTTTCCCTTCCTTTGACACTTCATCTGCAGAGAAAGAAATAGTCTTCACTGCCACTTTTCTAATCAAGCGTCGTTCTCGCCGTACTCATTATTTCTTTATCATTAGCATCTCTCGCAAAGACTCTATCGAGCACATTGTCATGAAAATCTTCGATTGTGCGATAGGAGTGGACGATAGAGTTGCAATTCAAATTTTTAGCTTTTGTCCCGACTTCTATCACAAATGTCTCCTTTCCTTTCGCCGACACCGTTCTCGTGCATCTCTCGGTGGTGGTGGTAATGTCCGCCTGTTTCTTCCCCTTTAGAAAGTGGTTCAACTTCCCCGATCAATCATCCTTAGAATGATTCTCTTTATGTTTCTACAATCGTTTGTTTGATGCCCATGGAAGCGATGGTAAGAACAAAACTCATGACTTCGTCGCTGGCGGTGGTTCCATTCTCGCGCCCAAGGTGCCACATCTTCCATCACAAGTATAGCCTCCCGATCTTTTCCACACTAGCATTCAAAGGGAGGCATCTTAATTGGTTCCCATACTATTCTCGCGACTTCTCTCCTCCATGGTTATATTGCCTTCGTCCAATCGTAAGTTTCTTGCACATGATCTAGCCTTTGAATCTTATTATTGTCATTACTTGGTTGTAGTAGTTCCTTTCCCGTTCGAACTCCTCCCGGTCGTGGGCTTCCCCATGGCTACTATCTTCCGTCGCCCTTCCCTACTTGTCATTCCTTGCGAAGTGCTCACGACCGTATTTATGAATTGAGGTAACAAGCTTGCGTTCGCAACTCCTCCCCGTAACTCTCGCAGCTCCGCCCATCGGTCGTGGCTTCCCATGGCTACTATCTTCCGTCCCTCAAGAATCGTGGGATGTAGATCACATTGATCGAACCACGTAAAAATCTTATGTGTGTCTATTTAAATTTCTAGCCTTATATTTAAAATTTAGGTGATTAATATGATTTAGATCTACAAAATATAGTGAGGGGTAGTGTGGGATTTCCCTACTTGCCGTCCTGAATTTTATCACAAAAAAAGAAGCTCGCACAGATGGTTTGAGTTGGAGCGAAGAAGCTTGATGTCGCAAGATGCTCGCCATCAGTGAATAAAGTTATAGTATTGTGTGTTTCTTTCACAAACAGCAGCTAGCACATTTATGAATTGAGGTAACAAGCTTATGGGAAAGTAGAATATGCAAGAGGCAGGTCAAGGGTTCAAGCGTTAATCGCAGATTCGAGCTTGTGTTCGCGAACATGGAGAGTGGATAAGAATTCATTTCATTTCTGTCTTTCTTCTAAGGCGATATATTCTTCAAAGGAAATCAAAACAAAGAAAATGATTTGAACTTGTAAATGAAAAATTTTGATAAAAGAAATGTTGAATACTCTCACATACAAGATAGCATGAGGCAAAGAACATGGAGCGGAGTTTCGCCATCGTGATTGTATTTTTGATTCTAAAATTTGAATGTATAACAAGTTAGTCGCGAAAAGAGCATTCACAAATGAGAGAATGAGGTATCTTTCCTCGACCCGTCCTGCCATTTCACTACACATGGTCCTCCATCTTATTGTCAACTGCCTTAAGCTCTCGCCAACCCTTTGTTTCAATCCAAATACATCTTCAATACCCATTAATGGAGTCGCGAAGAGTTATTACTTATGTATGCTCCTTATATTTAAAATTTAGGTGATTAATATGATTTAGATCTAGAATGTGGCTTGTAAATGGTTAAATGATGTGATTGTGTTCCTTGGCAGACCTTCAAACCATTTTAGTGCTTCTCCTATTAGACTTGATGCGAAATATTTGCATAAGATAGCATCATGATTCTCCCATTGTAACATACATCTCATATAAGCCTTGATATGTTGTATCGCACAAAGTTGTTCCATCAAAGATGTTGGTTAATGCAGTAGATTGCACTTAGGAGGTATTCCTCCCATCTCGTACTTCTAATGTGAAGGGATTCTTCGTAGCCTTCTGCGATGGCTTCGCCCAATTGTTTCCTTCCTCCTTCCCTTCTATTGTTCATTAGTCCTCTCATTTCAAAATGGTTCTCTTAAGATCTGTTCATTTGCCTCAGAGTTGGACTCCACTGGTCTTTTTAGCTCTACTTCTATCCTTCTTCGCTCGTGCCTGTTTTGACCTTCTTGCTCGTTATTTTCTTCTCTCCTTTCCCTGCGACGCTCTTCCTCGTTTCTTTCCTCAATTCGCACGCCATTATATCGGTTGTTCTCTCTTCTTGGTCGTCTCTCGGCTCTCATCTCGCGCCCTCTCATATTCTTCATTAATATTTCTATTGGTACGATTCTGTTCCTCCTTCTTTCCGGTTGTCATGGTTATTCTCGCCGGATTGCTTCTTCCATCTCTTGATTTTCCACTTCTGCTCTTATCCTTTCTCTCTCGCGAGCTAGTCGCGTTTGTTCAATGTAGTGCCTTTCAATGTCATCCTCAATTTCTCGGTTTCTTCTCAATTCTTCTCTCCCGTGCAAGATTATTCTCCCTTCAGCAGCTGGGTCATTCGGTTCTTGGAGTTGCATGTTTCTTTGATTTTCCCTATTCCGCTCATTTTGAAGATTTTCGGGCTGAGGAATATAACGATCTTCTATTTCCCCTCTTCTTTCGCCATGCTCAGACTCGGATTTTGTGTTTCTTCCTCGGTACTTTCGTTGGTAAAACTCTCCTTCTTTCTTCCCTATTCGATCTTGAACTTGATCTCACGCTACTTCTAGATCTCCTATTTTGCAACCTCATATTTTCCATCCTCAATTCATGATTCTGTCTTGTCAAGTTTGCTCGTTCCTCCGCCTCTAGCCGTCTCTCTTCGTGTATTGTTTGTCTCAATCTTTCTAATGTCACATTTCCTCGTTTTCTCCATTCATTCCTTGCTCTCCTTGTCCATTGTTCACCAAATTGCGTTTCTCCTCTTCTCTCTCGTCTTCGAGAATCGGACCTCCAAGTATGTACACTTACTCTATCATAATCCACAACGCATTTGCTACCGGGAGATCGGTGGTTGGTTTTGATCTTCTCCATCGTTTCTCATATTCATCCTTGACGATTCTCCTGTTTCATTCCTCCTTTCTCCAGCAAGTCTCCCACTTCTTCTTACAATCGTTGGTTGCCCTTGTACGTTTCTTCTTCTAGCCATTTCCCTTTTTCAATGAATTCTTGAGTATCTCTCCAAATCTTTTCTCTGTTAATCCAAATTCCTTCCAGTTTCTACGTCAATCTCTGCTCTATCCCTGTTTCTAGCGCATATGTAGTAGCAGGATTTCCCGCACTACACCCCTTACTCGATTTTGCTTAATTAATTCATTGAAAGATGTAAGATCAAGAATATTTATTGATTGAATTCATGAAATGTTTACATAGGAAAATAGAATTACACTTAGAAATTAAATCATGCTTAAACTTTCTCTCTCCTAATGACTTGCCCAACAATTCCAAAAGATCTCTCCCTTTACTGACTCATTTAGCCCTTTATATAGGGTAATACATAGTGGATGACAAATAAGCTACCCTTTATTTTCTGGAATGTCTCGCGAAGTGTCGCAGATGCACAAACATTCACTCGCGACACTTCTTAACCCTCGCCAGGTCTCACGTCTTCTTTATGTTTTGCCTCCGTCGTTATTCATTGCGTCGTTTATTTTAGCTCCTGCGACTCCTTCGCGATGCTGTCGTTTATTAATCTCGCGAACCTTGTTTGTTGCGATATTACGACCCTACAGGAACAAAAGACTTATCCTTGCGTGCATTGGCTTTAGTTTTGCCTTTAACTTTCGCAGCTATCGCTTCCTCGGCGTCAACCTTCGCATACAAATGAAGATAAGAAATAGAGGCAACAATATTGTTAAATAACATAAAATATTTCTTACTTCATCCGTAAGCGATCAAGTATTGCCAAGGTGCTTGCCATGGATTTGCCTTGTAACTTTTTCTCGCCTTGACAACTGAAAATTTACAAACTCAATGAGTACAAGAGGAAAGAGGGATTGCAAAAGCAAACTGTGGGGACATACCTCTTCCGCCTTCTTGGGCCACTTAAATTCCCAAGGATGATAGCCTCATAGATTTGCAGGAGTACATGCGAACCTGCTATGTAAGGTCCACTTAAGAGCAAAGGAACAACCCACCACCTCTCATCTTTAGAGTGGCGAGGAGTAGTGTTCTTACCCAATGCCGCCGATATCTTGCATGAGTAATTTATCCTCGTGGATATTATCTTTTCTCTTCAACCGAGCGCCCCGGTGAGATTTCTTATTTCTCATGCCTATTACTTCATAATTTTCAAAAAGTTTTCTACAAGTGTATCTCTCGGGATTATTTCTAAATTTACATATTCGGGGTCTCTCGACATTGTTAGGATATAGAGATCCTTTGCCAAAGACCACGACCGGCAAACTCAAGCATTAGACGGATACAATCGCCGCATAATTGATAGACAGCTCGCGAGAAGTTCGGATGGGAAAGGATTTCATAAAAGAGTGGCATCTCAGGATCATATAAAGGAATGGGAAGTCCTGCGAGAAGTTGACCTAGCGAAACAATAATCTTGTGATCATCACATTGATGATCAGAAAAAAGCTTGGCAGTGAGTATAGATGAACATCCTTGATTAGGAATGGTAGAAAGGGTGAAACCTTTATCTTACAACTTTTTCTGAGTCTCAATAAAGCGAGGTTTGTACATACGACTAAGTGAAGCCATTATCAATATGAGAAGGGATAAAGAATCGAAGATTAAGATATGATAAAAAAAAAAAATCGAAGATTTGCAGAAGCGCAGCTTGCGGAAGAAGAAGATAAAAGAAAAGTTGCAGAGAGAAGACGAAAGAGGAAAAGAGAAAGATATGAAAAATATATATAGAGAGAAACATCCTCGGGGGAAACGAGAGCATTTAATGTGAGAAGGGACGTGAATGGTCAAGAATAAACGATTGAAAGAGACGTGTCAGGAATAGAATGGAGGAGTAGACATCTGTAATAAAGTCCGTATGGAAAGATGAAACTGAAACAAGTATAGATAAACAGTTGCGGCAGTTCAAAAATATTGATTCTCATGACATTCTCTCCTTCGCAGAGAAGACATGAGAAGAGGCAAGATGTAGGATCATAATATCGCCACAACAACAATTCGCGAAGACAACGGATAACAACATTGCGAGTGAGTCGCAGAGGGTTAAATATAAATGACGACCGGATGACGATAGAGGATATGAAATCCACGACGAAAGTTAAGAAGTGTCGCGAGTATGAATATTTGTACGTCTGCGACACTTCGCGAGACATTCCCGAAAATAAAGTACAAATTTAGTCATCATTCACTATGTATTACCCTATATAAAGGGATGAGTGATTTTGTTGAAAGGAGAGTTCTTTTTGAATTGGAAGGCAAGTCATTAGGAGAGAGAAACAGAGCGAATGTAGTAAGATCTTAAGTGTAATTCCATTTTCCTGTGTAAACATTTTAAGAAAATTATTAATAAATATTCATAATTGTTCACCTATTATCTTCTGAATGGATTAGTTAAACAAAATATAGTGAGGGGTGTATTGTGGGATTTCCTGCAACTACATTTATGAACTTCGAAGTGTGCTTAAAAGAGTAACCAATATTTTTCGAATAACTTTCCTATTAAGCTCGTTACCCTATTGGTCTTGTTCTAGTCAAAATTTTAAGGCTTAGGTTCGCGTAGGTTACGTGTTCCTAAGGCGGGCAAGAAGAGAACGGTGATGAAATCCGAACCCTTATCTTGTATGGCCAGGCCTTGCCCTTTACTAGAAAATTAAAGCAGCCGTATTCAAATCCTCAACATATAAGCATACGAAGGAGTCCAGTAACTCGCTGACAGGGGATTCGCGAGTGTTCAAGATCTTACCTCCCGTTCCAGACGGGGATGAATCGGTTGTAGTCGACTCGGGCCACTCGACTCCTATGTCGTGTATTTAACCCAAGGTGCAGAGACAATATCGTAATTGTCCTCCTTCTCTCGCAAAATGTTTATATTTAAGACTACCCTTCTGTAGGGTTTAAAAATAATGTCCAAAGTTCCAAAAATGTCCAAAAAGTCCAAAAATAAAAAGAAAAATTACAAAAATAATTATAAACCCTAATACAGTTTTCGAAAAAAAAACCTATAAAAATAAATAAAAATAAAAATAAAATTCTTTCTCTTTTCTTCGTTTCTTTTCGCTTTGTCTTTGACTCCAAGTCTTTAATTATTCACCAAATCTTTGGCTCAGCTTTCTTTTCGATCCGAGATCCAAAACCTGTAACCACAAGACAAATACCCAAGAAAACGTAAAATAGAACAAAAGAATAAAAACCTAAAAAAAAATAACTCTAAAACCTAACCTAACACAAGTCCGCGTCGGCGGCGCCAAAAATTGATGTGATTTTAATTTTGTTGTAGAAAGTGGTAGTAAAGATGTCGTTCTCTCGAACTTGTGAAGGATTTTTTAGACTTAAATTCAAAACAAAAATAGAAAAATCACTAAAAATATAGCAAACTTTGACAAAGATGTTATCAATATTAAAAGAACACTGAGGCTAAGATTCCACTATTTTCCAAGTTTAAAGTGATGTAATCTAATATTTATATTTATGCAATTTTCTCGTTCAATTTGATTCTAAACTATTGCAACAAGTAGATTCTCAAAATAACAAGTGTAAATCCGAAGCATAGAACATCAAAAACCTAAGTCTAAGTGATGAGTGCCAAATATTGCATATTTATACACCTTTTTATTGGCATTTTACTCATCTTTTGTACTCAAGAATCAGATATTATCCCAGATTCTGTGTTTTCTTTGTTTTCAAGAATAAATATGTGTATTAATTAATTTTGTGTTTTTAGGCAATAAATAAAGCTCGGAGAAATTGAGGAGTCAAAAGAGCGAATGGAGCAGATAGCCCAAGCTCAAGGCGCGAATCAGCTTGCAACCCAACAAGGAAGACATGGGCTAGAGCTATCCATGACCCGATCCGAGCCCGTTTCATCCCGAGCCGTTGAGATTTCTATCTCCCACATCCAACGGTCGCCGCCTCCCACGCGCATCAAAGTTCACTGCTCCCGCTCAACACCAGATCACCCAAGTCTTCCTCGGCCGTTCGATCTCCCTCACCTCCATCCTACGCCGCTCGTCCGTCCCTTCAACTCTCGTTGTTCATGCCTCACAACAAAACTCCCTAACCCTATACCTTATTCGACCAAACTCATTTCTTCTTCCTTCTTCTCTTTCTTCACCCAACAACTCTGCAAAACCCATTCTCCACCTTCTTCCTCCCCGACCAAACCCTGTTGGAGAGCCGCCTCCACCTCCTTCTCCATACCCCCGACACAACAACAACCACACCACCTCCATCACCACTAGCTTCATCAGCCACCTCTAGTTTTAGCTATCTCTCGCCTAGCTTCTCTCGTAACCCTAGAGGCTATGTAAGAGATAAATGAAACTAGGGTTTCTCGAACAGAGGAAGAAAACATCAATCAAGAGCTGAATTGACAAGAGAAGAGGCGATGCGGGACAAGTATGGGCGAAAGGGTATGCATTAATTGCAATTTTTGAATTGAATTAGGGTTTAGAATGTTGCATGTATAAATTGAAGTGAGTAGAGGATGTTAGAGGTATGCCTGGCTAGCTGTGAGCACCAATTAGGTTTAATTGTAGTTTAATTGTGTTTTTGATGTTTTAATTTAGAGTGCTAGGGTTTCACTGAAACCCTAATTCCCTGTTTTGATTTCAATCTTGTTTGAGATGTTTTTGAGTGCTTAAATTATCAGACATCTTCACTTATAAATGCCCAATGCTTTTCTCTCACAATGGATGCCTTGTATCCATTGTAGTTAGATCACAACTGTTGTGTTGAGTGTATTGCAGCTCAAACCTTAGATACAATTGCTAATTCCCTTGATTAGTTGTGCTTAATTAGACAACTAATACTGCAGGTTAGTACTTTAGCCGTTATTTGAAGCTTTACATGGAGAAACCCCTTAGATAGGTGGTGGAATTGACACCCTGCCCTTATCGGGCACACAGGACAAGAAAGCTCAACCGAGTTGAACTCATAATAGGAGTTAGTGGTGGATTTGAAGACCCTAGTATCCCCACCGTCACTATCTTATACCTTAGTTTAGAGTCACTTCATTTCATCTCTCCGCTTCGACAACAAACCATTATTGTGTTACCACACCAAATCGGCAAGTAGTAAGCCTTTAGATCAATCGAGCACCACAAGTCTCTCGTGGTTCGACCTGCATTACTTGCCACGTCTCCGATAGACGCCGTGCACTTGCGGTTATTACATGTAGGCACATAAATATAAACACATATCTCAGCCTACCACTAAGCATGCTCTATCAAAAGAAATCACAATTGCTTAACAAAAATCATTCAAAAAATTTTCAATCAAGGCAAATAATCATATAATAATTGCAAATAAATAAATAAAATAGAATATACCACTTTTTGTTGGAAAATAGCTTCCTCTATCGCCTCAAAGAATGGGGTTTAGCTCCTCATATTAATCATGATCTCAAAATATTATTTTATGGTTCAAAAGTTGATTAAAAGGTTGAGAAACAATAAAACAGATCGCTTGGAACGTCGTAATGGTGTTACAAAGAAGTCACATAAGAGACTCACATAACCCGACTTATGCACTCGTTGATGTGTCGCTGAATGTAAGACCCCAAAACGACCGTCCCCTCGCTTTCGCCTATGTTCTTCGTTTCTTGGTTATGCACCAGCGAAACAATTCTTAAACTCGTGATTTTGTTCTCTCGTGTTGTTCTAAACCTCCCCAAAGTTTGCGTACATCCTTTGTGACTCCCAAAGAATCCTTTTATAGCCAACAAAGAACCCTAAAACTCGATATAATCCTCTCTTTCTTCTAGAAAGTCACTGAATTTTCCACTTTCCAAATCTCTTCTCTACGCGCTTCTCGAGCCGTACATGGTCACTCAAATTCCTTTATTAGATTGATATGAATCCGAAGATTATCTTGCCTCAAATCTCCCGTGAATCGCCGAGAATAACTCAAACAAAGTCCCGTGAAACCTCACCTCCTCTCTGCTTTGCTCCACACGATCATGCAAACAAATTTGATCGATTGTAACACTTGTACCGTGCCCGTTGGGCTCTAACAGTCCATTCCACCAAAAAGCCGCGATTGAATCTCTCTAAATCCGCTGAAAACTCGATCCACAAATCACAACAAGAAATATTTCCCGCCAATTTTCTGAATTCGAATGTGGAAGATGGGTAGCCCCTTAACCAGAGTAGGGGTGTATTTAGAAGGTGTCTTTGGTGATGCCTGGGGGTGCCTGTTAGTAATTTGGGTACCCCTTATCCGTAGCGAGGTCCGGAATAGTAGGTGTCCTCCGGCGCAACTTTTCGAGCCGATTTTTCCAAAAATGTTTATCGTCAAAAATACCTACACACGCATAAAACACCATAATAAGTACAAAAATGAGCACTATCAATATAAAGAATTGAGATAATTTAGACACAAAAATGTGTCTATCAGATGACAATAGCTGTTTTCACACACTATTATAGCATCAAAGCAATTTTCAAGTTATTGAAATAATCATAACGAAACATTCCAAGTCTACACCAAATGATTGTAAATTCAAAACAAAATAGAAAACTCACTAAAAATATAGCAAACTTTGACAAAGATGTTATCAATATTAAAGAACAAGGCTAGTTCACTATTTTCCAAGTTTAAAGTGATTTAATCTAATATTTATATTTATGCAATTTTCTCGTTCAATTTGATTCTAAACTATTTAAACAAGTAGATTCTCAAAATAACAAGTGTAAATCGACATAGAACATCAAAAACCTAAGTCTAGCGTACTCTATCAAAAGAAATCACAATTGCTAACAAAAATCATTCAAACAATTTTCAATCAAGGCAATAATCATATAATAATTGCAAATAAATAAATAAAATAGAATATACCACTTTTTGTTGGAAAAAATAGCTTCTCTGTCCTTCGGCAATAGGGTTTAGCTCCTCGTATTAATCATGATCTCAAAATATTATTTTATGGTTCAAAAAGTTGATTAAAGGTTGAGAAACAATAAAGCAATGTTTAGGCAATGCATATTAGTGTTACAAAGAAAGGCATTACAAGAGCTATTCTGAGAACCGACTTATGCCTTTGTTGATGTGTCATTGAATGTAAGACCCCGCTTGGCTCTGCTCGGCTTTATGTTCTTTGTGTTCTTGGTTATGCACCGGCGAAACAATTCTACGAAACTTCGTGATTTTGTTCTGTGTTGTTAAACCTCCCCAAGTTTGCGTACCTCCTTTTGTGACTCGGCAATCCTTTTTATAGCCAATGACAACCCTAAAACTTCGATATAATCCTCTCTTTCTTGGAAAGCGAATTTTCCTTTCCAAATCTCTCCTCTACGCGTTTTACGAGGCGTACGAGGTCACTCGAATTCCTTTATTAGATTGATATGAATCCCGGGAAGATTATCTTGCCTCAAATCTCCATGATAGCTGCCCGAGAATAACTGAGCAAAGTCCCATGAAACCTCACACTCCTGTTTTGCTCCACACGATCATGCGGCCAAATTTGATCGATGTAACACTTGTACCCGGGCACGTTGGGCTCTACTTGTCCATTCCACCAAAAAACCGTGATTGAATCTCTCACAAATCCAGTGAAAACTCGATCCACAAATCATCGGGCGTGAAGAGAAATTTTCTAGCCAATTTTAGGAATTGAATGTGGAAGATGGGTAGCCCCTTAACCGAGAGTAGGGGTGTATTTAGAAGGTTTCTTTGGTGATGCCACTGAAAGTGCCCCTTAGTAATTGGTACCCCTTATCCGTACTTGAGACTCAGAATAGTGGGTGTCCTCAAGGGCGCGGCTTTTCGGCGATTTTTCAAAAATGTTTATTGGCCAAAAATACCTACACACACGCATAAAACACCATAATAAGTACAAAAATGAGCACTTATCAATATAAAGAATTGAGATAATTTAGACACAAAAATGTGTCTATCAAATACCCCCAAACCTATTATTTGCTAGTCCTCGAGCAAAAATAAAACAAAACAAAATCCTAACTCAACTGTCGCGAGGCATCGTCGATTGCATTTAGCGTATGAAATAAGCCTTTAAACCACTAGTGGCCTAGTGGCGAGTTATAGTCTCGGGAGGTTTACCGAGGTGTACCACAAAACCTTTATTCTCTAGACCACTGTATCTCGGAGAACCTTGGAAGGCACTAAAGAATCTCCTTGGTTGGCATACTTTTGACTACGAGGAGGAAGTACCACGATCTGAAATTCAATTGATGTACGAGTTTGCACTCAAGCATACTAAAATTCATATATAAGTCACGAGCTCTGCTCGGATAGTCATACTATGGACATCAATACACAGTCAAAACTAATCACATGGATAGATCAAGAAGATGGATATAGAAAAACATAGATGGTTTTGATGTTTACTAAGTGATCGATGTTTCCCATATACGTAAGAAGGCCTCCGCCAAAATGAACCTATCCTAATGGAGTTGAGATACTAGTCTGATTAATATCAACACCTTGGCATATACAAGGGAACCGGTGGTCGATAATCTTAACTCTGGTCGTCTGAGCTGGCATATACAAGGGTTCCGGTGGTGGAGCTTTGTTGAATTTATTAGGTTGGTCGATGGTGCAGTCTCATTTTCTTCTTGTTTTTTTTTTTTTTTTTTTTAATAACTCTAATTCACCCTAGCATTGGTAACAATTTGAATCGTGAGCCCCACCTAATCACTTAGAAAACATAGTTTAAAAATAAAATAAAATAAAAAAAGAAGTGAAAAGGACTCAACGAGATATGGTGAAACTATCATGTTATTTCTAACACTGAGCTACGTGCTTTTATGAATAGACTCTTTAGATGTTTCCATCTAATCAGTTAGTTCCTCGACTCCTACTGACCAAAATGCTTCCATCCACTTAGATTGGTTAGTGCCATCCTTAATAAGCATAAATTTCTAGGCTCACGGAGTTTAACAATGCAACTAAAACTTTCTCCCATACCCCCAAACTTAAATCTAACATTGTCCTCAATGTTCTAAAGATAAAATTAAAAGCATGAACAAGGAGAAAGCTGTTTACCATTTGAAGCAAAAAGAGTTAAGGAAAGATATTACAGTAATCGCATGAATATTGGGTTACCTCCCAAAAGTGCTAAGTTTAACGTCTTGACCCGGACATTACGTACCCATAAAATGGCTAATTACCCTTTCAAATTGTATATCAATAGTCGAAACAATGGTGGATCATCAAAATCAATTAAAGCGCCCGCGATTATGAGACAAGCTGCACCAAATCAAAAAAATGAGCAGACGGAGCACATCCTCATCCAAGGTTTCTGAGACAAGCTGGATTTTTAGTGGTGCCCACTTTGGCTTCATATGAGTTTCTTGATAAGCGGTTTACCCAAATAACGAGTCTCAAAATAGCTGGATTTCCTCATGGATATTATCGGGAGGATCGGGTTGTGGAGTCGGAAGAGACTTAGGTAATACCTCGGACACACTAGGCTCAGAGTCCCAAGTTAGGGACTTCAAATAGGGGTACTTGACGATTACCACCCACAAACTTAGAATTTTCGGTGTCTACGGATAGATCACAATATTCCTAATTTCTAGACCATTAGGTTCTGAAAAAGGCCAATTGCTTTCTCTAATTTATAATCGGAGTGGTTAATCCTCTAAATGCATCCAAGGCACATAATCTGTAGGACTTATATGTTTCATATCCTCTATGGGCAACCCTACGGTTTCCTTATTGTCTTGAAGTACGGTCAACGGCCTACTCTCATGTCACTATCCAAATCGGAAGCTATAGGAAAAATCTCGAGATGGGCCTAAAAATGCATAATTAGGGTCCATCTTAGGAGGATCTCTAGGCTCTTGAAACAAGGGCTTAAGGTAGATTCGGTAGCTAGTAATGGTTCGAACCTAGCTTTCCATTTATTCGTTATCTAACATAGGAATAGAATCCAACAGGCATTTACTTGTTCAATGTTGCTATCATCGTCAAAATCCATGCTAAAATGGGCTAGACAACTTTCTAATGGATCTTAGATAAGGTGTTTGGTAATGACTCTGAACTAAGGTTCCTATCTGTTTATGGGTGAAAACTACTCCTACGAAATTTGGTAATTTGGGTGTGGATGAGGAATGAATTTAAACCTTTAAACAAATGCCTTTAACGCGGTGAGTGCTTGTAGATTCGAGAGATCAATGCATGCAAGTCCGGCCTAAACGATAAATGGCGTTCCGGACTTTGTTTCGGTCACAAAGTGAAGGAGATGGGGTTGATCTTAGGGAGGAAAGCGAAGAAGGTGTTGAGATTGTGAAGGTGTTGGCTTGCTTATGACTTGTTACAGAAAAATGAGCAGGCTTACGGTTAATTTAAGGAGGCTCTGTGTGTTTGAACAATGGTATCAACACTTGATTTTCTATCTCAAATGCGGACTTGTGTTCTTGTGTGAAATAGGGCGGAGAACCTATTTATACAAGTCATTGAGCCTTATTCACGTCTCTCGTGGGAAGTGGAGGAAGTGGAATGATGGAGTAGTGGAGTTGTGTGTTGGTGATACACGACCAGTCTTGCCCACTTCTCGGTTCATCTCTAACCGTCCATGACTTCTGACACGTTCTTGTGATGGCGCATTGCACGCTACGTTGTAAACGCGGACCAATACCCCGATATGTATCCCCCGAGTTTGTGACATGATTGATGTACGGAATGTGTGGATCGTGGATCCACGAAAGATAGCATGTAATCTTTGAATTGAATAAACGTGTTTATTCGGGAAGTGGATCTTGGTGAAGTATCGTGTGTATTTTATCACAATCTTGCATTACGGTGTGGTAAAGTGATGGGTGACGACTCCTCACTAACCAAATAACTCGACCGGGGTTGTATAACCAAGGCGCGGGTGGAGTTGGACGGATGAGATGATCTTTGAGACACTCACATCTGCGGCCAGATTAATGAATATTAGGGTTTTTGAAGAGGAGCGCAAGCATGACTCTTGACTTGGTCAGAAACCAAGCATGGGAAGAATTTTGGAGAGAGGCCGGCCGGTGGTGCATGTTGATGGCATGCCGGTGTACCACGGCCATGTCTCACCCGTCCCATGAAGGTGCGATCTAGGCCACTCAATTTGGCCAGAGCAAGAGGAGCGGTTGAGATCGGTTTGCGAAATCCTTACCGCAAAGGAGTTGGAAACCGCGTGACATTCACCGCAGCGTTTAGGGCGAGACAATCTTGGTCGGTCTCGGTCGATCACTCCAACATGTAGGTGGTAGGCTGGTGTTCACGCCTATGCGACTATCATGAAACGTGATCTAAGCCACTCAAATCATCAGGTGAAGTTGAGCGGTCGAGATTAGTTTTGCAATTGGGGAAGTGTAACCACGCATGTTTGGGTGGGCGTTTTGGATTAACCGGGCATGATATGCCTTGGCCGACCGCATGAGGAGGTAGATGGGCCCACGGTGGTCATGCTGGTATGGCCGGACACCTTAATTTAATGCGGGACCCTCCGTTCATGCGGAGAAGATGGACGCGCGTGATGGCTTGAAACCCTAATTTGGCTTTCAAAGCCGTGCGCCTCCTCTTGTTTGGGTGACGATTTTGTCACGGCCAAACATTGTTGGTCTTGGCCAGAATTGGTCAAGTGCGTGGGCGGTCCCACGGTGATCGTGTTGACATGCTTCTGGGCCCTTTGAGTCTACATCACACACCTTTCGTGCACCTGCGAAGATGGATGGATGAGGCTGTTTTGCGGCACATGTAATATGCGCAAACCCTAATTTAGGGTTTTTAGTCATAATGCTTGGTATGAGCGGTTTTCTTTTGGCAAGCTAAGGCCGTGGGTATTCCATACCATGCTTGGGGTGATGGAATTGATGCAGCCCAGTCATCCAATCATGCTTATGGAGTTGGATGAGCTGCGATCGAATCATATCCGGGTAATCTGATCAAGTCAGGATGCTCAATCGGGCTAATATAACACACGAGAGGGAGCTCAATCGGGCTAGTATAACACACCGGGGGCTCGGGCTAGTATAACACAGAAAGTCATCACATGCGGGTATTTCGTACATGGTTTCATTATAGTGCTTGGAGGTTCGTGTTACTCTATAAGAGTAACACTCGATCGTCATGCCACAACGATAATGATTCATTATAATGCTTGGAGGTTCGTGCTTACTCTATAAGAGTAACACTTTCGATCGTCATGCCACAACGATAATGAGTCTTTTTGGAAATACAAAGGCGATATGAAATTCACGGGGAAGGGATTGTTGCTACATGCTCCAACTTTGGAGAAATTTCATGTATTCCTGACGAGAATGGGATTGTTGCCACATGCTCCATTCATGGTGAATTAAGTGAGGAAATATCAACACTTATAAATGGCTTTATCTTTTTTACAAGATGTCGGTAGCATATATTCTACGGTTTTTACAAATTTAACCTTGAGCGAAAATCCACCATCAACATTAAGTCCCTGCACTGCTGTACAATGGTTTACCTTATTGTGTGGTAGGCATGAGATGGTGACATACATATGTGAGAAAGGCAGGGATAAAAGGTTTGCAGGAAGGAGTCTTTGGCCGTATAGTTGCCACGCCGTCATGCTTGTATGGAATCTTTTGGTGGCGTAGGTTTCTTTCTTTGGGTATTTGAATCAAAGAAGAAACCAAATAAAAAGAATCCTTCTTCTATTAGGATTCTCCTAATTTTGTCTATAAAGAGACCAAGACTCCTTTCTTCTCCTCACGATTTTTTTTTTTTTTTTGCTTCTTGCTCTTGTCCATAACCTTGCTGCCCACCGTCGACCATTGTTTCATTTGCCTTGGGTTGTTGCGGAACCAGCCGTCGTTCATTCTTAGGAGTTGCTCCCCCGTCCGTGATCAGTGAGTTTCGCTCCTTTTTTTTTTTTTTTTTTTTAACGGTCAAACCCTAGTTTGTTAGGTAAATACCTTTTGTAAGATATGTATATGCTTAGTTTTTCCGCCATTGCATGCAAAACCTAGCTTTTAGGTTGTATCTTGAAAAGGAAAATCCTTGGCTTGAATCTCGCATACGATTCCCATGAATAAGGAAAATCATGTTATGATGCGTGAGAATGAGCGTGGGTCCGCCGTGCATGCTTGATTTCTGTGGGTCTCACCCACACACGATTGACTAAAATTTGTACGAACTTGAAACTTATCTTAGGACTTGAAATTTATGCAGGACTTGAAAACTTGAGTTATCTTAGAAGCTTGATCAATACCCAGGACTTGAATGATGTTTGGATGGCCATTGTATGCTCCGATGTGAGTTGTGTCTTGCCGTGTGTGACTATATTTCTTAGTGCTTTCATACAAGTTCTAACTCCATCTTTTTTATTTCATTGCGGTAGAAAGAAAAGAACTCCTGTCGATATGTCTTAAGGAGATAATCTTGGTGCCAAGTCGGGAAGCGTTAGTGACTTCAAAGATATGCTTGGAACATCGATGATGAGTTGTTCACCTCGCCTTTTCTAAACATCGGAGACATCCTTCTCATAAGATAGTCTTGCTTTAGATTCGAAAATATGGACGTCAGATCCATTCTCTTCTTCGACACTTGTGATGAGATTTTCCTCGAGAGAAACGAATATCCGCCTTCTCTATTGATTTCAAGACTTGCCATACTCCACTGGGTTCTTATGAAGGATGGATGAGACGTATGTTGAGTAATAAGGGCATTAAGGACAATTTGACCAAAGCATAAATCCTCAATGCGGTCATGGAATCTGCTGCCCTCGAAATTAGGAAAGACGCCGCGGGTTTGATTACCTTCATTTCTCGGTGGCGCATTTCTACTCTGACAGTAGTATCTAGATGGGGAGAGATGACTATTACTTTGGAGAGTGTGGCTGCATTAATGAACACACTGTTGTTGGAAGTCTTTCTTACGAACTCCCGTCTGAGAAAAAAGAGTAACTATCTTCTATACTTCATAAGGTTGCGGAATCGACGATCACGGAGAAAGAGGAGAAAAAGATGCGAGATGCTTTTACACACAGTGGGTGTCGGAGTGGTCTCTGTAGACCCGAGGCCAGGGTCAAGAATTGGAAAATGAGCTCGACTTGATCGCGTTCACTGTCTTTATGGGCATCCCAGAGATATATTTGATGACGGTTAGGAAAAGACCATTAGAAGTGACCTTGTCAAGATTGCTATAAGGTTGGCGAAGGGTGAAGTTCTTCCTCTGGGCTCATTGTTCCTTGGATCAGCTGTATTCCCACATACGGACGCTTTAGCAATGGACATGCATGCTTAACGGGTATAAGAAGGTGGAGTCGCACATTCACTTCGCTTTCTGCGGGCGTTCTTATGGGAACACTTCAAAGTTACGCTCCTACTCCTGGAAATTCGCTCAATAACTTGTATGGTGGCTCGAGAATACTCCGTTGGAATAAAAAGCGTCCCGGGCGGTGCGAAGCTTGCGAACGTATTTGACAATGTGTCTTACATGGATTTAGTCCATGGGGCCGGTCCACCATTCCATTGTCCAGCCAAAGACTTTTGCTATCACTTCGACGGTCCCCGATCTTTGTGTTGTGTCTGCCGTGTCGAAACTATGAAATCACGGAGAACTTGTTTACTGCGCATTACATTCCAGGACACGTCCGTCTCATTTAACGGAGAATTTTACGTGACTCCGTACAATATTGTGGCTGCTCGCCAAATGGGGTTTGATCGGGCGTCCCATTCATCCGTTCACCAAGGGTTAGAAAGAATCTCTTAGAATATTCTTAATCTTGGTATGTATTTAGAACGGGTGTGCCTTCCCCTTCGGCTTTATTGGGAGAAACCCGGTGGTAACCCATAAGTATAAGGAATTTTGGAAGAGACAAGCTGTTGGTTTTCGAAATTTTTAAAGAGAGTGTTGTGACGAATTCCCGTAGTGAGCCATCTTACTAACGTCTTGTGAAGTATTTACGGTTGAAGCCACTTCCGCCCAAGCGGAGCAGTGAGGATTGCGGTCCCCAAGTAGGAGAGAGATCTAAGAGGCAAGCGTGCGGTTCGATGATCCTTAATTCTTCAAATATACGGGTATTTAAATCTCTTTTGTTGATTTCTTCATTCCCAGTGTAAATTCTTCTAAAGCGGTCTTTACTTGAAATCGGGAATTCCGAAAGAGAATGTCTTCACAAGGTTGGCGCGCATTCAAAATGAGAGGCTGGTAATGTTGGCCTTCGTCTTGAGAATGCAGCGGTGCCGACCTTCATCTTTGAGAAGTCTGGAGAAACTAGCTCATTTTTCGACCATGATAGAGATGATGCAAGCTCGGTTGAACAAGGCGCTTCCCTTAGTGATCTTGTTGACGGGGTCGTGATGGAAATCAGCACCCAGAGCGAAATAGATGCTTAGGAAGGAATGTAAGAGAGACAGTGCCTGCTGTAGTTGAGACGGCTCCCATTGAAATCCATCTGAACGGGTTCGGACAACATGGCTATTGTGGTGACTCCTACGAAAGGCCTCCTGCAACTGACAAGGCTCCTGCGGTTGGGGCTTTGTTCGATCCTCCTTTTATTACCCCTCATCCAGGTCATGTATTGGTTGGCGGATTTCAGCGTGCCGGTTCAGTTCGAAAAATTGTACACGACAATCTGGGAGAAACACGGCCATATTGCTACCACCACGAAGCTCAAAAGTCGCCTTGCATTGGTCGACCCGTCCGAAGCTTTATCTACTATCCAGGATGAGCGTCACGACCGGTCGAGCAGGTTTGAGAGATGGTTGAAGGCTGGAAGTGCCATCGAGACGTGTTTGCGCTTGATACGGTTTTAATGCCCCTTGGTTCTTGAAGGGTTCTCCAAGATTAGGGAGCTTGAAATTACGGGATGAAGTCCCCTCTGCGGGTTTGTGTTGCTCGCCCGGGGAAGAAGAGGTCGAAAAGGCATCGAGTTGAAGGCCCAGGCGGCCGTGCTCCAAAAGGATGAAAGTCGCTCTTGCCCGGAAGGACGAGTTGTTCTTTGAAGGACTTTCCTTGATTCGTGCCATATACTTGCCTCTTCTTTTAGATATTTCCCTTTTTGAGTGATAGTGAGGATTTTCTTTCGTAATTTGACTTTTGTTTTTGAAACCTCCCTTGTATCAAGCGGGAGTAGCTTCTCAAGAAAATCCTCAGTGCTAATCTTCTCGAACTATCCCTCGAACCAAGCTTCTCTGAACAATGCGCTTCAAGCGTTGCATTCAGCAGGTGGGGTGATGAAGGAACCGGTGGTAATGACAGTACCTCGGGTCCATTACTTCTTGATCAATAGGTGGGCGCCGTACCGGGGGTAGCTCCACTTCTCCACTTCGTGCCCACGTCTCCAGTAGCTCTAGAATTTTCTTCATTGGGAAGGAAATGTAAGTACCTTGTGTTTAGCTTTTCTGCGTTAGCGTGCGTCACGATGTCTCTCCGTGGCCTTGATGTGGAACGAGGAGATGAAGTTGGAAGACTTGCGAGTGTCGTCATATCTGCGGATCGCTTGCCTAGGTAGAGGGATGTGGAAGGTTCCGTAATGTCCTTTCTTTGAGTGGCCAAATCGAATGCTCCCGTCCTCTTTGTATTCGAGACATCCCACGATTGATTTCTCCTTCCTCAAGCATTCCTTGATTGGTTGGGAGGCCGACTCGGATTGGACGAGTCTTAGGGCTTCGACAAGAGTTTTGAGGTATAAATCCTCTAGCAAGGCTCCATAGGCTGCGGGTTCCCCTTCTTTATCGCGGACATTGTAGTAGTCCGGATAAGTCTCTTCTCTTGTGGAGTTGCATCGGGTCTCCATTGTTGGCCCGGACCATGTTGTTCATCTTCCACGAGTCTCCTGTGTTACGCGCCCTTTTTGCTTCTCCACCGGTAAAGGTGTGATTCTGGTTAAAGTTTCAACATTTCTTACTTGTTGCTGAGTGGAAGCATCCTTCTTGTAATTGTCTTTGCCATATCATTCAAAGGCGAAATGTCTCACTCTACATATACAGTGATACTGAAACGATTTGCCAAGACATCCTCCAACATTCCAGCTATGCTTCCCACGATATCGAACCACTGCGGACTCGGGTGAGGATACATCGTGAGATGAAAATCGAAAAATTGAGAATTCGATTTTTTGTAAATCGAGAGATCAATCTCCCCATTGTGGTCGCCAATTGTTTATGGGTGAAAACTACTCCTGAGAATTTGGTAATTTGGGGTGTGGATGAGGAATAAATTTAAACCTTTAAACAAATGCCTTTGCGCGGTGAGTGCTTGTAGATTCGAGAGATCAATGCATTGCAAAGTCCGGCCTAAACCAAGAAATGGCCGTTCCGGACTTGTTTCGGTCACAAAGTGAAGGAGATGGGGTTGATCTTAGGGAGGGAAGCGAAGAAGGTGTTGAGATTGTGAAGGTGTTGGCTTGCTTATGACTTGTGACGAAAAATGGCGAGGCTTACGGTTAATGTAAGGAGGCTCTGTGTGTTTGAACAATGGTATCAACACTTGATTTTCTATCTCGTCTGGACTTGTGTTCTTGTGTGAAATAGGGCGGAGAACCTATTTATACAAGTCATTGAGCCTTATTCACGTCTCTCGTGGGAAGTGGAGGAAGTGGAATGATGGAGTAGTGGAGTTGTGTGTTGGTGATACACGACCAGTCTTGCCCTTCTCCAGTTCATCTCTAACCATCCATGACTTCACGACACGTTCTTGTGATGGCGCATTGCACGCTACACTGCGTAAACCGCCAGACCAATACCCCGGTATGTATCCCCGGTTTGTGACATGATTGATGTTCTGGAATGTGTGGATCGTGGATCCACGAAAGATAGCATGTAATGCTGAATTGAATAACTTGTGTTATTCGGGGAAGTCGATCTTGGTGAAGTATCGTGTATATTTATGCAATCTTGCATTACGGTGTGGTAAAGTGATGGGTGACGACTCTCACTAACCAAATAACTCCCGACCCGAGGTTGTATAACCAAGCTGGTGGAGTTGAATGGATGAGATGATCTTTGAGACACTCATCTGCGGCCGTTAATAAATATTAGGGTTTTTGAAGAGGAGCGCAAGCATGACTCTTGACTTGGTGAAACCAAGCATGGGAAGAATTTTGGAGAGAATGAAATGGTCGTGCATGTTGATGGCATGCTTGGAGTGTACACGGCCATGTCTCACCCCGTCCCATGAAGGTGCGATCTAGGCCACTCAATTTGACCGGCAAAGAGGAGCGGTTGAGATCGGTTTGCGGCGGAAATCCTTGCCGCAAAGGAGTTGGAAACCGCATGACATTCTCAAGACGCGTTTCGAGACGACCAATCTTGGTCGGTCTCGGTCGATCACTCCAACATGTAGGTGGTAGGCTGGTGTTCACGCCTATACCTGACTATCCCATGAAAACGTGATTTAAGCCACTCAAATCATCCGGTGAAGTTGAGCGGTCGAGACTAGTTTGCAATTCGGGAAGTGTAACCACGCATGTTTGGGCGGGCGTTTTGGATTAGCCGGGCATGATATGCCTTGGCCGACCGCATGAGGAGGTAGATGGTCCCACGGTGGTCATGCTGGTATGACCGGACCTGCTTAATTTAATATGGGACCCTCCATTCATGCCGGAGAAGATGGACGCGCGTGATGGCTTGAAACCCTAATTTGGCTTTCAAAGCCGTGTGCCTCCTCTTGTTTGGGTGACGATTTTGTCACGGCCAAACATTGTTGGTCTTGACCGATTGGTCAAGTGCGTGGGCGGTCCCACGGTGATCGTGTTGACATGCTCTGGGCCCTTTGAGTCTACATCTACACCTTTCGTGCACTGCGAAGATGGATGGATGAGGCTGTTTTGCGGCACATGTAATATGCCGCAAACCCTAATTTAGGGTTTTCCGTCATAATGCTTGGTATGAACGGTTTTCTTTTGGCAAGCTAAGGCCGTGGGTATTCTATACCATGCTTGGGGTGATGGAATTGATCTGTGGTCATCCAATCATGCTTATGGAGTTGGATGGCTGCGATCGAATCATATCTCGGGCTGATACGATCAAGTCGGATGCTCAATCGGGCTAATATAACACACCGAGAGGGGCTCAATCGGAGCTAGTATAACACAGGAGGGCTCGGGCTAGTATAACACAGAGAGTCAGCTGTGCGGGTATTTCGTACATGGTTTCATTATAGTGCTTGGAGGTTAGTGTTACTCTATAAGAGTAACACTCGGTCGTCATGCCACACCGATAATGATTCATTATAATGCTTGGAGGTTCGTGCTACTCTATAAGAGTAACACTCGTCGTCATGCCACACCGATAATGAGTCTTTGAAATACAAAGGCGATATGAAATTCACGGGGAAGGGATTGTTGCTACATGCTCCAACACGGAGGAATTTCATGTATTCACGAGAATGGGATTGTTGCCACATGCTCCATTCATGGTGAATTAAGTGAGGGAATATCCAACACTTATAAATGGCTTTATCTTTTACAAGATGTCGGTAGCATAATTTTTAAGGTTTTTACAAATTTAACCTTGAGCGAAAATCCACCATCAACACTATCATGTTCACCTCTTGATGCATGTGTCATCTAACTTCGAATGCGACTTATTGACATTAAAAATATTCAACTCAATAGTCATATTACCAAAAGATAGATTCATAATACCATTTCGACGGTTTATGATCGCATTAGACGTAGCTAAAAATGGGCGACCTAAAATCACGGGTATCTGGTTCTGCAGGTGGGGACAGGTTGGGTTTAAGACCACGAAATCCACGGGATAAATAAACTTGTCGACCTCAATAAGAACATCTTCTATCACACCACGAGGAATTTTAATAGACCTGTCAGCTAATCTGCAGTGTTATCTTGGTAGGTTTCAATTCACCAAGTCCTAGTTTGTAAGTACACATGGTACGGCGGTAAGTTCACACTAGCTCCTAAGTCAAGTAAAGCTTTATCTACCCGATGTTTTCCTATCGTGCAAGCAATGGTAGGGGCACACGGGTCTTTATATTTAGGAGTTGTGTTGTTCTCGAATGATCGAACTTACATGACTAGCTAAAAAGGCTTTTTAGGGACACTAAGCTTGCGCTTTCGCGTACACATATCCTTAAGGAATTTGGCATAAGCCCGGAAGTTGCCTAATTGCTTCAAGAATTGGAAGGTTTATGGTAACTTTCTTAAAAACCTCCATTATGTCATTAAAGTTGGATTCATTCTTTGTTGGTACTAATAGCTGTGGAAATGGGGCTCTAGGCATAAAATAGGGCCTCTCAGGAACCGAATCGGCATCATCGGAGATTTTATCGGTCCCTCGGCTATGGATGGTCACGAGGGTGAACTACGGTATGCTCACTATCGGGCATGGTTACACGATTGTCTACTACTCTACCACTCCTAAGGGTTCTAATTGAATTCAACGATGTGATGGTTTTCACCTACTTCATGAACTCCTCTAGGGTTGGGTTGTGTTTGACTAGGGAACCTACCTTTTTCTCTCAAGGACTCATTTATCGGACTAACTGCGTTTTTAACTTTCGGCAATAGCTTGGATTTGTTTTCTTGCCCTATCCAGTTACTAGCTTCTACACTTTGTGAAAGTGATTGGTGCATCTTTTCGGTGTTTCAATAAATGAGGCAAGAGTTTTTTCTAGACTTAAAATTTTCTTATCGGACTGATTTTGAAACGAGCTACTCTGAAGGATTCTTAATATAGCCAAAACACTGGGGAGCATTTGAATTACTAAATCGACCTTGATTCTCGTCCTTAGACCATGAGAGGTTCGGATGGTTTCTCCAACCGAGGATTATAGGTTTACGAATATGGGTCAAATTTCGTGATTTTATCAAATCTAGTGTTATTATTATAAAGAGCATTGGCTTGCTCTTCAATAGTCTGGCCTTCCCAAAAAGGCTCTACTCTACCACTAGTGTGACCCAATTCTAAAGCTTCCAACCTTTTAGCTATTCTTTGAATTTTGGCATCGATTCAAAGCCTCCTTCTAGCTTATTAACGTTTCCTCTTCCTAGAAGAATTGTTTTCTTGGGTTCCTACTATTTTCCCATTCTTTGGTCTTTTCGGCGATTTCATGCAAATATGTCATCGCCTCATCAATCTGTTTGGTTTTCAAACCCACTCTGCACACATAGATTCTCTTTGGTTGTAGTGGAATAATCTAAACCCTCATAAAGGATCTGAACTAACCTAACCTTTTTGAGACCATGATGAGGACATTGGGCTAATAAATCATTGAACCTTTCCAAATGCCTATACAAAGATTCTCTCTCTTGTTGAAAAAACGTGCAAATTTGCGTCCTAATAGACGATGTTTTGTGCCTAGGGAAAAACTTGTTCAAAAAGGCGGATGTAAGTTGTTCATATGTTTCGATTGAACCGAAGCCAAACTATATAGCCACGATTTGGCTTTATCTTTCAAGGAAAAGGGAATAACTTTGAGTTTCAAAGCATCATCATCCAGTTTCTAATCTTTAGGGTACTACAAATTTCCTCAAAGTCCCTAACATGGAAATAGGGGTTTTCATTTTCTTTCCCTAAGAAGATTGGGAGCAACTGTAAGGTTCCAAGTTTAAGTTCATAAGTTGCTTCCTTTTCTAACTCCGATACACGAGGGACGAGTAGTCCTAGTCGGGTTCAATAAAGCTTTCAAAGTTGCCATTTCAAGCACTATTGGAATATTAGGGATTGTCTCCTCAAACTGAGGTTCAAAAACGGACTCTTCAAAAATTGGACTTTCTAAATTGAGGTAATCGAGATGCTTAGAACTACTAGGTTTCTCTTTAACAAATATACCTAGGGAGTCTCTTTTACGTTCAGGCATGCAAAAGAATAAAGAAGGATTCTATGCAATCACAAATCAAGGCCGACTCAACCAAAGCAAACCTAGAGATTTCTAGCAAACAAAAAGCATGATGGCTCCACTTAGATTGTTTCTGCCCGACAATCCTTCGAAAGGGAATTCGTGACAATTTAAGCAAACCCCTCTGGAATCAATCCGAGTCAAAGTAAGTTGAATAGAGAGTAGGGAAGCTCGGTGGAGCTTTGATACCCAAGGCCTCACCGGAATTACAATGCGGCGCAGTCACGCATTCAACTCACAGAAACCTTTATTGTAGGATCATAATATCGCCACAACAACAATTCGCGAAGACAACGGATAACAACATTGCGAGTGAGTCGCAGAGGGTTAAATATAAATGGCGAAATCGGATGACGATAGGAGGATATGAAATCTGCGAAAGTTAAGAAGTGTCGCGAGTATGAATATTTGTACGTCTGCGACACTTCGCGAGACATTCCCGAAAATAAAGGGCCGACTTAGTCATCATTCACTATGTATTACCCTATATAAAGGGATGAGTGATTTTGTTGAAAGGATAGTTCTTTTTGAATTGGAAGGCAAGTCATTAGGAGAGAGAAAGCAGAGAGAGCGAATGTAGTAAGATCTTAAGTGTAATTCCATTTTCCTGTGTAAACATTTTAAGAAAATTATTAATAAATATTCATAATTGTTCACCTATTATCTTCTGAATGGATTAGTTAAACAAAATATAGTGAGGGGTGTATTGTGGGAAGCAGGTGAACGTTACGATGGAAAGGAGTCCTTCAAGGATTGGGATAACGGCGAGGCAAAGAGTACAATGAACAAAAGGCATAAAAAGTAAAATGAATGGTCTCACGATAAGTAATCGACAAAGATATATCAAAGGCAAGACAAAGAAGAAATGATATGTGAGAATTTAGACAACAAGAATGTACAAGAATCGAGAGAAAATGAATGAAACAACATTGTGCGATGTCTTAGCAAATTAAATATCAGGACAACAATTAAATATGAATGATTGAATGATTTAACAACAATGAATGAGTAAATGAATGGGACGAACCTTTATGGCGTACACCTAGTTCGCGAATTACATTTCGTAAGAGGCAAATGTAAGACCTAAAGTGCGTCATATAAGGGGGTATCTCTTAACATGGCTCGGGGAAAAGGTTACACCCCGGAACTGGGTCATCAAGATTTGGGGCCCATGAAAGCCTATCCCAGGAGGAGGTACCTTGGATTCCCAACTATATATGTAGGTTATACGGTTGGGCGGCCAGGGTCTCTTTCAAGGAGTCGGCGTATGATCAAGGCGCGAGGTACACGGTTGAGTCAAGAGTGCGGGGGCATGGAATTTCCTTACCACTCTTGACAAGTCTTGGCGCATCTGCACTCGGCCGAAGAAAACTCCACTTAGGGTGCGACCTTGTAACCATAAACCCTAGGTATAAGGGATAAGAGGCTGCGAAAACAAGCTGGTTGTTGTTAAGACCTGATGGGAGGAGCTAGCCTTGTATGGCCGATGTACGCCTCCTTGAAGGGGCAACCGGGGAGATGATAAGGCGGCACCCTCCATTAGGGGAGGCGATAAGTGCCAAAGACGCAAATGTCACGAGGCTTTGTTTTCGTAAGGAAACTTAGGCTTGTCATATTTGTGCAATGATCCTACAGAGGCAATAATACTAACGCGAGGGTAAGACGAGATCAATGGGTCCTTACATGCAAGTGTAAAGACGTCCTGCGATTTCGTCAGCAAGAGGCTGTGTCACGGGGCTTTATTTTCGCAAGAATATTTAGGCTGTCATATTGTCGCAAGCAAAATATCTATGACAAAATACTTGAAAATGATAAGGCAAGGTCAATGGGTTTTTGCATGCAAGTGTAAAAGACGTCCTGCGCGACCTTGTCGCAATAAGGGTGTGGCAGAGTAAGACCTTTACTTAGGAAGGTCAAGCTTAGAAGACCACCAAAAATGATAAGGCGAGATCAATAGATTTCTTCTTTTATAAAAATCACTTGCGACCTCGTCGTAATTATAAATTTAAACATCATTCACAGTCGGAGGAAGAAAATGCGAATCTCGAAATTTCATTCTTTCATATGAAGATGCATAACGAGAGGCAAATATGGGAATGGAAAAGACGAAATATTGTTATCCATCTTCCAATGAAAGAGTTATACATTAATAATGTTAGCCAAAAGGGAATGGAGATTGAATTTATGGGCAATAAACCCAAGAAGTTTACAAAAAGAGATACGAAATGTCACGGATATTACAGCGGCGAAGAAACAAAAAGAATTATTTCTTTGGTGATTCTTCTCCTCTATCCGATCCTTCAATTTCATTATCTCGTCGCGAGTTTTCTTTTCGCTGGCCTCACTATCGAAACGTCAGAGACAGGCAAATTCTCGGGAACTTCTTCGGAAAGCCAAGGATATGAACAAATAGGGATTTTGTGATCATTACAAACATACTCCATGGCTTCATTGCGAAAACAAACGACATCATTATTAAAATTCGCCACGGTAGTTTGAAATTGTTTCTTCAACTTGGAATATCTATTACGCGAAGGGTGAGATTCTTTGCGGGCATGTGCTTTCTCAGATTCAAGTTCTTCAATCCTTGTTTGAAATCTTTTTTCGGACTCGCAAATAAATTACGTTAAATTAACAACTCAATGACAATATTACAGTGGTAAGAAAGCATGATGAGTATAATAAATAACCTTCTCTGTCATATATTATATCTTTAACCAAGGAAGTATGCTCGGTATGAAGACTAACATCAACACCTAAGTTATTCTGGCATTATCTAAGATTTTAGCAGCCCAAGCGAATTCATCGTCATTATTTATAATAAGAAGTGAACGAATTTGATTTTCTCGCTCACTAAGTAAGGAGTTACATGAAGCAATTCATCTCGCTCCATTTGCACTTCGAGAAGGGACTTTTGAAATGTTGCTAATGCACGGGGCACCATTATTAGCAATGCGATCTTTATCATCTATATGGTCACTAATTTTCTTCCTTAAAATTTTGGTTTCCTCATGAGACTCGAGGTACATTTGTTTAAACTGGTTGGCTGTACTTAAACTAGATCTCGTGCTCAATTTCTAAGAGGCGGTACTTGGTTTGGAGTTCATTTAATGAAAGAGAATTAGTGCAGCTTTTGACGAACTACTTAAAGAGTTGTTGAGATGAGCGAGAAGAGTGTCATTATCCATAGGCTCGGGAAATGAATGGAGAAGAATAGCTTCTTCGAGAGGTTATATACATCTGCCCAAGTGATAAGTCGGTAGCAACGGGAAATTGATAAGATGAAAATAATAAGAGAGAAAAATTTTATACCATAAAGTTCTTTGATTAGCGTTACGGAGAGTGGTAACTTTGTCCTTACAGGCGAGAAAACTCAATTTCAATTGTTGGATCTTTTCGCGAGATCTCGCAGATTCAACTTCTAATTCTTTGATCCTTGTGCAAGATTGGGTATTCTTCTTCAATTGAATGTTATACCTCCTCTCAAGATCTGAGGCAACCACAAAAGAAGTTTTTCCAGCCTTCGAAGAAAGATAAAAAGGTTATTAAGATATAAATTAAAAGCAAGTTGGAGGAGAAATATGAGTTCGAACATACCAACGAATTAAGTGCATTTAAGAAGCTAGGGGATACAGATCTAGAAACTTCTTTGAAAGAGTCATTGCCATCCAGCAGTGTAGCATTACATATGGTGGCGAGGTTCTCGCATATAGAAGTCAGATGAGTATCTCCAATTCCTTGAAGAGAATCCGAGAAGATGTTGAACAATTGATCCATAGGAGAATTGGCGATTGAGCTTCATTTTGGAAAGTTGAATCCAAAACATTATCATTATCATCCTCATCGGAAGATTCGAACTTGAGCTAAGATGAGAGGAAGGTTGAGTTTTTCGCTTCTTAGATGGTGGAGCAGAAAGACTTATCCTTGCGTGCATTGGCTTTAGTTTGCCTTTAACTTTCGCAGACTATCGCTTCCTCGCGTCAACCTTCGCATACAAATGAAGATAAGAAATAGAGGCAACAATATTGTTAAATTACATAAAAGATATTTCTTACTTCATCCGTAGCGATCGAAGTATTGCCAAGGTGCTTGCCGGTGGATTTGCCTTGTAACTTTTTCTCGGTTTGACAATGCGGAAAATTTACAAACTCAATGAGTACAAGAGGAAAGAGGGATTGCAAAAGCAAACTGTGGGGACATACCTCTTCCGCCTTCTTGGGCCACTAAATTCCCAAGGATGATAGCTGCGAGATTTGCGAGTACATGCGAACACTGCTATGTAAGGTCCACTTAAGAGCAAAGGAACAACCCACCACCTCTCATCTTTAGAGTGGCGAGGAGTAGTGTTCTTACCCGAATGCCGGTCGATATCTTGCATGAGTAATTTATCCTCGGGGGATATTATCTTTTCTCTTCAACCAGGCGCCCAGCGGAGATTTCTTATTTCTCATGCCTATTACTTCATAATTTTCAAAAAAGTTTTCTACGGTGTATCTCTCGGGGATTATTTCTAAATTTACATATTCGGGGTCTCGACATTGTTAGGATATAGAGATCCTTTGCCGCACCAGACTGGCAAACTCGAAGCATTAGACGGATACAATCGCCGCATAATTGATAGACAACTGCGAGAAGTTCGGATGGGAAAGGATTTCATAAAAAAGTGGCATCTCGGGATCATATAAAGGAATGGGAAGTCTGCGAGAAGTTGACCTAGCGAAACAATAATCTTGTGATCATCACATTGATGATCGAGAAAAAAAGCTTAGCGTTGAGTATAGATGAACATCCTTGATTAGGAATGGTAGAAAGGGTGAAACCTTTATCTTGCAACTTTTACGAGTCTCAATAAAGCGAGGTTTGTACATACGACTAAGTGAAGCCATTATCAATATGAGAAGGGATAAAGAATCGAAGATTAAGATATGATAAAAAAAAAAGATCGAAGATTTGCGGAAAGCGCGACTTGCGGAAGAAGAAGATAAAAGAAAAGTTGCGAGAGAGAAGACGAAAGAGGAAAAGAGAAAAATATGAAAAATATATATAGAGAGAAACATCCTCGGGGAAACGAGAGCATTTAATGTGAGAAGGGACGTGAATGGTCAAGAATAAACGATTGAAAGAGACGTGTCGGGAATAGAATGGAGGAGTAGACATGCTCCAATAAAGTCCGTATGGAAAGATGAAATCAAACAAGTACGGATAAACGGTTGCGGCGGTTCAAAAATATTGATTCTCATGACATTCTCTCCTTCGCAAAGAAGACATGAGAAGAGGCAAGATGTAGGATCATAATATCGCCACAACAACAATTCGCGAAGACAACGGATAACAACATTGCGAGTGAGTGATGAGTGCCAAATAGTGCATATTTATACACCTTTTATTGGCATTTTACTCATCTTTTGTGCTCAAGAATCGAGATATTATCCCAGTTTCTGTTTTCTTTGTTTTCAAGAATAAATATTTGTATTAATTAATTTTATGTTTTTAGGTAATAAATAAAGCTCGGAGAATCGAGGAGCCAAGGAGCGAAGAATTGGAGTCAAGCATCTATGGAGCAGATAGCCAAAGCCCGCGCATGAATCAGGTTGCAACCCAACAAAGAAGACATGGGCTAGAGCTACCCGAGACCTCGATCAAGACCTCGCTCGTCCCGAGCGTTGAGATCTCGCCTGACGCATCATACGGTGCTTCCTCCACGTGCATCGAAGATCGCTGCTCCGTGCTACACCAGATCACATCAAAAACCGGCTACCTCTCTCGGTAGTTCGGATCGCGGCCGCTCCATCCAACGCTCGCTAGGCTAGTCTCATCATTCCCCTGATGCACCCGCTCAACACCACAACACCCTATACCTATACCCCCATCGACAGGCCCATTCCTCTCTTCTTCTTTCTCTTTCTTTTTCTCTGCAACCCTCTGCAAAAAAACCATTCCCCCATCACCCGACCACCTCTGCAGAGCCGCTCCACCTCCATCTCCTCCACCATCTCCTGACACACAACCACACCACCGCTACCCGCTTCTACTTCTCTAGCGCTAGTTTTTCTTCCTTAGCCTCTATCAACCCTAGAAGCTAATTTAGAAAAAGCTAGAGCTAGGGTTAGCCACAACCGACGCATGGAGTTCTCTGAGCACGATTTGACAAGAGGAGAACGATTCAGAGTATGGGCTGAATTATTATTCATTTAATTTTAATTTTTAATGAATTAGGGTTTGGGAATTTTAGGGTTTGCTCTGCATGTATAAATAGAGAGTGAAGAAGATGAAATGGGTTACGCCTGGATTAGCCAGTGCTGTCAATTAGATTTAATTTCTGTTAATTCATGTTCTAGTTTGGTCTTTAGGGTTTCAATGAAACCCCATTGCCATATTGTGTGTTTATGCTCTGTTGAACTTTCTTAAATGATTAAAATGATAATTATGTCTTCAATTAGGGCTTCCACTACTTTTCTCTCACGTTTGGATGTCTTGCATCCATTGTAGTTAGGTTACATCTGTTTGTGAGAATGTCACACTCATACCTTAGGCACAAAAGCTAATTCCATTGACTAGTTGTACTTAATTAGACAACTAGTGCTACGGAGTTAGCACTTTAGTTATTATTAGAAGCATAACTTGGGAGAAACCCCTTAGATAGGTGGTGGGTTTGACACCTGCCCTTATCGATCAAGGATAAGAAAAGCTCAACTCAGTTGAGCACCAATAAGAATTCGAGGTGGATTTGCAGACCTTAGCACCCTTTTATCTCTGTTCTTTACCTTAGTTTAGGATCACATTTCAATATCAAGTCGTTTCGGCACAAAAATATATGTTACAATCGTTGTTACTTGTCACTTTTAGAACTCGGTTGAAGCGACCTTAGATCACACATCAAAGCACCCCTCGTCTCACTGTGGATCGACTCGTACGTGCCCAGTTCTACAACCAAGACACCGTGCACTTGCGGTATTACCGTAGGCCATATAATTTAAACATCTTTCGAGGCCTACCAAGTTTTTGGGCGCCGTTGCTAGATTTGCGCGTGCCTCTGTAGTTTTGGCTTGTTTCACCGAGTTTTCATCTATCCTCTGTATATATTCATTTTAAAGTTTCACTTTGTTATCTTACATTAATAGTGTAACTTAGCATATCATTAGCCTCTCATTGCATATCTCGGTATAACCACGCATATAGTTTGCTTTCCCTGTAATTTATAACTTGTTTTAACCTTTGCATCATAGCTTCTGTTGTAGTTTCATCGCTCTCTCGCATCATCCTCTGCACATTGTTCCTTTTGTTGCATCTTACTTCTTGACACTGAGCTATAAGCCTCTGTGGCTGTAGCTTAGTGTCACTTTGCCACTTTCTCCTGTGTCGGTCCAACTTAGCTGCCATCTGTTAACTTAATGTGCATCGACCTATCATCTTTTGCATTGTAGGCATACCATTTGTATTGCATTCTGCACTGTCTCGAGCTCCCTTGATTGCATCTCGATTGCATATCATTTGCATATCATTTGCATCTCGGTGCATAACCGTAAAATCGAGGATGAATTTTCCTTCTAAGCAACAGTACCTTCTATGCTACTTGGCATTGCCCATTTCTTTGAGCAACCAAGACCAAACTTTGTTGAACTTGCTCTTGTGCTTCTTTGTCTTTCTTGAGCAAGCCCAGGAGTGGGAGAAAAAGCGCAAGGGCCGAGTCACAAAACTACGAGCACAATTCGGGTGATCACCCCCGAGCTTTGTGAATGAGGTAGGCCTACCAACTTGCTTGATAAGTAGTTACCTTGCTAGGTGATCACCCCCGAGTGCATATTGCATGACAACTTTGAGCAGCCTCTGCCATTCATGGTATTCATGTGAGTGGTTCAATGCTAGTTGATGATGCTCACGATTTTGTGCTAAGCATGCTATACTTTGTTTGAAATCTTATCTGAACCACCACCGTGTCGAAACAATACTTGTGTGGCCTGAGCATACTTGAGAGCATAACCTCCTGTGCTGTAACCCTTGTGCATGCTTGATCCCATTAGACCCTGAATTGTTGCCTTGCCTTGGCTGAGTGCACAGACTTGTAACCCTGCTAAGCATGTTGATACTTTGTGAAACATTGCTTAACCATACCTGCTAAACTCTGCAATTCCCTGTGCATGAGCTGCTTGGTTATCTTGATTGTTGTGATCATGAACTCCTTGATAGCCTATGCATCCATTAGCATGCTCACTCCCACAGTGCATCATTGAAAGTGCTAAGCATCATTATGTTTGAATCTGTGTAAACTGTTAGGTGAGAAGCCTTAGTTTGAGCACAAACCAATCATTTTTGAAATACTGTCTTTGTGCAAGCTAAGTTTTTAATCTGTCACTACGGGTTGTGAATTGTCTTTGGCATTGCTTAATTTGTTGCTTTCAAGTTGCCAATCCCAGGCTATGCTAGTTTTACGTGAGTTTGTTTTGTGAACCTAAGATGTCTTTGTGTACAAGCCTTGCTTGAGCTTGCCAATCCTAGGCTCGTCGACCACATGCATGATAATCCGCCTCCTTGCTAGCCCCTGAAGGCTGCAAGCTTGAGCTCCCCAAGCAGCCCTTGGTGCGGTTTCCTAGTGATTTCCTTGTTACACACAAACTAAAGCACAACCATTGAGCTCTGCTCACATGACACGAGCTCCACTCACACTTGGGCCACACATAACCAAAGTGCAATACAATCGAGGCTGTTGTGCCTTTCTGTTTGGCCGGTACACCCTCTTTGGGCTGTGCACTTTGTATTTAAGCCCACAACTGGGCTTATCACAAATCAAAACCGGTTCACTGGTTTAACATATAAGCCGAGGCCGTGCGAAAATCGAGCCCACATCACACCATCCGGCTGCTTAGACTAAGCCCCATCTGTGTGGGCAAGGTCTACAAAGATTTCACCCACACCCATTAAGCATTGAACACAATCTATTGGCCGCTTTGTCTAAACAACCACTTGGGCTTACACAATAGAACCAAGCCCAACTCTACTGGTGTGCGGTTTAACAAATTACGGGCTTCAAACAACAAATCCCAAACAAACCAAAGCAACATGGGCTTCCACATAAACCAAAGCTCCCAACAAAACCAAATGAATCCCATTGAATCCAAAGCCCAATAAACCAAATTCCCATAAACCAAATCCCATCTTCATGTTCTATGTTTTAGTACATTATTTTTTTGAGTTAACCCTCAACTTTTTAGATTGTTAGTAAAAAAATTTTTAGGACTTGTTAAATTTTTCTTTTCTTGAATTGGTTGAGTCTTCATGCGCTTATATTGTGCTAATCTGATATGATCTCCACTGAGAATGTTGGATTTTGCCTTGACTAACGGCTCAACCTTGCTCCTACTAGACATTCAGGTAATCCCTTCCCTTTTCTCTTATCAACATAGTTCTCATGGTATGTGATTTGTTTAAATTTTTTCTATATGTAGACACATTGAGGACAATGTTTGATTTAGGTTTGGGGGTACATTTGCATTTGCATTTAGAGTTTTTAGTCTTTTTAATCTTTTACTTTCATATAAAAACATTTAGAGTTTTTAGTCTTTTTAATCTTTTACTTTCATAAAAAAAAAAAAAAAAAAAAAAAAAAAAAAATTCAAATTCAAAAACTTTTTGCAAATAAAAACCTCCAACTTTTAGAGATTTTAGAGTCACTAGCATGCTTTTAGCTATGTTTACATAGAGAATCGACCAAATAACAAAAGTTAAGTCTTGGGAGAACACAATCGGGTTCCTTAGTTGATTAGAGCGTTAAAGTTGGATTTAACCATACCGGAGGCGAATTAGGTGTCTTGTTTAGATATTCGGTAGTAGAATTGTGATCACCCATAGTGGAGACTACCCATTTTACATCAAGTGAGGCACCAACCTTCAATTTTTTGCAACTTTCTAGAAAGGCATTAGAGTGTGTGTCACCTACGTAAATTCCGGGTAGGAATGGTGAGCTACCCAACTTCGCACCATTTTCAGCACTACTTTTGATCTCTTGAGTGCTAGTTTTTGTCAATCATGAGGGTGACGTCTAAAGATGAAAACTCCTTCTAAATACCGATTTGTAGTTAGCATCATTCTCTCTCTCAATCAACAAGACCCATAGAAACACATCATCGTCAGCAAGCGGAGCGAGCAGAATCAGAATATGGAAAGAAAAATTGATATAGTCCAAGGTTTATGTGAAACAAAGAAAAGAAAATAGGATGAGAATTAATAAAATTTATAAAATCAAGACAATACAAGTTGTGGAAAAATTGAGTGATAAAGTCCTTTGTCCATGGAGTTAGTTGTTTCATTATTTGTATTTTTATTTTTAGCTTATCAAAAAAAAAAAAAAAAAAAAAAATCAAAAATCAAAAATCAAAAAAAGAAAAAAAAAAAAAATAAAAAAATAAAAAATATTGTAGTTTATTTTCTTATTTTTGCTACCACCATGGTAAAGAAGAGTTTAAAAAGAAAAATCAAACAACAAGGAATTTGAGTAGAAAAGTTAAAAATTGTCAAGTTTTGTGAAGTTTAGAAGTTAAATCATCAACATTTGAAGACCGAAGATTGAAGACGTTTCTATGGTTTCTTATGAGAGAGTGATATTAATTGCCGATCGGGTGAGAAGGTAGTGAGTACTCCCATCCTTGTTAATGGTTGATTTCCTTTCTTAGAGATCATTAGAAAAAGATTCTTTTTGTCCACACTTCCGTGGAGTCTCAGTTTTATTTGGGAGGGTTATCCTTCTTACCTACAACGTGTGCGGGATTTCTCTCTTATTTCTCTGCCCGCACACATGAGAGACTAAAAAAGCGATCTTTTTGAGTGCAATTATCATAAAACCCTAATGGTGAGGCGAAGTTGAGACTTATGATCACAATCGAATCCGAATTCTTTCATATGGTATGGTTACTTCTCGCTCGGCACTTAAGGATGAGAATGCGTTCTTCGATAGTTCTAACTTGTTACTAGCATGCAAGAAACTCTATGTCCTCATAGCTCCTTGGATGCTTGAGACTCTTTTACACTACGAAGTTGGAGAAGGTTTTGTGGGTACACCTCTGGTAAACCCTCACGAGACTACAACTCGTCCACTAGGGACACCTAGGGGTTTAAAGGCTTAGTGCATACGCTAAATGCATTCGAGAGACCAGCGACAGGGGTATAGTTAGGATTTCTTCATTTACATTTCACTTGAGGACAAGTAAAATTCAGGTTTGGGGGTATTTGATGAGTGCCAAATAGTGCATATTTATACACCTTTTTATTAGCATTTTACTCATCTTTTGTGCTCAAGAATCGAGATATTATCCCAGATTACTCGTGTTTTCTTTGTTTTCAAGAATAAATATTTGTATTAATTAATTTTATGTTTTTAGGTAATAAATAAAGCTCGGAGAATGCGAGGAGCCAAGGAGCGAAGAATTGGAGTCAAGCATCTATGGAGCGAGATAGCCAAAGCCGCGCGAATCAACAAGTTGCAACCCAACAAAGAAGACATGGGCTAGAGCTACCGAGACCTCGATCCAACCCGCTCCGTCCGAGCCGTTGAGATCTCGCCTCATCCGCATCATACGGTCGATGCCTCCACGTGCATCGAAGATCGCTGCTCCCGTGCTACACCGGATCACATCAAAAACCGGCTACCTCTCTCGGCCCGTTCGGATCGCAGGCCGCTCCATCCAACGCTCGCTAGGCTAGTCTCATCATTCCCCCGATGCACCCGCTCAACACCACAACACCCTATACCTATACCCCCATCGACAGGCCCATTCCTATCTTCTTCTTTCTCTTTCTTTCTTTTCTCTCGCAACCCTCTCGCAAAAAAACCATTCCCCATCACCAAGACCACCTCTGAGCCGCTCCACCTCCATCTCCTCCACCATCTCCTGACACACAACCACACCACCGCTACCTGCTCTACTTCTCTAGCGCTAGTTTTTTCTTCCTTAGCCTCTATCAACCCTAGAAGCTAATTTAGAAAAAGCTAGAGCTAGGGTTAGCCACAACCGACGCATGGAGTTCTCTGACACGATTTGACAAGAGGAGAACGATTCGAGTATGGGCTGAATTATTATTCATTTAATTTTAATTTTTAATGAATTAGGGTTTGGGAATTTTAGGGTTTGCTCTGCATGTATAAATAGAGAGTGAAGAAGATGAAATGGGTTACGCTTTGGATTAGCCCGATCTTTGTCAATTAGATTTAATTTACTTGTTAATTCATGTTCTAGTTTGGTGCTAGGGTTTCAATGAAACCTGTTGCCATATTGTGTGTTTATGCTCTGTTGAACTTTCTTAAATGATTAAAATGATAATTATGTCTTCAATTAGGGCTTCCACTACTTTTCTCTCACAGTGGATGTCTTGCATCCATTGTAGTTAGGTTACATCTATTGTGAAATGTCACGGCTCATACCTTAGGCACAAAAGCTAATTCCATTGACTAGTTGTACTTAATTAGACAACTAGTGCTCTGGAATTAACACTTTAAGTTGTTATTAGAAGCATAACTTGGAGAAACCCCTTAGATAGGTGGTGGGTTTGACACCTGTATATCGAGTCAAGGATAAGAAAAGCTCAACTCAGTTGAGCACACAATAAGATTGAGAGGTGGATTTGCAGACCTTAGCACCCTTTTATCTCTGTTCTTTACCTTAGTTTAGGATCACATTTCAATATCAGCCGTTTCGGCACAAAAATATATGTTACAATCTGTTGTTACTTGTCACTTTTAGAACTCAGTTGAAGCAGCCTTAGATCACACATCAAAGCACCCCTCGTCTCTGTGGATCGATCTAAATGCGTTCCAGTTCTACAACCAAGACACCGTGCACTTGCGGTATTACCGTAGGCCATATAATTTAAACATTTTTCGAGGCCTACCAGTGAGTCGCAGAGGGTTAAATATAAATGACGCACTGGATGACGATAGGAGGATATGAAATCTGACGAAAGTTAAGAAGTGTCGCGAGTATGAATATTTGTACGTCTGCGACACTTCGCGAGACATTCCCGAAAATAAAGTACATCTTAGCTGTCATTCACTATGTATTACCCTATATAAAGGGATGAGTGATTTTGTTGAAAGGAGAGTTCTTTTTGAATTGGAAGGCAAGTCATTAGGAGAGAGAAACAGAGAATGTAGTAAGATCTTAAGTGTAATTCCATTTTCCTGTAAACATTTTAAGAAAATTATTAATAAATATTCATAATTGTTCACCTATTATCTTCTGAATGGATTAGTTAAACAAAATATAGTGAGGGGTGTATTGTGGGATTTCCTGCAACTACATTTATGAACTTCGAAGTGTGCTTAAAAGAGTAACCAATATTTTTCGAATAACTTTCCTATTAAGCTCGTTACCCTATTGGTCTTGTTCTAGTCAAAATTTTAAGGCTTAGGTTCGCGTAGGTTACGTGTTCCTAAGGCGGGCAAGAAGAGAACGGTGATGAAATCCGAACCCTTATCTTGTATGGCCAGGCCTTGCCCTTTACTAGAAAATTAAAGCAAATGTATTCAAATCCTCAACATATAAGCATACGAAGGAGTCCAAGAACTCGGCCGACAGGGATTCGCGAGTGTTCGAATCTTACCTCCTGTTCAGACGGGGATGAATCGGTTGTAGTCGACTCGGGCCACCGACTCCTATGTCGGTGTACGAACAAGGTGCAGAGACAATATCGTAATTGTCCTCCTTCTCTGCAAACAGTTTATATTTAAGACTACCCTTCTGTAGGGTTTAAAAATAATGTCCAAAGTCCCAAAAAATGTCCAAAAAGTCCAAAAATAAAAAGAAAAATTACAAAAATAATTATAAACCCTAATACAGTTTTCGAAAAAAAAAAAACCTAAAAAATAAATAAAAATAAAAATAAAATTCTTTCTCTTTTCTTCGTTTCTTTTCGCTTTGTCTTTGACTCCAAGTCTTTAATTATTCACCAAATCTTTGGCTCAGCTTTCTTTTCGATCCGAGATCCAAAATCTGTAACCACAAGACAAATACCCAAGAAAACGTAAAATAGAACAAAAGAATAAAAACCTAAAAAAAAATAACTCTAAAACCTAACCTAACACAAGTCCGCGTCGGCGGCGCCAAAAATTGATGTGATTTTAATTTTGTTGTAGAAAGTGGTAGTAAAGATGTCGTTCTCTCGAACTTGTGAAGGATTTTTTAGACTTAAATTCAAAACAAAAATAGAAAAATCACTAAAAATATAGCAAACTTTGACAAAGATGTTATCAATATTAAAAGAACACTGAGGCTAAGATTCCACTATTTTCCAAGTTTAAAGTGATGTAATCTAATATTTATATTTATGCAATTTTCTCGTTCAATTTGATTCTAAACTATTGCAACAAGTAGATTCTCAAAATAACAAGTGTAAATCCGAAGCATAGAACATCAAAACCTAAGTCTAAGTGATGAGTGCCAAATATTGCATATTTATACACCTTTTATTGGCATTTTACTCATCTTTTGTACTCAAGAATCGGATATTATCCTGCATTCTCGTGTTTTCTTTGTTTTCAAGAATAAATATGTGTATTAATTAATTTTGTGTTTTTAGGCAATAAATAAAGCTCGGAGAAATTGAGGAGTCAAAAGAGCGAATGGAGCAGATAGCCCAAGCCGCGCGCGCGAATCGGGCTTGCAACCCAACAAGGAAGACATGGGCTAGAGCTATCCATGACCCGGATCCGAGCCCGTTTCATCCCGAGCCGTTGAGATTTCTATCTCCCACATCCAACGGTCGCCGCCTCCACGCGCATCAAAGTTCATTGCTCCCGCTCAACACCGGATCACTCCAAGTCTTCCTCGGCCGTTCGGATCTCCTCACCTCCATCCTACGCTCGCTCGGCCGTCCTTCAACTCTCATTGCTCATGCCTCACAACAAAACTCCCTAACCCTATACCTTATTCGACCAAACTCATTTCTTCTTCCTTCTTCTCTTTCTTCACCCAACAACTCGCAAAACCCATTCTCCACCTTCTTCCTCCCGACCAAACCCTGTTGCAGAGCCGCCTCCACCTCCTTCTCCATACCCTGACACAACAACAACCACACCACCTCCATCACCACTAGCTTCATCAGCCACCTCTAGTTTTAGCTATCTCTCGCCTAGCTTCTCTCGTAACCCTAGAGGCTATGTAAGAGATAAATGAAACTAGGGTTTCTCGAATGTAGGAAGAAAACATCAATCAAGAGCTGAATTGACAAGAGAAGAGGCGATGCGATAACAGTATGGGCGAAAGGGTATGCATTAATTGCAATTTTTGAATTGAATTAGGGTTTAGAATGTTGCATGTATAAATTGAAGTGAGTAGAGGATGTTAGAGGTATGCCCAGGCTAGCCGCAGCACCAATTAGGTTTAATTGTAGTTTAATTGTGTTTTTGATGTTTTAATTTAGAGTGCTAGGTTTCACCGAAACCCTAATTCCCCCCGTTTTGATTTCAATCTTGTTTGAGATGTTTTTGAGTGCTTAAATTATCAGACATCTTCACTTATAAATGCCCAATGCTTTTCTCTCACAATGGATGCCTTGTATCCATTGTAGTTAGATCACAACTGTGTTGAGTGTATTGCAGCTCAAACCTTAGATACAATTGCTAATTCCCTTGATTAGTTGTGCTTAATTAGACAACTAATACTGCGGGTTAGTACTTTAGCGTTATTTGAAGCTTTACATGGAGAAACCCCTTAGATAGGTGGTGGAATTGACACCCGCCCTTATCGATCCACAGACAAGAAAGCTCAACCGAGTTGAACTCATAATAGGAGTTAGTGGTGGATTTGAAGACCCTAGTATCCCCACCTGTCACTATCTTATACCTTAGTTTAGAGTCACTTCATTTCATCTCGCCGCTTCAACAACAAACCATTATTGTGTTACCGTCACACCAAATCGGAAGTAGTAAGCCTTTAGATCAATCAGAGCACCACAAGTCTCTGTGGTTCGACCCGTACTTGCCACGTCTCCGATAGACGCCGTGCACTTGCGGTTATTACATGTAGGCACATAAATATAAACACATATCTCAGCCTACCACTAAGCATGCTCTATCAAAAGAAATCACAATTGCTTAACAAAAATCATTCAAAAAATTTTCAATCAAGGCAAATAATCATATAATAATTGCAAATAAATAAATAAAATAGAATATACCACTTTTTGTTGGAAAAATAGCTTCCTCTATCGCCTCAAAGAATGGGGTTTAGCTCCTCATATTAATCATGATCTCAAAATATTATTTTATGGTTCAAAAGTTGATTAAAAGGTTGAGAAACAATAAAACAGATCGTTTGGAACGCTCGTAATGGTGTTACAAAGAAGTCATTACAAAGAGATCACATGAGAACCCGACTTATGCACTCGTTGATGTGTCAACTGAATCTAAGACCCCGAAAACGACTGTCCTGCTCGGCCTATGTTCTTCGTGTTCTTGGTTATGCACCAGCAGAAACAATTCTCTGAAACTCGTGATTTTGTTCTCTGTGTTGTTCTAAACCTCCCCAAAGTTTGCGTACCTCCTTTGTGACTCCCAGCAATCCTTTTTATAGCCAACAGCAACCCTAAAACTCGATATAATCCTCTCTTTCTTCGGCAGAAAGTCACGGAATTTTCCACTTTCCAAATCTCTTCTCTACGCGTTTCTGAGTCGTACAGGTCACTCAAATTCCTTTATTAGATTGATATGAATCCTGTGGAAGATTATCTTGCCTCAAATCTCCAGTGAATCGCGAGAATAACTCAAACAAAGTCCCGTGAAACCTCACCTCCCCTCTTTTTGCTCCACACGATCATGCAACCAAATTTGATCGATTGTAACACTTGTACCAGCCTATTGGGCTCTAACAGTCCATTCCACCAAAAAGCCGCGATTGAATCTCTCTAAATCCGGGAAACTCGATCCACAAATCTGTCGCCGCGAAGAAATATTTCCCGCCAATTTTCTGAATTCGAATGTGGAAGATGGGTAGCCCCTTAACCAGAGTAGGGGTGTATTTAGAAGGTGTCTTTGGTGATGCCCTGGGGGTGCCCGTTAGTAATTTGGGTACCCCTTATCCGTAGCGAGGGTCCGAATAGTAGGTGTCCTCCGGGCGCAACTTTTCGAGCCGATTTTTCCAAAAATGTTTATTGGCCAAAAATACCTACACACGCATAAAACACCATAATAAGTACAAAAATGAGCACTATCAATATAAAGAATTGAGATAATTTAGACACAAAAATGTGTCTATCAGATGACAATAGCCGTTTTCACACACTATTATAGCATCAAAGCAATTTTCAAGTTATTGAAATAATCATAACGAAACATTCCAAGTCTACACCAAATGATTGTATCACACAAACCATGTAAGATGTTACTCGGCGTTTTTCACATGATCATCTTTTGACTTTCGTCAAGAATATAATATGAACTTGGTTTAAGCGAAAGCTTGCCAACACATATTTCGAGAAATATGTAAGCGAGTTAGTCTCAGCTCGAAATATCAAATGTGTATAGTAGAAAACTATATTGTACTACGACTTATGTCTCAATATAGGAGATAGAGTATAAATAGACTTCCCAAGTGATAGATGAGTTTTAGTCTCCACATACCTTTTGTTGAAGAAGTTCCACAAGCTCGCCTTAGTAGTTCTTCGTCTTCCATCGATGAACGCCGTGAAGTCTAATGCTCAACTACACAATCTATCCTAGTCCGAGACTTCTATAAGTAGACTATAAATCAAGACTTATAGTTTTGATCACTAACATTGACAAACAAGCTTGAGATAGAAACGCTTGCGAGTTCGACCGAGCAATGATCTAACAATCCCCCCCTTTGTCAATTTTAGTGACAAAACTATCAATACATATGGATTACAAAATAAATAAACTTTGTAGCTTCTCATCCAAATGCTTGATCTCCTTGGTTCTTCAACATTACTCGAAATCTTCGTCACTTCCAAGTACTCCAATGATTCTAAATGTGTTCAACTCAGCATCATCATTGTTGAAGATCCGTAGCTATAACAATGTGAAAACAGTTGATCCATGTTAGAGCATTGCTCGGTCGAACTCGCAAGCGTTGCTATCTCAAGCTTGTTTGTCAAGTTTACTTGCCAAAACTATAATTCTTGATTTCTAGTCTACTTATAGCTAAGTCTCGAATTAGGATAGTAAGTGTAGTTGAGCTCTAGACTCCATGGTGTTCATCGAATGAAGATGAAGAACTACTCAAGGGAACTTGTGGAACTTCATCGACAAAAGTTATATGGAGACTTGAACTTATCTATCACTCAAAAGTCTATCTACTCTATCTCCTATTTTAGACAAAAGTCGTATTGCTATATAGACTTCGATTATACACATTTGTTGTTTCGAGCCGAGTTTATCTCGCTTATCTATTTTTCGAAATATGTGTTGGCAAGCTTTTGCTTTAGCCAAGTTCATCTTTACTCGTGACAAAAGTCATGTTGATTATTTCAATAACTTGAAAATCGTTTTGATGAAAATAGTTTGTGGATAACAACTATTTTTACATCCTCTAAGAAAATTTCAATGATTGAAATGAGAGTTTAGAACAAGTAACCATGTTTGGATATAAACATAGTGTGTTCTCACATTTGTGTAAAAGTCCAAAACCGGGAACCTAAAGTATGTGTACCCGTACGCGTACTGGCGGTTGTTGGAGTCCGGGTAAGTATGCGAACAAGTACGCATACTGGCGGAAGTTTCACGTCCATGAATTTCTGCTAGAGTTTGAAAGTAAAAACAAACTCAATCTGACCACTTAAGTATGCGTACCCGTTTACATACTTAAGCAGGTTACTTTCTAAAATCGGTCTGTTCATGAACTAAAACATTCATATAATAAGGAATGCAATCTTTGCAAACCGTGGCTATAATGTTAATGAATTGATTTGAGTGAATCAAAATCGATTTTGCTTCGATTGTGTCTTGTATACTTCTATGAGATCTAAGCAATTGAAAAACTCTCTAACTAGTTCATTTGAGTCATTTGAACTAGTTATGGTAAAGGTGAATAAGGTTGATATGAAAGTGCTCATATGGCTAACCATTGGTTAATTATTGTTGAACCGACTAAGTGTACACGTTTAGGTACGGTTACTTAAACCTAGATGAAGGTGGATTTTATTTGTTATTTGATCTAACGGTTGAAAGATATAAATCAATCGGGTTTTCACCTAAGTATCGAATCTTTGTTACCAAGGTAACTTAGAAAACCCCGATAAATTAGCTTGAATCTAATCCCACACCTCATGTGTAATACTAGTTGCATAAGCTAGAGTCGATTCTCCTTTAACCTTAGGTTTTTCACCAAACCCGTAGGTTAACGACTTGAAGACTTCATTGGGATTATGAAGCCAGATCCAACTATTTTCTCTGTAGTTGCGTGATCTGATATTGCTGTTTTCTATCGTGATTGAGTACAATCGTAAGATAGGCTTGATATTAATTTCTCCGATAGGCAAGATAGAAAAGTAGTCACAAACATCTTCGTCTCATCGTTTGTGATTCCACAATATCTTATTTCGTTATTCGATTAAGATTATAGTGAGGTGATTGATAATACTAGGTTGTTCTTCGTGAATATAAGTCCGGGTTATCAATTGGTTCCTGTTCACCTTGATTTATCAAAACACGGAACAAAAACTCGTAGGTATATCTGTGGGAGACAGATTTATCTATTTAATAGACTTTTCTGTGTGAGACATATTTGTTTATCAAGTCTTCGACTTTGGGTCGTAGCAACTCTTAGTTGTGGGTGAGATCAGCTAAGGGAATCAAGTACGTAGTATCCTGCTGTGATCAGAGACGTAAGGAACGCGACTGGACCTTGATCAGTGTGAGATTGATTAGGGCTCAACTACATTCCAAACCGAAGTTAGCTTTGTAGTAGGCAAGTGTCTGTACCGGCTTAATACAGTGTGGTGTTCAAATCTGGACTAGATCCCAAGGTTTTTCTGCATTTGCGGTTTCCTCGTTAACAAAACTTCTGGTGTCTGTGTTATTTCTTTTCTGTATTATATTTTGTTATATAATTGAAATATCACAGGCTGTGCATTGAATCGACCAATTGGTAAATCCCACCTTTGGTTGTTGATTGAAATTGATTGATCCTTGAACATTGGTCTTCGGTACCGTTCAAGTTATTTCTCCTATATTCAATCAGGCTCGCAAATTCTTATTTGTTTGATTGCGAATTGAATTGAGATATTGAGATATAACTCTTTGATATACTTTTCTTAAGATTGAGTCTAACTATCTAGTTGATTCTCTTGAAAGTATATTGGAGTTAGTCCATACAGATTGCTAAGCGAAATATTGGGTGAGGTTGTTAGACCCCCGCTTTTTCACTCCCAATCATTGTTATACAGTGTCATAATATTATTACACAACATCAAAGTTCAATTGTATTACAACTTTGATAACAATACTATGGTGATATGTATCACTCCCCCTTAGTCAATACTTCATCTCATAATGAAAACCACTTCCCCTTACATAATGATCCGTAAACCATATGTATTTGTAGTGTGAACTACACATTAATTCTCCCCCTCTTTGTCAATAAAATAGGCAAAGGTACGAAAACTAGTGGGATCCTCATGAAATTTCTATAGAGATACTTCATGAACAAAAGAGAACAACATATCAACTTGTTTAGATGCCATCATATAGCCTAAGATAAATGCATTCATCAAGGAGTTTATAAAGATACAAGATAACCCCTAAAATATTCCATAGTCGCACCCCCCACAAAGATTTGGCAATTAAGCACAAGTTCAATTAAGAACTCTCCCCCATAATATGTCATTCCCGAAAGAACAACATGAGCGACCTTACTTTTACAAGAAAAGAAGGATTTCTTTGGACATTAACAAATCACATAAGAATATGAATTTGTATCCAAAAATCTCAATTGAATTAACCACAAATAAAATGATCAATTCAATTGGCCATGCTCAACATAAGAGAACTTACGGAGCAACACAGTATATGCACAAAGATGTGGATCAGGGAAAGACCAATACTGCGGAATAATCAAAGATTCTTTCTATTTTTCATCACTATGTGCACAATGACATATAATAGACTTAATCTTTGTAAACAAAAGTTCATCCTTTCTTCCATCAATATTTGCATAATGACATAAAAGGCTTAACTTTTGTAGTCAAAAGTTCATTCTATCTTTTATCAATACTTTCATACAGATATATAATAGAGATAACTTTTGAACAAGTATGGGATAGTCAAGGTTCACGGACGTAAAAAACAAATCCCATAACAATTTGCAATATATAAAATCATAAAGATTAATACTGCAAAAATCATCTTCCAAATCAAGTTTAGAATTTAAATGAATAAATTTAAAAATATTGCAAGATGAAAACGTTGGCAATATCCATGTGAACTCACAATAATGGCTATTCCAAACCCTAGTTATCCTTCTTAAAACACAAGAATAAATTCTCATAAGAAGTTTCCTAGACATTGATACCTCTGAAACATTCTTTATCGTCCCTGAACTCCTTGTTGTCAACAACCATGGGAACATAAGGTTCATGAAGAAAGGAGTCAATTCCAACAAACCTTTTGAAATGATGCCTAACCAGGGCCTTCTGAATTTCAAGAGATCTCAAAGCAATAGCCTTTATTTCATGAATCTCCTTCCTTGTTTCCTTCAACTGTTCAAGAACACCAGAAAACTTCTGAGAATTTAAAGGAACAGCTCTTGGCTTCCTCACATTCCTTCTTTTTCTTTTCAAAGTTGGAGGTAACGGAGATTTATATTTTTCCTTCATGATTGATGGCTTAACAATCATATTAACATCTTTCCCATCGGAAAACATAATGCTTGGAATATTGAAAATGCGGGGGTCTGACAACCACACCCAACAATTCGTTTGGAAATCTGAGAGGACCTACTCCAATATACTTTCTAGAGAATCAACTAGACCGTTAGACTCAATCTAGAGTAAAGTATATCAAAGAGTTTAATATCTCTAATTCTTAATTCAATCTGCAATCAGCAAATAGAAATCTGCGAGCCTGATTAAATATAAGAGAAGTAACTTGAACGGTACCAAAGACCAATGTTTAAGTGTCAATCAATTTAAATCAACAACCCAAGGTTGTATATTCTAATTGATTGATCTTAACGCACAACCTGTGATATTTCAATTATATAACAAAATATAATGCGGAAAAGAAATAACACATACACCAGAATTTTGTTAACGAGGAAAACCGCAAATGCAGAAAAACCCCGGGACCTAGTCCAGTTTGAAAAATGCTACACTGTATTAAGCCGCTACAGACTCTAGCCTACTACCAATTAACTTCGTACTGGACTGTAGTTGAACCCTAATCAATCTCACACTGATTCAAGGTACAATTGCGTTCCTTACGTCTTTGATCCCAGCAGGATACTATGCACTTGATTCCCTTAATTGATCTCACCCACAACCAAGAGTTGCTACGACCCAAAGTTGAAGACTTGATAAACAAATCTGTCTCACACAGAAAAGTCTATAGATTGAATAAATCTGTCTCCCACAGAAATACCCAAGAGTTTTTGTTCCGTCTTTTGATAAATCAAGGTGAACAGGAACCAATTGATAATCCGGCCTTATATTCCCGAAGAACGTCCTAGTATTATCAATCACCTCACAATAATCTTAATCGACTAGCGAAACAAGATATTGTGGAATCACAAACGATGAGACGAAGATGTTTGTGATTACTTTTATCTTTCCTATCGGAGAAATTAATCTCGAGTCAATTATTTCAATTGTACTCAATACGATAGAATCGGGCAAGATCAGAACACGCAACTACAAAGAAAATAGTTGGTTTTGGCTTCACAATCCCAATGAAGTCTTTGAAGTTGTTAACCTACAGGGTCTCGAAGAAACCTTAGGTTAAAGGAGAATCTACTCTAGTTTATGCAACTAGTAACACACATGAGGTGTGGGGATTAGGTTTCCCAGTTGCTAGAGTTCTCCTTTATATAGTTTTCAAATCAGGGTTTGCAATCTAAGTTACCTTGGTAACAAAGCATTCAATATTCATTGTTAGATGAAAAACCTGATTCAACCAAGCTAATATCTTTCAACTATTAGATCGAACTTAGCTTGTTACATACAAATGAAATGTACCCTCATTTAGGTTTATGTAACCGTACCCATACGTGTACACCATGTTGGCTCACAAATAGTTAACCGAGGTTAGCCATATGATTACTCTCATATCAACCTTATTCATCTTAACCATAACTAGTTCAAATGACTCAAATGAAACTAGTTACAGAGTTGTTCAATTGCTATATTCTCATAGAATTATACAAGAACACAATTGAAGCAAAATCGGTTTAATTCACTCGAATCAATCATGAACATTATAGCCACGGTTTGCAAAGATTGCATTCCTTATTATACAAATGTTTATGTTCATGTTCATAACCGATTTTAGAACTTTAACCTTCAAGTATGCAAACGTGTACGCATACTTGAAATACCCGGACCAAGATTGGGTTATGCCAGTACGCAAACGGGTACGCGAACTTTCAAACCCAGCAGAAATTCTCGGACATGAACCTGTACGCCAATACGCAAACGGGTACGCATACTTAGGTTCCCGGATTTCTCAAACCAACAGGTACGCGAACGGGTGCGCATACTATGGTTCCCGGACATGGATTACATATGTGCAAGAGTACACAACATGACATATCCAATAATGGTTAAGTATTCTAAACTCTTATTTCAATCATTGAAACTTTCTTAGAGGATGACAATAGCCGTTTTCACACACTATTAGCGTCAAAGCAATTTTCAAGATATTGAAATAATCATAACGAAACAGTCCAAGACTACACCAAATGATTGTATCACACAAACCATGTAAGATGTTACTTGGCAATTATCACATGATATAAGATGAACTTGGTCTAAGTGAAAGCTTTACAACACATATTTCGAGAAATATGTAAGCAAGATAAACTCAGCTCGAAATCTCAAATGTGTATATAGAAAACTATATCGTAATACGACTTATGTCTCAATATAGGAGATAGAGTAGAAATAGACTTTCCAAGTGATAGATGAGTTTAAGTCTCCACATACCTTTTGTTGATGAAGTTCCACAAGCTCCCCTTAGTAGTTCTTCGTCTTCAAATGATAAACGCCATGAAATCTAAGCTCAACTACACAATCTATGTCCTAGTCCGAGACATCTATAAATAGGCTGGAAATCAAGACTTATAGTTTTGATCACTAATATTGACAAACATGCTTGAGATAGCAACGCATGCGAGTTCGACCGAGCAGTGATCTAACAATCTCCCCCTTTGTCAATTTTAGTGACAAAACTATCAATACATATGGATTACAAAATAATTAAAAATTGTAGCTTCTCATCCAAATGCTTGATCTCCTTGGCATCTTCAACACGGCTCGAAAACTTCATCACTTCCAAGTACTCCATGATTCTAAACGTGTTCAACTCATCATCATAGTTGTTGAAGATCCGTAGCGATAACAATGAGAAAACAAGTGCTCTTGATCATTGTTATACAATGTCATAGTATTATTACACATCATCAAAATTCAATTGTATCACAACTTTGACAACAATACTATAATGATATGTATCACTCCCCCTTACATAATGATCTGTAAACCATATGTATTTGTAGTATGAAACTACACATTAATTCTCCCCCTTTTTGTCAATATAAATTGGCAAAGGTACGAAAACTAGTGGGATCCTCATGAAATTTTCATAGAGATACTTCATGACCAAAAGAGAATAACATACCAACTTATTTAGATGCAATCATAAAGCCGAATGTAAATGCATTCATCAAGGAGTTTATAAAGATACAAGATAACCCTTATAATATTCCACAGCCGCACTCCCTACAAAGATTTGGCAATTAAGCACAAGTTCAAAAAGAACTCTCCCCCATAATATGTCATTCCCGAAAGAACAACAAAGGCGACCTTGCTTTTACAAGAAAAGAAGGATTTCTTTGGATATAACCAAATCACATGAAAACATGAATTTGAATCCAAAAATCTCAATTGAATCAATCCACAAAAATGATCAATTCAATTAGTCTTGCTCGACATAAGAGAACTTACGGAGCAACACAGTATATGCACAAAAATATGGATCGGAGATCGACCAATACTGCGGAATATACAAGGATTCATTCTATTTTTCATCACTATTTGAACACTGACATATAATAGACTTAATCCTTGTAAACAAAAGTGTATCCTTTCTTTCATCAAAATTTGCATAATGACATAAAAGGCTCTAACTTTTGTTTGTCAAAAGTTCATTATATATTTTATCAATACTTTCATACCGGCATAATAAAGATAACTTTTGAACAAGTATGGGACAGTCACAGGTTCACGGACGTAAACAATATATCCTATAACAATTTAAAATATATAAAATCATAAAGATTAAAATTGCAAAAAATCATCTTCCAAAAAAAACTTAGAACTTAAACAAATAAATATAAAAACATGAAGATGAAAACATTGGACATAGCTATGTGTACTCACAATAATGGCTATTCCAAACCTGTGACGCCCCAACTCTTAATCCTGATTAGCTAATATAATACAACCTAAATAAAACATCAAATCTAGATTATTGATTTCAAGAACCATAGCTACATAAGCTAACCCCAAGACAGAACCCAAACACTCTGATAATTTAAATATACGAATCCCTCAGGTGATATAAATGTAATAATGTGTTGTTTTACAGAATCAAAAAAGAAATATAAAATAAGAGATATACAAAATGTATATAATCGATAAAGTTTTAAGCAACGTAAACGGATATCTTCGCGCGCACCAAATCTTCTGGTATCTGAAATCTGAAATGGGAACGAGTGAGCACATCATCCCAAAGGGGTTCTCAATGGAAACATATAACCCTCATGTAAACACCAACATGCATCACGGTTCTTCTAAAGAAAATACTGTAAACAAATTTACACACAACATAGAGCGTAAGATTGCTTTCAACTCACTTCCCCTCCAAAATAATAACCATATCCAACATGATATTGCGTCCATAGTGGCAATATCCGTGAAAGATCCACCACCGGATGGATCTACGAGAAAAGAATTAAACAACCTAAACATATGTTATCCCAACCTCGTCTCACTCAATGGAGAAGAAGATGCTAGGAATGACTCCAGTATCAAATAATAGCAGGAATCCAGGTACCGTAAGATATTAACATGGAATGCGTACACCTCATAAATCCCAATGCCACCATCTAAGTCTAGAATATAATAAAGTTTTGATTACTATGATCTGACCCCGCACAACAGGTTCACAAAAGGCCCAATCATTATTCGTAGACCTAAGTCTCCAAATAATAACCATATCCAGTCTTGAACCTATAATTTCTTCCTAAGTCAAGATCATAGTAACCCACTCATACTACTAAGACTGAACAATCAAGTATGATATGCACAGAGTGATATTCCCATATAAAATGTAGTATATATACTATTTAACCCGGGTAAAGCCGGACTACTAGGTAATAATCAACCGGGGTAAAGCCGGACTACTATCTTAAGACAATAAAATGTAATACTATTTATCCGGGGTAAAGCCGGGCTACTAAGTAATATTCAAACAATGTAGCATTGCCCTACTAAACTTAGCAAAGAGCTATGGGGAATCACAGACAATCTTCATGGGGAACCACCCAACGCATATCACACAACATACCCATTCAATTACAAACAACATGCTTACAGAAAATAATGACTCATAATGCTCAAAGATAAAATAACTTAATGATTACAACAAGGTTTCAAAGTTCCCACCTGATTTGATGACAGGCCATGTCTACCTCGAGATCCACGATCCACTGGTTCATCTTTTGAATCGATCGTTGTTAATATAGACTAACTGTTAATCACACAAGCACTCTAAGAATTTAGCTAATAGGCTCACACAATGTTCACAATATAATTTCATACAAGTTTCTAGTTATAGGCTAAGTGAAATAACTAATGGTTCTAGTTTTATTAATGGTTTTATAACATGGTATTTAGTGTTCTAGGCATAAATTAATATCTACTTATCCAAATGGGGTCAAATTAGATGTCATCGAAAATCTCTCGAAAAACTCTACAACTTTGCAGAAGGGACCGAAAGCTAATTCGGACCATAAGGGATCCAGAACATCAAAAGAATAAATCTGGTCCTAACCCTAGCCTGCGGGCCAACCCGGCACGGTTCACTAAACCGTCCCACCAAAAAATTAAGAAACGGGTCTGATTCGGAACGAGTCATATGAGTAAAGTGAGTCAGATATCCGACTCGACCATCTTCTTCACCAACAGTTCACTGAAGATTTCAACTCCTAACACAGCTTACTGGGTCAACGTGGAAGCTATTTAGATTACTCATTATAAATCCAAAATGATCACCTAATGTCTCTTTAGAATCTCGAGACTGTGTTCTACAACTTTTGCGTACTGATTATTTACCAAATATTAATCTAACATACCTAAACATGCTCAAACATATCGACCATCGTGACTGTTAACACATGTTTTCAGATTCGTCGACTAGTTTTCGATAAACTATATCTCACACGTTATTTAATCAAATATGACAAACTTTATACCTTTGGAATCCTCACTCGGCGTACTACAAAATATATTCATAGAGTTAAGACTAGTTCAATCATTAAGATCCCTAAAAACGTCCTTAGATATAGGCCAGTGACACCAAAACCCACATAAAATCATGAATTCCATGCATCAAGTATATGATTGGTTCTTCTCTATTTCTTCTATTTAACAGTAACCCAATTCATAGAAAAACATATTAAAACTAGTTAGAAGGTTACCTTGATTCATTTAACAAGTTCTTATCATCCATAATCATCATCAAAAGATACTATATCTTTTTATCTTCCTTTTCCTTTACAAAGTACGTAGCATCTTCATCTCTACCAACTTAGCATCTTCATCTATACCAACTTCTTCTTACTCCAAACACAACTGATTCAATCATGGATAACTACTTCTCAATCTCTAGCTATATTTCCCAACTTCTCATCATCATACCATTTCTACTAATAATCCTCACCTACCTAAGTTTTCTAATATTTGTTTCTCTAGTTATTTTCTAACTCAAAGAGAGAACTCATTTTCTATTCCTTTGACCTCTAGATGTCATGCTCTGCCTCTCTTCTTATCTAACTAAACTACAACAGCTACTTGGATAAAAGATTTGATCTCTAGATGTCATGCTCTGCCTCTCTTCTTATCTAACTAAACTACAGCAGCTACTTGGATAAAAGAGTTAGATAACTCCCAAAACACATATTCAAATTATAATTAAAGTTTCACTATTCGATATCAAAATAATTATTAAGAGGTAACCTATTACTAGAGAAAGGTCCACATAAATTAAGGTACGGTCAACTCTTGTCAAGTCAAGGTCATTGGTCAACCGAAGTCAAAGGTCAACATCTATGGTCTATGGTCAACAGTCAAAGTATGGTCTCCGGTTCCTAGGTGCGATATCTTGCTCATCCGATGTTCGTTTGACGCGTTCGAGTACTCCATTTTTCATAACTTTTCGAGATCTATTTAACGGTACTAGTTTCTTCTCTAGATTATGGTTCGATTAATTTATATTCATTAAATTTATAATCGGTTTAATCGAGTCCTTGACGGTTAAATCGTCTCTTGACCAGTCTAATAGCGTTGACAAGCTTGCGAATCCTTACATTCTACCCACCTTACAGAAATTTTCGTCCTCGAAAATTAAGTCGATCTACCTCTCAATGTATGTGCTACTTATACCAATGCACCCAACTCATTTCAGATGATTTCGATCAACGCAACATGAAATAAAACATAATTTATATGGCTCTCTACAGTTAAGATCTAAAGTTTGTAGCTCTAGGTTGGACTACAATAATTTATATTCTAACATATAAGTATATCTAAGTTCTCCGGCTGATATTTAGTAATTCATTAATTTCATGTAGTTTCATGTTTGTTATATATTTATCCATATAACTAATCCAAATTTGATTTTCACGCCAATTTATAATATTCTTAATATTTAAATTTTACTATTAAAATACATACATATTTTCCAAATATTATCTCTCATAATTTTGATTTTAGTTTTAATTACTCGAATTCTTTTATTAGTTGTGTTATTATTCTCATCATTCCTTTTACTATCATTATTAGTTTTGTTGATAGTGTGGTTGCTACTCTAAGCCTTGGTCCCGCTAAATATAATTCTACATTCTCGTAAAGATTGGTAACATTGATTTCACTTATTTCTGTTGAATATGTATACTATATTTTGTTGAATATATGACATTGGTAGTTTACATAAAATTTTGGTATACCCTAATAGTCTTTAGCTTTGTTGTTACTATAAAGTATCCTACTGATATAGGAAATATTATAAGGTAAATTTTAAGTCTATTATAGCACTAAACAATCTTAATTATACTATGATTACTATTTCATGTATTTGTTTTACTCTCGTGATTTATTAAATCTTTTATCTGACTAAAGATATTTGGTGTAAGACTACTAGCCAATTTAATCATCTTATCTTATGTAGTATCATTACATTATTAAATCTAACTCTACTAAATCTTACTTTAACTATCTGATTTAAATACAAAAGAATGTGTTTCAAATTTTATCATTAGTTTAATTAAGGCAATTATTAATAATTTTGCATAGCTACTTGATCCTAATTATTATTTTTATCATTATATATTCACTAATGAGAATTTAATTAGATAAAATTAAATACGATACTAATTGATAAGGGTTAATATTAACTTTATTATTATTATTATTATTATTATTATAAAAGATTACCTCCAGGGGCTTTTATTAAACAAAATCAAAGTCATTTTGTAAAGGGTTAATATTAACTTTATTATTATTATCAGTGCTATTATTATCATTTATCATTTATTATTCGTATTACAGTTATTAACATTAATTGTCGAACTATTATCCTACCTACTCTTACAATTTTATTAAGTAAACAACAATCATGTTGTGTATACATCTAAAAGACAACTCATTACGGTAAAACCTAACTTCATTTTGCAAATGAAGTGCAAATTGACATCGTATGTTAATCTAATAGGATAACAAAACAAGTTGTGGATAATTAAATTATCCACTACCATCAAAACTTGAAATTACAATTGCCTACTTCGTTGTTTGTTACTATATGTGATTAAGATGGATCCTACATAAATTTAAACAAAATCTATAATTTTTGGCCTTAGGTTCAATTACACTAATTTATATTACCATAACTAAATAAATCTAAGTTCACTGCACTAAATTTCTATTTCAATAGATTAATGACCCTCCGTACGTGTAAAGATACACTATCAATTCCTAGATAAATTTGGGATCTTTCGAAATCACTAACATCAATATTTTCTCCAATGCTTTGACTACGTGTTCATAATTTTAAACTAATTATTTTCTAATCTCTATCAATTCTAAACTATATCGTAATTGGTGTTAATTTACAAATTTTTCTTCACGTTATGTACACACAACAAGAAAATGAATGAATGAATCAATTAAATATTTTAGTTCTTGATAGCTTTTAGTGATTAAGATTTATCTCACAACCCCAATCCAGTTCTAAACTAATATATTTCACCATCTAGCACTAATTGTTTCCTATTATTGCCCATATAAGATCTAATGGTGAGCTCTGATACCAACTTGTGACGCCCCAACTCTTAATCCTGCTTAGCTAATATAATACAACCTAAATGAAACATCAAATCTAGATTATTGATTTCAAGAACCATAGCTACATAAGCTAACCCCAAGACAGAACCCATACACTCTGATAATTTAAATATACGTATCCCTCGGGTGATATAAATGTAATAATGTGTTGTTTTACAGAATCAGAAAAGAAATATAAAATAAGAGATATACAAAATGTATATAATCAATAAAGTTTTAATCAACATAAACAGATATCTTCACGCGCACCAAATCTTCTGGTATCTGAAATCTGAAGTGGGAACGAGTGAGCACATCATCCCAAAGGGGTGCTCAATGGAAACATATAACCCTCATGTAAACACCAACATGCATCACGGTTCTTCTAAAGAAAATACTGTAAACAAATTTACACACAACATAGAGCAGAAGATTGCTTCAACTCACTTCCCCAGATATTGCGTCCGTAGTGGCAATATCCGTAAAAGATCCACCACCGGATGGATCTACGAGAAAAGAATTAAACAACCTAAACATATGTTATCCCAACCTCGTCTCACTCAATGGAGAAGAAGATGCTAGGAATAACTCCAGTCTTAAATAATAGCAGGAATCCAGGTACCGTAAGATATTAACGTGGAATGCGTACACCTCATAAATCCCAATGCCCCCATCTAAGTCTAGAATATAATAAAGTTTTGATTACTATGATCTGACCCTGCACAGCAGGTTCACAAAAAGCCCAATCATTATTCGTAGACCAAAGTTTCCAAATAATAACCATATCCAGTCATGAACCTAGAATTTCTTCCTAAGTCAAGATCATAGTAACCCAGTCATACTACTAAGACTGAACAATCAAGTATGAGATGCACAGAGTGATATCCCCATATAAAATGTAGTATATATACTATTTAACCGGGGTAAAGCCGGACTACTAGGTAATAATCAACCGGGGTAAAGCCGGACTACTATCTTAAGAAAATAAAATGTAATACTATTTATCCGGGGTAAAGCCGGGTTACTAAGTAATATTCAAACAATGTAGCATTTCCCTACTAAACTTAGCAAAGAGCTATGGGGAATCACAAACAATCTTCACGGGGAACCACCCAACGCATATCACACAACATACCCATTCAATTACAAACAACATGCTTACAGAAAATAAGGACTCATCATGCTCGAAGATAAAATAACTTAATGATTACAAAAAGGTTACAAAGTTCCCATCTGATTTGATGACAGGCCATGCCTACCTCGAGATCCAAGATCCACTGGTTCATCTTTTGAATCGATCGTTGTTAATATAGACTAACTGTTAATCACACAAGCACTCTAATAATTTAGCTAATAGGCTCACACAATGTTCACAATATAATTTCATACAAGTATCTAGTTATAGGATAAGTGAAATAACTAATGGTTCTAGTTTTATTAATGGTTCTATAACATGGTATTTAGTGTTCTAGGCATAAATTAATATTTACTTATCCAAAGGGGGTCAAATTGGATGTCATCGGAAAGCTCTCAAAAAACTCTACAACTTTGCAGAAGGGACCGAAAGCTAATTCGGACCATAAGGGGTCCAGAACATCAAAAGAATAAATCTGGTCCTAACCCTAGCCCGCGGGTCAACCCGGCACGGTTCACTAAACCGGCCCACCAAAACATTAAGAAACAAGTCTGATTCGGAACGATTCAGATGAGTAAAGTAAGTCAGATATCTGACTCGACCATCTTCTTCACCAACAGTTTACTGAAAATTCCAACTCCTAACACAGCTTACGGGGTCAACTTGGAAGCTCTTTAGATTACTCATTATAAATCCAAAATGATCATTTAATGTCTCTGTAGAATCTTGGGACTGTGTTCTACAACTTTTGCGTACTGATTATTTACCAAATCTTACTCTAACATACCTAAACATGCTCATAAATATCGACCATCGTGACTGTTAACACATGTTTTCAGATTCGTCGACTAGTTTTCGATAAACTATATCTCACACGTTATTTAATCAAATATGACAAACTTTATACCTTCGGAATCCGCACTCGGCATACTACAAAATATGTTTATATATTTAAGACTAGTTCAATCATTAAGATCCCTAAAAACGTCCCCAGATATAGGCCAGTGACACCAAAACCCACATAAAATCATGAATTACATGCATCAAGTATATGATTGGTTCTTCTCTATTTCTTCTATTTAACAGTAACCCAATTCATAGAAAAACATATTAAAACTACTTAGAAGGTTACCTTGATTCGTTTAACAAGTTCTTATCATCCATAATCAACATCAAAAGATATTGTATCTTTTTATCTTCCTTTTCCTTCACAAAGTACGTAGCATCTTCATCTCTACCAACTTCTTCTTACTCCAAACACAACTGATTCAATCATGGATAACTACTTCTCAATCTCTGGCTATATTTCCCAACTTCTCATCATCATACCTTTTCTACTAATAATCCTCACCTACCTAAGTTTTCTAATATTTGTTTCTCTAGTTATTTTCTAACTCAAAGAGAGAACTCATTTTCTATGCCTTTGATCTCTTGATGTCATGCTCTGCTTCTCTTCTTATCTAACTAAACTACAGCAGCTACTTGGATAAAATAGTTAGATAACTCCCAAAACACATATTCAAATTATAATTAGAAGTTCCACTATTCGATATCAAGATAATTATTAAGGGGTAACCTATTACTAGAGAAAGGTCCACATAAATTAAGGTATGGTCAACTCTTGTCAAGTCATGGTCATTGGTCAACCGAAGTCATAGGTCAATAGCTATGGTCAACAATCAAAGCATGGTCTCCGGTTCCTAGGTGCGATATATTGCTCATCCGATGTCCGTTTGACGCGTTCGAGTACTTCATTTTTCATAACTTTTCGAGATCTATTTAACGGTATTATTTTCTTCTCTAGATTATGGTTCGATTAATTTATATTCATTAAATTTATAATCGGTTTAATCGAGTCCTTAATGGTTAAATCGTCTCTTGACCAGTCTAATAGCGTTGACGAGCTTGCGAATCCTTACAAAACCCTAGTAATCCTTCTAAAAACATAAGAAATAAATTCTCATAAGAAGTTTCCTAGACAAAATAAATCAAAAACAACTCTAAAAACCAAAGGGCAATCACAAGCGATAATCGCAGATCCTAGTACAAGGATAACAGAAACTTCACTGGTCATTTCCTTTGTTATTTGAAACAATATTGTTGCCTGAAGGGTAACCTCCAAGACCTTCAAGCTTGTGACAGATAGAATTGACAACTTCTTCAGACACGGCATTGAGACGGCCCTTAAGACGTGTCTTCATTAGAGCAAGTTCGGTGTTGACCTTTATCAATTCAGTTCTTAACCCATGTTACCCATCTAGCTCTTTTAGAGTGTTAACAAGCAAAAGTTTTGCATCGTTAAACTGACCGATAAAGTTTTGAACAACTTCATTAGAAATCTCTTCATCATCCTCAATATCTGACAAGTTATTAGGAGATTGAGAAGACACGTCATCAACTTCCACGAGAGTTTCTTTTTCCTTCTCCTTGAGTGAGAGACCAAAACCCTTATCAAGAAAGCCTCTTGGAAAATAACAAGTTCCCGGAGGTGATGTCATTCTTGAAAAAAAAATAGCCTGAAGTATGCGTACTTTTCAAAAGTCGGGTTTGGTAATTTATAAGGTTTCACAGAAACCAAAAGATTAGGGTTTTCAAAGTCGGTTTGTGATATGTAACAAGGATACCCATGCGAACACAAACTTGGCCCATTAAGTATAGACGACTCAAAAATAAAAAGACTCAATTAATATGACTATACATCTATAATGTTTGCCTGTGTGAGAAAGCTCACAGATCTTAGCTCAAAAAATTATATTCTTACAGGAGAACAATTTTAGAGTAAGAGTGGAAATTTTGACACCGCAAAGAGATTTAAGATTATGACAACAACGATTTGTCAAAAACACATTACAAATACTTCAGCAGAAGTGTTCGTCAATGATCATCCAGCTAAGAACGATAAGAGAATAGCATACAAAATCAGAGAGACATTTCGCCATCAAGTATACCTGAAAAAATCTCACTCTGTCAGGATTTTTATTGAGAGTGAGGTTTCAACCTTGTGATTACTTAGCACAAGTATGAGCCTTGAGCTCATTAAATGAACGTTGTTTCTGGTTAAACCTCTTTTTCCTAATCTTTGGAGGAAAACCATTATGATGTGAAAAGTTATCATAAAATTTACTATCATCAAAATATGACGCATAGTGTTGATTCTTACCTGAAGAATTTCGGCCAGAGGGAATTGACAGCCGGGAGATAATTTATTTATATCCTTCGATTATCCTTTTTAGGTTGATTTCCATTTCTCCATTGCATCTTTCTTCTAGTACCTTTCTCACATCATTAACAACGTAATCTCCCTTCTTGATTGAAGAAACTCCATGAGTTTTTCTTGACCAAAAAGTGTTGGGAAGTCTGTTAAGTTCTTGAACATTTGAAGAACACCTCGAACTAACTTTCCTGGTAGAATACACAGGGTGAGTACTAAAACCAATTGGTTTAGACATACGAATGTCAGTTACACCTTTGAGAATTAAATTTAAGGTGTGTTGAAGACGAATGAAAGAATTCTCATTCAACCTAGATTTCTTCTTTTGTTCATCATGACCTTTTGAATTACAAAAGAGACATATTTTCTGATCACCTGAGTGATTAGAAGGAACAGACTCAAGACCATTGTTGGGAGACTTCTTCCTTCCATTTGATGTGGATATTTCTTGATTAAAGGAATACACAGGCACATCCTTTTCGACAGGAAGGGATTTTGGTTTTACTTATGAAACTGATTCTTTTACAGTTAGATCAGAGGTAATAGGTATGGTGGACTCTTTGGAACAATCTTGTAAGGAGAGTTTACTTAAGAGATGTTCAATTTCCAAAGCATCCTTTTTTGAGTTTTTTCTCAAGTAGAGTTCGTGAAGAACAGACTGAGACAATTTCCTCTTGTAGGACCTTTAGATGAGAATCCCGCTCATTTACCATACCAATAAGAACATTGATTTTGTGTTTCAATCGGTTAACATCATCATCCTGGATTATAACGAGTTTTAGAATCACTGCACTCTCTTTGGCTGCATTCTTTTCAACTTCAGAGTCAGACTCGTTAGTAAGGTAGTCAGGAAAACACTTGCCAATGTACGTCTATTTCCTTGGGACACAAGGTTCTTCTATATTCGAGATCGACAAATTTTTTTCTTTAATAAATTTTAAAGAAACAAAACTTTTATTTCTGGCGATGCGTTTATCATAGACAATATCGTCCATCCTCAAATCGCTACAAACACAGACTTATAAGGTCTTTAACGTGTTTGCCTGCTCTGATACCAATTGAAAATGAGGTGGTCTAACAACCACACCCAACAACTCGTTTGGCAATCTGAGAGTACTTACTCCAATATACTTTCTAGAGAATCAACTAGACAGTCAGACTCAATCTAGAGTAAAATATATCAAAGAGTTTAATATCTCTAACTCTTAATTCAATCCGCAATCAACAAATAGAAATCTGCGAGCCTGATTGAATATAATAGAAGTAACTTGAACGGTACCAAAGACCAATGTTCAAGTGTCAATCAATTTAAATCAACAACCCAAGGTCGGATATTCTAATTGATTGATCTTAACGCACAACCTTTGTGATATTTCAATTATATAACAAAATATAATGCGGAAAAGAAATAACACAGACACCAGAATTTTGTTAACGAGGAAAACCGCAAATGCAGAAAAACCCTGGGACCTAGTCCAGTTTGAACACCACACTGTATTAAGACGATACAGACTCTATCCTACTACCAATTAACTTAGGACTGGACTGTAGTTGAACCCTAATCAATCTCACACTGATTCAAGGTACAGTTGTGTTCCTTACGTCTCTGATCCCAGCAGGATACTACGCACTTGATTCCCTTAGTTGATCTCACCCACAACCAAGAGTTGCTACGACCCAAGGTCGAAGACTTGATAAAAAAATCTGTCTCACACAGAAAAGTCTATAGATTGAATAAATCTGCCTCCCACAGAAATACCCAAGAGTTTTTGTTCCATCTTTTGATAAATCAAGGTGAACATGAACCAATTGATAATCCGGACTTATATTCCCAAAGAACAACCTAGTATTATCAATTACCTCACAATAATCTTAATCGACTAGCGAAACAAGATATTGTGGAATCACAAACGATGAGACGAAGATGTTTGTGATTACTTTAATCTTGCATGTCGGAAAAATTAATCTCGAGTCAATTATTTCAATTGTACTCAATACGATAGAATCGGGAAAGATCAGAACACACAACTACAAAGAAAATAGTTGGGTCTGGCTTCACAATCCCAATAAAGTCTTTGAAGTCGTTAACCTACAGGGTTTCGAAGAAACCTAAGGTTAAAGGAGAATCGACTCTAGTTTATGCAACTAGTAACAAACAGGAGGTGTGGGGATTAGGTTTCCCAGTTGCTAGAGTTCTCCTTTATATAGTTTTCAAATCAGGGTTTGCAATCTAAGTTACCTTGGTAACAAAGCATTCAATATTCAGCGTTAGATGAAAAACCTGATTCAACCAAGCTAATATCTTTCAACCGTTAGATCGAACTTAGCTTGTTACACACAAATGAAATGTATCCTCACTTAGGTTTATGTAACCGTACCCAAACGTGTACACCATGTTGGCTCACAAATAGTTAACCAAGGTTAGCCATATGATTACTCTCATATCAACCTTATTCATCTTAACCATAGCTAGTTCAAATGACTCAAATGAAACTAGTTAAAGAGTTGTTCAATTGTTATATTCTCATAGAATTATACAAGAACACAATTGAAGCAAAATTGGTTTGATTCACTCGAATAGATCATGAACATTATAGCCACGGTTTGCAAATATTGCATTCGTTATTATATAAATGTTTATGTTCATGTTCATAACCGATTTTAGAACTTTAACCTTCAAGTATGCAAACGTGTACGCATACTTGAAATACCCGGACCAAGATTTGGTTATGCCAGTAAGCAAACAGGTACGCGAACTTTCAATCCCGACAGATTTTCTCGGACATGAACCTGTACACCAGTACGCAAACGTGTACGCATACTTAGATTCCCAGATTTCTCAAACCAACAGGTACGCGAATGGGTGCGCATACTATGGTTCTCGGACATGGATTACATATGTGCAAGAGTACACAACATGACATATCCAATAATGGTTAAGTATTCTAAACTCTTATTTCAATCGTTGAAACTTTCTTAGAGGATGACAATAGCCGTTTTCACACACTATTAGCATCAAAGCAATTTTCAAGATTTTTTTTTTTATCGGTAAAGAATTTTGTTGCCGGCGAGTTTTGAACTCAGGTCACTAGTATCATCACTCAATGACTTTACCATTGTACTACAATGACACCGGCAATAACTCAGTAGCATCACTCAATGACTACAATATCATCACTCAATCTCTCACTAGTATCATCAATAAATTTTCAAGATATTGAAATAATCATAACGAAACATTCCAAGACTACACCAAATGATTGTCTCACACAAACCATGTAAGATGTTACTCGGCAATTTTCACATGATATAAGATGAACTTGATCGAAGTGAAAGCTTGCCAACACATATTTCGAGAAATATGTAAGTGAGATAAACTCAACTCGAAATCTCAAATATGTCTATAGAAAACTATATCGTAATACGACTTATGTCTCAATATAGTAGATAGAGTAGAAATAGACTTTCCAAGTGATAGATGAGTTTCAGTCTCCACATACCTTTTGTTGATGAAGTTCCACAAGCTCCCCTTAGTTGTTCTTCGTCTTCAAATGATGAACGCCGTGAAATCTAAGCTCAACTACACAATCTATGTCCTAGTCCGAAACATCTATAAATAGGCTAGAAATCAAGACTTATAGTTTTGATCACTAATATTGACAAACATGCTTGAGATAGCAATGCATGCGAGTTCGACCGAGCAGTGCTCTAACAAGTATCCATTCGAACGGAATTGTGAGAAGAAATCACAAAATAATCTCAACAAGCAGTTTGGTGAAGAAAATAGTTTCAAGAAGGAAAACAAATGTAGGGTTACAGAACTTTTAAACACACAACTCTCAACCTTAAAAAATGTAGAAATATCGAGAATAACCCTCTTTTATTGACTAAACAGGAAAGTCCCTTCCAATATCAATTAGATATAGAACCAGGAAGAATTCCAAACTTGCAAAGCACGACAAGACTAAAAAGAGAAAAATAAAAACAATTTAAAACAATTCTATTTTCCTAAAGCCTGAGGTGTGCATAATCTTGTCTCTTTTGATCAGGCACATGAGACAAGATGCACTAATCAACACAATTAGGTTGTGCTGGGGTGAACAATAATCTGTCCACCATAACCTTTTTGAAAGGAATTCATAGATCCATGTTTCTCATATTGTTTAGACCATACATTTCTCTCTAATGATCTAGACCTTTCTTTGGAAACTAACTTCTTTGAAGACGAGATGTGTTTACATACCTCTGATGATTTTTGAACAAGTTTAAGCTTGTTTGCTAATCGATTTGCTCTTCGTTGAAGTTTGTTGACATATCTCATTTTGTGTTTATACTTGAAACACTTTAAAAGTTCATGACCTTTGAGAGAACAATAAGAGCATGTCAACCTGGAAGCTGATTCAGACGCCCGAGATGTGTACGCGGCTAGACACATAGTGGAACCTAAAAAATCAGAAAAAGAGTTTCCAGTAGAAACATATAGATCCATTTTTTCTTCCAGACCGGTTGAGATTTCTTCTGAAAGAATATCAAGATTGATGTATGTATTGCTACAATTATCAAAATAAATATTTTCACACAGAAGTGCAACACTTGAGTTTTCGTCTTCATTAGAATCATAGTTGTCAGACATTTCATCAAGAGTTGCAGCTAGACCTTTGTTCCCAATCTATTTTTTACGATTTGGACACTAATTAGCAAAATGGCCAAAACCTTTATACTTAAAGCACTGAGGCATATCCTCATCATCAGTTTCATCAATATCCCCGTTTTTAGGAGGAACACGATTATGAGGTTTGACCGATGACCTAGGTTTATCTCTGTAAAATCGTTTACTTCTCTTCAAACGAAGATCTCTAATCTGCCTTGTGATCAAGGAGACTGACTTGTCAAGATCTTCATCTAATGAATCATCCTCGGAAAGATCATCTTCAGAGATGCAAACACTTTTACTTTTATCAAGTAATTTAGTGTTTTTTTGTGCTTTGAAAGCAATATCCTTTCCGTATTTGGATGTATGCTCATGATCAAAGATCTTTAACTTCCCAACCAGAGTATTTCTGGAAAGAGTTACAAGGTTATTACCTTCAAAGATGGCATGCTTCTTAGAATCGTATCTAGATGGAAACGATCTGAGAATTTTCATCACAATGTCCTTTTTAGGAATAGTCTTACCCAACGTAAAAGATGCATTAACAATTTCAGACACTTTGTGATTAAACTCATCAAACGAATCTTCATCTGGCATACGAAGGTTTTCCCAATCGGAATTTAGGTTTTGAAGCATGGATTCCTTCTCACTGGTATTTCCTTCAAATACGGTTTCTAAGATATCCCACGCATCTTTAGACCGAGCGCATGGAGTCACATGGTGCTGAAGATCTGGGGTAATGGCATGGATGATAGCATTTAACCCGTCAGAATTTTTCTTTGCAGCGAGAATCTCGGCAGGTTCATATGCACCAATATCCTTAGGAACAGTTGCATCGCCTTATGCAACAACCGGAGGATTATAGCCATTAACAACATAAACCCATGATTGAAAATCACGCGCTTGAATAAAGGCACGCATAGCAATTTTCCACCATAAGTAGTTTGAGCCATCGAAGACTGGTGGTACGTGTATGGAGATAACACTTCTGTCCATATTCAGATCACTACAAACACAGACTGATAATGTCTTTAACGTGTTTGCCTGCTCTAATACCAATTGAAATAATGGGAGTCTAATAACCTCATAAAATATTTCGTTTGGCAATCTGAATAGACAAACCGCAATATACTTTCAAGAGAATCAACTAGACATTCAGACTCAATCTATAGAAAAGTATATCAAAGAGTTTTATATCTCTATCTATCAATTCAATCTGCAATCAACAAATAAGAATTTGCGAGCCCGATTGAATATAAGAGAAATGTTCAAGGATCAATCAATTTCAATCAAAGGTACCAAAGACCAATGTTCAAGGATCAATCAACTTCAATCAACAACCAAAGGTTGGATTTACCAATTGATCAATTCGACGCACAACCTGGGAAATTTCCATTATATAACAAAATATAATGCGGAAAAGAAATAACACAGATACCAGAATTTTGTTAACGAGGAAAACCGCAAATGCAGAAAAACCCCGGGACCTAGTCCAGATTTGAACACCACACTGTATTAATGCGGAAAATAAATACTAGCCTACTACCAATGAACTTTGGACTGGACTGTAGTTGAACCCAATCAATCTCACATTGATTCAAGGTACAGTTGTGTTCCTTACGTCTCTGATCCCAGTAAAGTCTACATGAATAGATAAATCTGTCTCCCACAGAAATACCTATGAGTTTTGTTCCGTCTTTTGATAAATCAAGGTGAACAGGCACAAATTGATAAACCAGATTTATATTCCCGAAGAACATCCTCGTATTATCAATCACCTCACAACAATCTTAATCGTATGGTAGCGAAACAAGATGTTGTGGAATCACAAACGATGAGACGAAGATGTTTGTGACTACTTTTTATCTTGCCTATCAGATCACGTAACTACAGAGAAAATAGTTGGGTCTAGCTTCACAATCCCAATGAAGTCTTCAAATCGTTAACCTACAGGGTTTCGTGAAAAACCTAAGGTTAAAGGAGAATCGAATTTAGCTTATGCATATAGTATCACACATGAAGTGTGGGGATTAGGTTTCCCATTTGCTAAAGTTCTCCTTTATATAGTTTTCAAATCAGGGTTTGCAATCTAAGTTACCTTGGTAACAAAGCATTTAATATTCACCGTTAGATGAAAACCTTATTAGATTCAAGCTAATATCTTTCAACCGTTAGATAGAACTTAGCTTGTTATACACAACTGAAATGTACCCTCATTTAGGTTTATGTAACCGTACCTAAACGTGTACAAGTCGTTGTTATACTCAATTTCTTGATTCAAACTTTACTCAAACAAATAGAAATCTGCGAGCCTAATTGAATACAAGAGAAATAACTTGAACGGTACCAAAGACCAATGTTCAAGTGTCAGTCAATTTAAATCTACAACCAAAGGTTGGATTATCTAATTGATTGATCTTAACGCACAACCTGTGATATTTCAATTATATAACAAAATATAATTCGGAAAAGAAATAATACAGACACCAGAAGTTTTGTTAACGAGAAAACCGCAAATGCAAAAAAAAAACCGGGACCTAGTCCAGATTGAACACACACTGTATTAAGCCGCTACAGGCACTAGCCTACTACAAACTAACTTCGGTCTGGACTGTAGTTGAACCCCAATCAATTTCACACTAATCCAAGGTACTGTTGCACTCCTTACGTCTCTGATCCCAGCAGGATACTACGCACTTGATTCCCTTAGCTGATCTCACCCACAACTAAGAGTTGCTACGACCCAAAGTCGAAGAATTTAATAAAAAAATCTATCACACAGAAAAGTATACAGGAATAGATATATCTGTCTCCCACAGAAATACCAAGAGTTGCTACGACCCAAAGTCGAAGACTTTAATAAACAAATCTGTATCACACAGAAAAGTCTACCGGAATTGATAAATCTGTCTCCCACAGAAATACATACGAGTTTTGTTCCGTCTTTTGATAAATCAAGGTGAACATGAACCAATTGATATACCTGACTTATATTCCCGAAAAACACCCTAGAAATATCAATCACCTCACAATAATCTTAATCGAATAGCGAAACAAGATATTGTGGAATCACAAACGATGAGACGAAGATGTTTGTGACTACTTTTCTATCTTTCCTATCGGAGAAATTAATCTCAATCCAATATTACGATTGTACTCAATCACGATTGGAACGACAAGATCACGCAATTATAGAGAAAATAGTTGGGTCTGGCTTCACAATCCCAATGAAGTCTTCTAGTCGTTAACCTACAGGGTTTCGTGAAAAACCTGAGGTTAAAGGAGAATGAATTCTCTTTTATATAGTCTCCAAATCGGGATTGCAATATAAGTTACAACAAAGCATTCAATATTCACCATTTGATGAAAACCCCATTAGATTCAAGCTAATATCTTTCAAGCATTGTTAGATCGAACTTAGATTGTTATACACATGAAATGTAACTAGATTTGAGTAACCGTACCTAAACGTGTACAAGTCATTGGTTCTAGTTAACCAATGGTTAGCCATATGAGCACTTTCATCTTATTCATATAACTAGTTCAAATGACTCAAAGAACTAAGAGTCGACTCTAGCTTAATCATCTTGACTTAGTCGAAACCAAGCATGGGAAGGATTTTGTAGAGGACCGACCATATCGTGTTGACGGCATGATGGTGTACACGTCCATGTCTCACCGTCTCATGAAGATGCAATCACAGGAGTCAAGGGAATGGTTGAGATCTGCAAAGGAGTTAGAAACCCATGAAATCCCAGAACAAGACGACCCATCTTAGTCGGTTTTAGATCATACCAGCGTGTGGTGGTCAATTTCACACCTATACGCTTAGACTAAACACGACATGTAAAAAACCTAATTAGGGTTTTCCATCCATAATGAGGTGTGACCAAGTCGGATGCTCAATCGGGCTATCATAACACACCGAGAGGGGCTCGATCGGGCTCTTATAGTGAGGGCTCGGGCTAGTATAACACACCGATTGTTTTCGTACATGGTTTCATTATAAGTGCTGGAGGTTCGTGTTACATGAAATAATGATTCATTATAGTGCTTGGAGGTTCGTGTTACTGCAAGGAAGTAACACTCGGTCGTCATGCCACACGATAATGAGTACGGGAAATTGATATAAAATTCACGAGGGATTGTTGCTACAATTCTTGGTGAATTAAGTGAGAATGTCCGTCACTTATAAAACGTTTATCTTTACAAGATGTGTTTGATTTTCGGGTTTTTACAATTTTAACCTTAAACGAAAATCCACCATCAACATTAAGTCCCTGCCTAAAGACACTAAGTTACATTATTGTGTTCAAGATGGTGACATGCATACATGAGTAAAGGAGTTTGGGAAGAGTGTTGGCCAATAGTTTTCCACGTCACGCTTGTAGGAATCCATTTGAATCAAAGAGCACAAGAAGGAATCCTTGTTCTATTGGGATTCTTCTAATTTTGTGTGCATAAAAGAGACAAGATCCTTCTCCTTTTTTTTTTTTTTTTCCCGAGTTCTCTCCTTCTTCCTTCTTTTTTTTTTTATTCTCTCGTGACCTTCCGCCAATTGCCGTGGTAACTAGTTCTTTGCGCCAAATCTTTTTTTTTTTTTAGAAAAAAACCCTAGTTCGTTAGGTAAAAACTTTTTGTAAGACATGTGCATGAGCTTGAGTCCGTGTTCCCATGAATAAAGAAAATTGTGTTGTGATGTATGCTTAGATCTCATAATTCACATATACTTGACTGAAATTTGTATTGAATCTTGAAAACTTATATAAAACTTGAAAGTTATTATCTGAGAACTTGAAATAGTTAAACAACTAGAATCACACAGGAGGTGTGGGGATTAGGTTTCCCAGTTGCTAGAATTCTCTTTTATATAGTCTCCAAATCAGGGATTGCAATATAAGTTACCTTGGTAACAAAGCATTCAATATTCACCATTTGATGAAAAATGTGGATCGTGGATCCACGGAAGATAATGTAATCTTTGAATTGAATAATCAAGTTATTCGGAAAGTTATTAGATTCAAGCTAATATCTTTCAACCGTTAGATCGAACTTAGATTGTTATACACACATGAAATGTAACTTCATTTAGGTTTGAGTAACCGTACCTAAACATGTACAAGTCATTGGTTCAAAGATGGACGCCACGTGTTAACCAATGGTTAGCCATATGAGCACTTTCATATCAACCTTATTCATCTTCACAATAACTAGTTCAAATGAATCAAAAGAACTAGTTAGAGAGTTGTTCAATTGCTTAGATCTCATAGAAGTATACAATACACAAGCGCAGCAAAAACAGTTTTGATTCACTTAAATCGATTCATGAATATTATAACCACGGTTTGCAAAGATTGCATTCCTTAATTTATAAACGTCTTAGTTCACGAATTAAACTATTTTTATAAAATAACCCACTTAAGCATACCGGTACGCATACTTAAGTACCCGGACTGAGCTTGTGTTCAGTTCACAAAATCTAGCAGAAATTCACGGGATGTGAACTTCCGACAGTACACGGACTTAGCTCCGGTTATCCTGAGCAGCAAAGTACGCATACTTTGGTTCAAGGATTTTGGACTTACACAAGTATGAATTCACATAGAATGTTTATATCCAAACATGGTTATATATTATAAACTCTCATTTAAATCATTGAAACATTCTTAGAGGATGTTATATAGTTGTTATTCACAAACTATTTTTCATCAAAGTGATTTTCAAGTAATTGAAATAATCATCATGACTTTCGTCACTAGTAAAGATGAACTTGGCCAAAGCGAAAGCTTACCAACACATATTTCGAGAAATAGATAAGCGATATAAACTCGGCTCGAAATAGCAAGTGTGTATAATCGAAGTCTATATAACAATAAAACTTTTGTCTCAAGATAGGAGATAGAGTAGATAGATCACTTTTGAGTGATAGATAAGTTCAAGTCTCCACATACCTTTTTGTCGATGAAGTTCCACAAGTTCCTTGAGTAGTTCTTCGTCTTTGCATGATGAACGACGTGGAGTCTAGAGCTCAACTACACTTTATATCCTGGTCCGAGACTTAGCTATAAGTAGACTAGAAATCAAGACTTATAGTTTTGGCAACTTAACTTGACAAACAAGCTTGAGATATCAATGCTTGCGAGTTCGACCGAGCAGTGCTCTAAAAATCTCCCAATTTGTCAATTTTAGATCGTTGGTGCCTCATTCTATAGCTAATTTCTTGGATTAGTCAGCTGCTAGCTTAGGGGGCGCTACACCCTTTTTGTCAATAAAATTGGCAAAGGTACAAAACTAGTGGGATCCTAATGAAATTTCCATAGAGACACTTCATGACCAAAAGAAAGTACATATCAACTTTTTAGATGCAATCATATAGTCGAAACTAAATATTTAAGATTGGCACGATTAGTTTAAAATAAAATTAATTATACTATCAATATGAGCCAACTAATTAACAGAGGCAAGGATGGGAATGTAAAAGGAATGTTACTTGCCCCATTTGATAGTTTCATATACATGCGAGAAAGAATGATATTTTGGATACGAATGCGAACAAAAAGAAGTCTATATTAAAGAAGTGAAGATTAATGCTTAAAAGGTGCATATTTTCAAGATTACAGACAAGTGAAAATGATTAATCTTCATTTCCTTCGTCTCGCTCAGCCTCAGACTCGCTTAATTCTTCTTCAAATTCTTCATCTTCTCCATCACTATCCAAAATATCAGGAATAGGTTCATTGTCAGGAACCTCCGGAAATCTATACTTTGAGAGAGGAATGTTATTCTCGATGCAGACTTAATATTCTATTCTTTGTAAACAAAAGCTCATCCTTTCTTGTAGGATCAGAATATCGCGATATAAATACCTCGCGAGATCAATAAACGACAGCGTTGCGAAGGTGTCGCAGACGAGTAATATAAATGACGCAATGGACAACGATAACCAGAACACGAGAAAGGTGTGAAGATCTAGCGAGATCTAGGAGAACTGCGAGATTATGTATTTGTACACTTGCGATATTTCGCAAGTCATTCCCGAAAATAAAGGATAGTCTAGCTGTCATCCACTATGTACTACCCTATATAAAGGGTTGAACAAGTCTCGTTGAAAGGAAGATCCTTTTTTGAGTGTTAGGCAAGTCATTAGGAGAGAGAAAGTTTATAGTGATTGTAATTTCTTTAGCTCTTTTCCATTTTATCTTGTAAACATTCAAGGAATTAATCAATAAAAATCATAGTTGTTCATCTTAAAATGTCTTAGTTGTGTGGATTCTTATGAGGGGTGTAGTGTAGGATTTCCTGCAACTACATATTGGCGCTAGAAACAGGGACATTGAAGATAAGAGATTGGATATTGTCACTAAAATTGTTCAAATCAAGAGTATGATGGATAAATTGGAGAAAACCAGAATCAAAGAGGGTAATGGAGAATTGGAATGTAGTATGATTACAAAAACAATGGTTAATGAATTTCATGAAAATATCAGAGGGAGAATACACAAAAGAGATTTTGAAGGAAAGAAAATTATAACAATGAGAGAAAGTGTCACCCTTGAAAGAATGGGAAAAACAGAAGATTATGTTCACAGCAACGGAGATATCAGGAGAGAATTTAAATCACACATCTCCACTAGTGATTACGATAAATGCAAGCAAAGAAGAAGGAAAATTAACAAAAACAGTGGAAAAATGGGCAATAAATAGAATTTTGGTGGACACATGGAGTTCAGTGAATATAATGTTTTATCATGCTTATAAAAAATTGGGGTACAAAGTTGAAGAAATGACTTCTGCAACATATCATATCTATGGTTTCGGCAAATCCATAACAAAACCTAAAGGGGAAATAAAAATACGAATTTTGTTGGGAGAAATCAAAACACATGTGACGTTATGTGTAGTGGATATGGAATCACCATATAACATGTTGTTGGGAAGACCATGGATACATGCAATAAAAGCTGTAGCATCAACATATCATCAATGTGTCAAATTTCCTATACCGAGTGGAATTGGCGAAATCAGAGGAGATACCGATAAAGGAAGGATATATCATCAAATCGAAGTAAAACATTATGAAGAACAGGTGAAGAGGCGAAAAGATCGCAAGAAGATGGCAAAAGCAAATGAAAAAGGAAGAAGAATTTAGAACTTACATGATAAGAGCAGAAGAAGGAAAAGGAATATATGGTGAAGAGAATGAACTTGCGAAGGAAATAAAAGGACCAACGCCCATGAGAGAACCGAAGGCTAGTTACACTGCGGCAGAGCCAACAAAGGAAGTGAATATCGGAACTGAGGAAGAACCCAAGATGTTAAAAATTGGGACTAAAATGGAGGCAGATGAGGAAAGAAAGACTATTGATTTGTTGCGAGATTATAAAGACATTTTGATAGGTGTTGTAAAACACCTAATTTACTATCTAGTAGTTACGCTTTCTTTGCTATTTTTCTGGTGAATTATGTACTTTACGCGTGTTTTTGAGTTATTAGGTACTCTGGAGTCGCACGGAGGAAAGGAAGAAGAAATTATCCAATTTGAGCAAAAAGGGCGAAATTGTCATCTCACAGGCAAGTGATATATGGAGCTGACCCAAGGTTAAGGGACAACTCTCATTTGGAGAAGTATTAAAAGACAGCCAGCAAATGTTAATGGGCTACCAGCTGGGTAGCCCTTATCAAGGTGACTGGACACTGGGTATAACCCTACTCCCATAACCCCTTATCTCGCGGGCCGGGGTGGCTATATCCACTTTCATTTTCTTACACAAGACCTAAAGTTCAGTGAGAAATCAATTTCTCATTATTTCCTCTTCGATCTGAAAAATTGAGAGAGGATGGCTGCATCATGAGACTGAGAGATTGAGAAACTCAGAGAGGAAATTGGTAGTATTGAAACTAGATGTTGCTTTGTGATGGAAGATGTTTGATGAGCAGATTTAGGGTTTGTCCGAATCGAAGTTCTTTGTTGTTGGGATTGAATTCTCAACCTACAAATCTGTACATCACGAGATGGTATGAAGATGGGTTACACTTGATTTGAGTGTGGATTGATCTGAAGGAGAGTTAGGGTTTGAATTCAAAAGGGGTTTGAGCAAGAAATTGCAGAATTAGATCTGGAAAAAAACTATCATGGTGGAAGAATGGAAGGATTCTAATAGCTCCATATGTGACCGAGAATGCAAAGGAGACAGAGCTGGTGGTATAAGAGAAGGTGGCCTTTACGGCATCGGTTGTGGGTGAAATTGCAAGACCGAAATAGTGGAAGGAAAGGGGATCCGAGGCTGCTTTGTAATAATGGGTCCTGGTGGTTATTCTTGAAGAAACGGGAGCTCGAAATTAAGAAGGAAGATGGAGTAAATCGATGATGTTCTCGACCGTAAAACAGGGGAAGAGATTGAGCTGTTGAAGTCACGGATTCTCAACCGAGTGTTTAGGTGAATCGGGGCTCGAGTATGAGTGGTAGTTGTAGCTCGAATGCAGGTTGAATTGAGTTCGAATTGGAGGAGAATTGCATCTGTCTTATGCCTGAAATTCAGACGGAGAGATTATCTCAAGACATGGGTCTTTGTTGAGCTATTTGGAGTTTTTGAGTGAAATTCGATGCAATCTGAACCGATCTTTATTCTTTGTTGGTTTGTGACAATAAATGGCGCAGATTGATGAATATTTGAAGTCCTTGATGGTATTGGAATAATGGGTTTGTGTTAAATGTATGATTGTTAGCAGGGATGGAGATATAGTGGTGTATAAATCACCAACAGTTCTGTGTCTGAATCACTAACAGGATGCACATAAAGTGCTTGTGAGACTGCTCCGAACCAAGAAGAAGCGAGGAGATGATGGCTAGTTCGAGACCAGTAGCTATTGGAGTATAATCTCGTATGTCACGATTACCAATTATTGCTCGCCATGATCGGGTGGACGTGTTTGGAGAAATAGAAGCTTGAGATGAACCGAGATGAATTGAGAAGCCGAGGGAGAGTACTCATTAGTGCATATCAACACCACCCGACTTAATACTACCTAGTTCGCAATTTTTACAATGGTTGCTTTGCTATGAATTTTGTTGATTATTTGGATCGTGTAAGAAGAGGAAATGATGCGAGTTGCAGTGCGATCACCGCACCATTCTCTCGGTCATCTAAACAAGTCCCGGCGGTGAGAAAGCAAGGAGGAAATCACCTGGTTACGTGCTTGTCATGTGAATCTATGAACCATGGCTCTGTAGGCAATGGCATTGGTGGTGCTAAGCTTAGAAGAGATGAGAAGCAAGTGGTGCACTGTGTTGCGAGGTTGCCGATGTTATAGAGTGAAGAATCTGATGTTGAATTGGAGTGAACTGTGAAGTTTGCAAGTTTGTCTTTGTGGAGATGGCACAGGGCAAGATGCTTGTTGTGAAGCACAAGGATGGTGCATCACATAGGTTATGGCTCATGCAAGAGCTTAGGCCTGTGCAACAGTGGGTTAGCCTGGCAAGATGGCTTTGGCCTGCCCTGACTCTCCCTGACTCGGTTTGACTCGGTCTGACCGAGTTGACCCGAGTCGACTCATTGACCGGTGACCGGGTGGACTTTGCCGGTCACCTGAGACGTTTTTCCGACGACTTTTCCGGCCAAGTTCCGGCCACAATACCATATTTCCGGCGACCAATTTTGGGGCATATTTTCTACATGGGTTTCTCTCACTTATGGGCTTGGTGGATTTTCATCTAATGGACTTTGAAGACTAGACCTAATTTTAGAAGTTGAGAAAAGCTATAAAAGGGAAAGTCTTCTACAACTTATGAGACATATCTTATTCTTGGAATTTTGGAGAGCCGGGTTTTGTTTACGCTTCTAGGGTTTGCTTTTGTTCATCTTCTTCATTATTTTATTATTGATTATTGATTTTGATGAACTCAAAAGCTATGAGTAGCTAAACATATTATTGGTTATGGGATAAAAGTTGATTTCTCAACATGTTTTTGAATCTATGAATTAGTTTTGTCTCAGTAATTTATTGTTTGTGATTCACAATTAATAGTGTTATAAGATTTGAATACTTGTTAGGTTGAGTCCGGAATCAATCCGATTTGCGTTCATCTCTAGAGCTATATTAGGGTTTTCAATACGAAAAAGTTATTTATCCCTGATTCTAAGTAGCATAATTGTGGGTAGTGCTTGTAGTGATATATCTTACTAGTCACAAGTGAATCATAACTTTTGCTAAAACGATTAGTGCTTTTACACATTCGTTTGTATTGATTAGTCTTATTCCATAGAACTTATTGCTTTTAGGGAGTTAAACTTAATTGTGCTTTTACACTTTAGGTTGCTTTCTAGGAAGAATTCACATATGCATCTTTTAATGTGGTTGTGATGAAAACAGGGAATTAATGGGTTATACTTGCGATCAAGGTATCCTAGGACTTTTAGTAAATACGAGATTAAAATACCAATTCTAATCATTGATGAAAATACATGTTTGTGAATGATACTATCCCGTGACCAATATCTTCTCCTTATTGATTATTCCAACTATTTGCTTTGCTTTGCTTTATTTTATTTTTACTTTAGTATTTCGCTTAAACAACAAACATTCCCCCCTTGGTTACCTTAGAAACTGAAAATTGCATAACAACAATTGCCTCTCTGTGGATACGAACTCTTCCTTACCTTGTGCTTCATTTAAATTTAGTGAGTAAGAAAGTGAAATTATTTTTGACGGATTGACAACCGATCAAATTTTGGCGCCGCTGCCGGGGAGGCATACGGCTTGTTATTAAGTTTTTAGTTTCTTTTTACAATTTCGCTTTTATCTTTGCTTTTCGGTTCTTGTTTGTTTCTCACTTGTTTGGGATAATTGTTTTCAGGTACCTAATCCCTGGCTTCTAAAGATTGGAATTATCCAAGGTGCGGGATAGCTACTCGAAGAGGCACAATACTCCAACCAAGTCAAGACGCAACAGAAAATCTAGAGTTAAAAGTGGAAGGAGAAGTACAAATAGAAGGAGAACAAGAGGTTCCAATCGTAGACGAACCACAAGTTGAAGAAGAAGAAGAAGCAATGGGTGATGCAAATCGTTCACTCAAGGACTTGGCTTCTCATAGGCTTGATACACAACAGGGGTGTATTCAAACGAACTCTACTTTTGAGATAAAGCCGGGGTTGCTTAGAGAATTACCAAAATTCCATGGCATGGTGAATGAAGATCCAAACAAACATCTTATGGACTTCCACACCATTGTCATGGCTATGCTTCTAGCGGATGTTGAGGCGGATGGTGCAATGTTGAAAGTTTTCCGTTTCTCTTTAATGGATAGTGCTAAGGATTGGTTGTACTATTTACCTCCCGGAAGTGTCACAACATGGAATGGGTTGAAGAAACTCTTTTAGAGATATTTTCCCGCATCAAAGGCTACTCAAATTCGCAAGGAGATTTGTGGGATGAAGCAAAATGTGGGAGAATCCTTATATGAATGTTGGGAACGGTACAAGAGATTGGTGGCAAGCTGCCCTCACCACCAATTCAGTGACACTATGATCATCCAATACTTCTATGAAGGACTCCAATCAAGTGATAGGAATCTTATTGACGCTGCGGGTGGTGGTGCACTAGTGAACAAGACGGTGGCACAAGCTAGAGAATTGATTGAAAACATGGCGGCGAACTCACAACAATTCTTGAGTCGTGGTTCGGATGTGATTCTAAGAAGGGTGAATGAAGTGAGCGAGGTGGAGGAACTTCGTCAACAAATGGGTAACATGACAGCAATGTTGCAACAAGTTGCATCCGCGGTTATACCAAGTTCTCCTCAATCTTATGAAGACGAGCAAGCTAATGCGATCTTTCCAAATCAACCAAGACGGTATGATCCCTACTCCAACACTTACAATCCGGGATGGAGAGATCACCCCAATTTTAGCTATGCCAACAAGCAAGGTGCAATTCAACAACCTACTTTCAACCGCCCGAGTGGATTTCAACCGCAACAACAACAATTTCAGCAACCGCAAGCACAACAATCAATGCAAAATCAAGGTTCTGATATTGATTCAAAGCTTCAAACAATGATGCAAGGCATTTCCACCATGTTGAAAGAAAGTCAACAAGAAACTAAGAGTGCTATCAAGGAGCCTCAAACACAAATGGGCTCCATGGCTATTGAGTTGAACCAATTGAAGGCACAAAATAGTGGAAAACTCCCTTCTCAACCTATTAACCCAAAGGAGGGTGTCAATGCTATTACGTTGAGAAGTGGTACACAACTTGTGCAACCCGAGGTTACTGATTCGGGCAAGGTGGACACACCAAAGGAACCTGTTTTGGAGGAGAAGAATGAGGATTCTCCCCAAACTTCTGAGGTACCTATTCCTAACTCTAAAACTCCGGTTTCTACTTATGTTCCTCCTTTACCTTTTCCTCGCAGATTTGCAAGTTCTAAGAAGGCGAAACTAGAGAAGGAGATTTTAGACGTTCTAAAAAAGATCCATGTGAACATACCACTCATTGATGCTATTAAGCAAGTACCAAAGTATGCAAAGGTGTTGAAGGACTTGTGTACCAACAAACAAAGGCTCAAAGGTAATGAAGTGCTCAGTGTGGGGGAGAATGCCTCGGCAATCTTACAACACAAACTCCCACTTAAGTGCAAGGATCCGGGTAGTTTTGACATTCCCGTCACAATTGGTAACACTACATTTAACAAAGCTATCTTGGATTTAGGTGCATCCGTTAATGTTATGCCTACGTTAATGTATAATTCACTTGATCTTGGTCCTCTTAAAAAGGCTGAAATTGTATTGCAATTAGATGATCGCTCTAATGTCTACCCAATGGGTATTGTTGAGGATGTTCTTGTGCAGGTTAATCAACTTGTATTTCCAGCTGACTTTTGTGTGTTAGAGATGGATGAAGGTTCACCGGATTCGTCTCTTCCATTGCTACTTGGGCGTCCCTTCATGAAAACGGCGAAAACCATAATTGATGTGGATAAGGGAACGTTGACCATGAAGTTTGATGGAGAAACAATACGTTTCAACATTTTCGAGACGATGAGATATCCTAGTGATGTCCACTCTTGTTTATCCATTGATGTTATGGATACATTGGCACAACAAATGTTTGAATTAAACGGTGATGATGCTTTGGAAACCGTGTTAACTACATCCATGGATAATGGTGTAGAGTGTGGTAATGAAGTCAAGGAAGCCCTTGGTGATCTTAATTCACTACAAGGATGCCCGAAACTCATAATATCTCTTTTATTTCTTTACCATGCAAAGATGAAAAGCTTGTACCTTCAATTGTTAAATCTCCAAAGTTAGAATTGAAACCTCTTCCCGACCACCTAAAGTACTTATACTTGGGTGATAATGAAGAGTTACCGGTGATTGTTTCTAATAAGCTTAATGATTTACAGGAGCAAAAACTTCTAAGGGTGCTAAGGAAGTACAAGACGGCCATAGGATGGACAATCGCCGATATCAAGGGTATAAGCCCTGCCGTTTGTATGCACAAAATTCGCTTGGAGGACGATACAAAGCCTACAAGGGAAGCGCAACGTCGTTTGAATCCTCCCATGATGGAAGTTGTGAAAAAGGTAATACTCAAGCTTTTGGAAGTGGGTGTTATCTACCCCATATCCGATAGCAAGTGGGTAAGCCCGGTACAAGTAGTACCAAAGAAATCAGGTGTGACAGTGGTGGAGAATGATAAGAACGAGCTTGTCCCAACTCGTGTGCAAACCGGTTGGAGGGTTTGTATTGATTATAGAAAATTGAATGCCACCACTACAAAAGATCATTTTCCATTGCCTTTTATTGATCAAATGCTTGAACGTTTAGCTTGACACTCTTATTATTGCTTTCTTGATGGCTATTTAGGTTATAATCAGATTGTGATAGCGCCAGAGGACCAAGAGAAAACCACTTTCACTTGTCCTTTCGGTACTTTTGCTTATAGAAGGATGCCTTTTGGCTTATGCAATGCTCCAGCTACTTTTCAAAGGTGTATGGTAAGTATCTTTTCGGAATATGTTGAAAACATAATCGAAGTGTTCATGGATGAATTTAGTGTCTTTGGTGATTCATTTGACCTTTGCTTGAACAATTTGTCTCTAATCCTTGAACGATGTGTTGAAACAAATCTTGTGTTGAATTGGGAGAAGTGCCATTTTATGGTAACTCATGGCATAGTTTTAGGCCATATAATATCTTCTAAAGGCTTGGAAGTTGATAAATCTAAGATAGACCTTATTCGTGATCTAACCCCTCCCACTACGGTGAAGGAGATACGTTCTTTTCTTGGTCATGCAGGTTTCTATCGTAGATTCATCAAGGACTTTTCCAAGATAGCATCACCACTTTGTAACTTATTGCAAAAAGATGTGGTTTTTAACTTTGATGAAACATGTATGGCGGCATTCAATCGTTTGAAAGAACTTTTGATTTCAGCCCCTATCATTAAACCACCGGATTGGAGTAAACCTTTTGAGATCATGTGTGATGCAAGTGACTATGCGGTTGGTGCGGTGCTTGGGAAACGTGTGGGGAAGCTTCCTCATGCTATTTATTATGCTTCTAGAATGTTAAATGAGGCCCAACAAAACTACACAACCACTGAAAAAGAGTTATTAGCCATTGTTTTTGCTTTAGAAAAGTTTCGCTCTTATCTAATTGGTACAAAAGTTGTTATCTTTTCTGATCATGCAGCGCTTAAGTACTTGCTTACAAAGAAAGAGGCGAAACCGAGGCTCATACGGTGGATTTTACTCTTGCAAGAGTTTGATATTGAAATCAAAGACAAGAAAGGAATTGAGAACACCGTTGCGGATCACTTGAGCCGACTTGCTATGGACAAGGAGACTATCCCATTGCGTGAAAGTTTCCCGGATGAGCAACTATTCTCAATTGCCTTTGGAGAACCATGGTATGCCGATATTGTCAATTACTTAGTTTCTAAACAAATCCCAAAGAACTTGTCTCGTGCTGAGAGGGACAAACTTAAGAGGTTATGGAACCAATACATATGGGATGATCCATACTTATGGAAACATGGTAGTGACCAAGTAATACGAAGGTGCGTTCCCGAATCTGAATTTAATTCTATCTTGTCTTTTTGTCACTCTTATGCTTGCGGAGGACATTTTGGGAGTAAGAGAACCGCTCACAAGGTACTTGAAAGTGGTTTTTATTGGCCAACTTTGTTTAAGGATGCACATATATTTTGTACAACTTGTGATAGGTGCCAAAGAACCGGCAATCTAGGTGCTCGAAATCAAATGCCACAAACTTATATTCAATTTATTGAAGTTTTTGATGTATGGGGTATTGATTTTATGGGTCCTTTTGTCAACTCCCATGGGAATTTTTATATCTTACTTGCGGTTGATTATGTCTCGAAATGGGTGGAAGCTAAGGCCACCCCTACTAATGATTCTAAAGTGGTTTCAGATTTTGTGCAAGCTAATATTTTTGCAAGGTTTGGAATTCCAAGAGCCATAATTAGCGATGGGGGTTCTCACTTCAAAAACAGGATTTTACAAAGCTTGTTGACGAAGTACAATGTGTCGCACAAGATTGCAACACCTTATCATCCCCAAACAAATGGACAAGCCGAGGTGTCTAACCGGGAGGTGAAATCTATTCTAGAAAAGACGGTGAACCCAACAAGGAAAGATTGGAGCATGCGACTTAATGATGCTTTGTGGGCGTATAGAACCGCATATAAAACACCTATTGGGATGTCTCCTTTTAGGCTTGTTTATGGTAAACCTTGTCACTTACCCGTGGAAATTGAGCATAAGGAGTTTTGGGCTATTAAACAATGCAACATGGAGATGGATGGGGCTGGAAAGCAAAGGAAGTTACAACTCCAAGAGCTAGAGGAGCTTTGCAATGATGCATTTGAAAGCTCACGGATTTACAAACAAAAGACGAAAGCATTCCATGATAACATGATTTCTAGGAAACAATTTTGCATTGGGCAGAAAGTGCTTTTGTTTAATTCTCGCTTGCATTTATTTCCGGGTAAATTAAGGTCACGATGGATCGGACCTTTTATTGTTACTAATGTGTTTTCTCATGGTGCAGTGGAAATTCGTAGCATAGCTACAGGGAAAGAACTTAAAGTTAATGGGCACCGGTTGAAACCATATTATGAGAATTTCACTTCCGAAGTGGTGGAAGGAGTTAACTTTGTGGATGTGCTCCTCTGGAGGAGTCGTAGAAAGCAAGGAGATAGTCGGGCTGACGACTTTAAACCAAGCGCTAATTGGGAGGCAACCCAAAGGATGAGTATTTCTTGTCTTGTTTTTCTTGTCTTGTTTTTAGTTTTTTTTTCGTGTCTTGTTTTTTTTTTTTTTTTTTCTGATTCTTGTTCGAATTTCCCACCTTGACTTACTTTGGACGATTCAATTTACATTGAGGACAATGTAAAGTTTAAGTGTGGGGGAGTGGTTTGCGTTGTTGTAAATTTTTGCAATTTTTCAACTTTTGTGAAAAATAGTGAATAAAACCTCCAACTTATGGTTAGTTTAGAGTCACATAGTATACATGTCGCTAAGATTACATCGAGAATCTCATAATAGTGACTGAACTTAGAGATGACAGAGAACATGATCGGGTTTCTTAATAGTATGAGAGTTAAAGTTGGATTTAACCATGCCAGTGGCAAATAAGGTGCAGACTGAATTCGGTATTAGAGCAAAGATCCCCTATAGTGGAGACTACCCAAGTTACATAATGTGAGGCACCAACCTTCAATTCTTTGTACCTGTCTAAATTTGTGCTTTTAGAGTGTGTGTCACCGTACGTAAATTCCGGGAAGAATGGTGAGCTGTCCAACTTCCCACCATAGAAGCACTATTTTGATCTCTTGAGTGCTATTTTTATCAACCATGTTGGTGACATCGAATTGCTAACTTACATACCACTTGTAATCTTGTTCGCAGTTAGCACCATCCACCTTATCTCTCTCTACACCAACAGGTCCATAGAAACACCATCATCATCAACAAGAGGAGCATCACAAATTTGAAGGAAAGTTGAACACGTTCGAGGTTTACAAGCAACGGTACAGAATGAGCAGATTTCAGATTCAAGTATAGCAACAAAACAAGGAGCAGAATTTTTATAAGTTGAAGACTATTGTACAAGAGTGAAAATTATCAAGGATGAGAGTTCGAGAAGTTTATGATATCAAGACATATAAGTTGTGAAGAATCAAGCGGTAAAGTACTTACACCATGGCCTTTGTACTTACGTTTTTATTTTATTTGTATTTTACTTTATCTTGTCTTAAAAAAAAAAAAAAAAAAATTATTAAAAAAAATTAATAGTGATTATTTATTCTCCGGCGAAATGGTTCTCCTGCTCCGGCGAAAACTTTGGCGATTGAAAGCCAGTTTTTTTCATCGGATTCGCCATGGTTTTACCACGATTTCCTTTCATTTTTGAGTTCCTTTTGATTTCCTTTACACGGGTTTTCTTTATTTTTCCCTTTCTCAGCGTTTTGTTTTGCCGTTTTTCGTTTTTTTTTTTAGGGTTTCTGTCTCTGTTTCAGTTTTCCCTTTTTTTTCTTTCCTTTAGGGTTCGTGTTCATTTTCCATGGCTAGATCAACCAGGACTTCTTCTCGGCGATCTTTGACGGCTGCCAACTCTTCTCAGGCGTCTTTGCACTCTTCTTCTTCACCTTCCATTGCAGACGAAGCTGCTTTCGGTAATGGCCTGTGTCATTGCCCTTTTAAGGGGTTTGATAAATGTCAGGATGGTGTTCAGGGAAGGGGATATGCCAAAGGGTCTTTTTTGAAGCATCTACATGATCGACATTTCTCCTCTGAAGTTAACAAAGCCAACTGCAGGGAGTTGATTGCTAAGAATCTTCATATTTATCAGGCCTGGAAGGAAGTTCTTAGTCTTTACTTGATGTGGTTGTGCTTGTCGTTGCATGCATCTTCATGCCTGGAAGATGCCTTGCAAGGGGCGTGAGGGTGTTCACGGAGATGTTGTTGCGTGCCCTTTCGGTGGTGCTTTTAAGGCGCGCATTCCTTATTCATGGTGTTGACAAGCCTGTTGGGGTAAAAAAACCGGTGCTTTGGAAACGTCCATCGTTGCGATCATGAGGCTTCTGTGGAGGTCGGTGTCGATGCTGCAGCAGAGTCTATTGGATTTCTATCTACATAGTTACTCAATGCCGTCTTCCAGCGACAATTTACCACAGTAACTAGCATCCCTCATCAGTGCCGGCTGTCATTCTCAAGAACTTTGAAAGCGTGTCTTGACAAGGTGATTATCAACCCTGCAAATATGAGTGCTTGGCTGCAGCTTATTTTGTTTCCTGTTTGTACTCTTGCTTTATACAGACCGAGAAGTTCAGTGGAGGCAAAATCTGGAACCTAAACGTCTTCAAGTGGCTTCCATTAACCAAGCTTTATCTGTTTGGAGGGAGGCCAATGGATGTTCAATTCTGGTCAATAAAATGTTGCAACTTCCTGTCCGTATCTCCAAACAAGTAGATGCGAAGAAACTGAACATAGCTAATATTACAGCTTGCCGTAAAAAATAAGCTGTGGCCATTTTTCTACCGCAATTCGTGTACTATCTTCAAGTGGAATTGCACCTTGTACTGAACAGACTTATGCTGAGTTGTATGAGAAACACCCTGCAGCACCTTCTCCCGATGACCCTTGTGAAGACGTTCCAGTTGAACCAATTTTTGCGGCTTGTCGGGCAGTTCTACGAGCTATTAAGAGCTTCCCTAAGGGAACTTCGTGCGGGCGAGATGGCTTGAGGGCGCAACATTTAGTCGATGCGATGAGTGGCGCAGCTGCAGATGTGGCAGATGATTTACTCGTATCTATCACTGGGGTTGTCAATCTTTGGTTGGCTGGAAAATGCCCTGCGGGTTTAGGCGAGTTCATTGCTAGCGCGCCTTTGACACCGTTACTCAAGCCTGGGGGCGGTCTTAGGCCCATCGCAGTTGGCACGGTTTGGCGTAGATTGGTTTCTAAAGTGGCTGCTTTCTCTGTCGGTAAGGATATGACTTCTTATCCGGGCGACTACCAATTCGGGGTTGGTGTGCCTGCCGGAGGTAAAAGTATTTTACATGCTGTAAATAACCTTCTAGAGTTGAAAGGTCACTCGGACACGATGTCAATGTTGCTCATTGACTTCTCTAACGCGTTCAACATGGTGAGCAGATCTCAGCTCATCAAAGAGGTTCGCCTTCACTGTCCAGGTATTTCTCGTTGGGTATAATTTTGTTACCTGCGACCTGCTAAACTCTGCTACGACCAATATATCTTGTCTTCTGCCCTTGGAGTACAACAAGGTGACCCCCTCGGTCCTTTGTTGTTTGCTTTGACTCTTCACCCTCTAGTGAAGACTATTGCTTCCAGCTGCAAACTTGATTTACACGCCTGGTATCTAAACGATGGTACAATCATTGGTGATACACTTGAGGTGTCCAAGGCCTTGCGTATAATAGAAACTGAATGGCCAGGTAGGGGTTTACATCTTAATATAAAGAAAACATAAGTCTTTTGGCCTTCTATTGATCCCAGGAGTTTTGTTGATGGTGTTTTCCCGCCTGATATTGGTAGACCGTCTAATGGTGTTAAACTCTTGGGTGGTCCGGTGAGTTTGGATTTGAACTTTATTAGTGACATGATGTTGAGTAGAGTAAACAAGACTGTTCAACTTATGTCCGCCATCAAGAAACTCAAAGATCCTCGTGAGTGAGATGCTTTTACTTCGTAATTGCACCGGTGTTTTCAGTTATATTTTGCTTTGCGTACTACCAATCCTGCAGCCCTTCAACAAGCCACTGAGCTTTTCGATGATCATTTGCTCAAGTACTTGAGACTCCTTGTCACTGGTGATGGTTCCGGCTTTGGTCCTTTATAGCAGCGATTGACTACCTTGCCCATCAAAGATGGTGGCTTGGGCATTTATACCATGGCAGACACTCGCACCTATTGTTATCTTGCTTCTCAGAGTCAGACGGCTTCAATGCAAAAGGTGATCCTTGGTAACTTGTTCTCAACGAACAAAGGTTCTGCTTTTCAGCTGGCTCTTCAGAATTTTATTCAGGTATGTGGACTACCTTCTTCTTACTGCGTCGATGATACTGCCCCCCCTTCTATGCATTCCCTGGCAGTGACTTATTTTGATGCAATTAAGAAGAAAATCCCAAACCAATTTTCTATGTCTGCAAGAGATTCCATTTTGTGGCAGTGTAACCAAATTAAGCATGCACAAGAATATTTATTGGCTGTACCTATCAGTGGGCTTAATCAATGCCTCGGGCCAAGAAAGTTCAGGGCTGTCCTTTGTTATCGCCTGGGTATCCCTTTGTTTGTTGAGAATGGTTTATGCTCAAGTTGTAACAGGCCTATGGATGTTTTTGGAGATCACGCGCTTCATTGTGCAAAGGATGTAGGGGTTAAGTTTCGACATGACTTTGTACGTGATATAGTCGTTGACATTTGTTACAAAGTCCGGTGTGCTGCGCGTAAGGAAGTATCCCTTGGGTTTTGTCGGATGATGACAAGGATTTACGGCCTCATTGATATCCTCGTTCTTAACTCGGGATAATGGAAAAGATGTTTGTATGGATGTTACAGGGGTCTCTCCTTTCGCTGGTGAAGGCATTCGCTCTTTCGTTCCAGAAAAGCTATTTCTAGTCTTGTTTCACGGAAAACGCACTAAATACTTGGACAAGTGTGTTTCACATGGTTACGGTCTGGGTGTTTTAGCTTTCTCTACCTTGGGGGAACTCGGTGAGGATACTTTATGTTTTTTTAAGCGTCTGAAGAATTGTTTAGTTAATAATGACGCTAGTAGCGGTTTTGGTAGCTTTATTTTCCATAGGTTAGGTATTGCTATTCAAAAAGGTGTTGGAGCCCAGCTTGTCGCTAGGTTGCCAACCAATAGTTTGTAATTCTTTAAATAGTCATGTTAAATAAAAGAAAGATTTAAAATTTAAAAAAAAAAAAAAAAAAAAAAAAAAAACGAAAATTAAAAAAAAAAAAAAAAAAAGACAAGAGAAAATTTTTAGGTTTGTTAATAGTTTTTATTATTTTGTTTTATTTTTATTTTGTATTTGTTTTATTTCTTATTAAAAAAAAAAAGAAAAAAAACGAAAATTAGAAAAAAAAAAAAAAAAAAAAAAAAAAAAAAAAAAAAAAAAGACAAGAGAAAATTTTTAGGTTTGTTAATAGTTTTTATTATTTTGTTTTATTTTTATTTTGTATTTGTTTTATTTCTTATTAGTTCGTTTTTAGTTTTGTATTCTTTCAATAAAGCCAATGGAAAGAAGGAATATCTATAATGAAGTTTCAAGCGACAAAGAATTAGAGGAAAGAATCGTATTGTCAAGATTCTACGAATTTCAAGAGTTATCATCAAGAGTTGAAGACCGAAGACGAAGATGAAGACACCGATAGAAGACCGAAGACGTTTCTATGGATGCTGTGAGAGTGGTGCTAGCTGCACGCCGAACGGATAACGAGGTAAGTAAGCATATTCCCACCTTCGTTAAGTGGTTGATTTCCTTTCGAAGAGATCGTCAGAAAAATGGGTTTTCAAAAATATTAAAAGATGTGGGTTTTCAAAACAATTCGGAGGGTTATGCCTTCCTACCATTCAACGTGTCGCAGGATTCTCTCTTCATTCCTACCTGGACACATGTGTGACCCATAAAAAGCTGTTTATTATTGAGAGCAATATCATAAAACCCTTTCTTGTGAGGCAGAGTCGAGACTTTCGATCACTCCGAACCCGAATTTTTGTCGAGAAGGGATGGTTATTTCTCTCTCAACTTTTAAGAATGAGATTGTGTTCATTTATGTGTCTAACTTCTTATGACTAGTGTGCAGAATTTCTATGTCTTCTTAGCGCGTTGGATGCTATCATTTCGGAGAACTATTAAGTTGAAAATATAGGTTTTGTGGGTATATCTCTAGTGAACCCTCACGAGACTATAACTCGTCCACTGGTGACACCTAGGGGTTTAAAGGCTTGTTAATTATGCTAAAATTGACCGTATCCTCGGCGACACGGAGTTGTATGTATGTTTTAGAATAAGTTTTGTTTTGTTTGATTTGCTCGAGGACTAGCAAAGTCTAAGTGTGGGGGAATCTGATAGGTGTTGTAAAACACCTAATTTACTATCTAGTAGTTACGCTTTCTTTGCTATTTTTCTGGTGAATTATGTACTTTACGCGTGTTTTTGAGTTATTAGGTACTCTGGAGTCGCACGGAGGAAAGGAAGAAGAAATTATCCAATTTGAGCAAAAAGGGCGAAATTGTCATCTCACAGGCAAGTGATATATGGAGCTGACCCAAGGTTAAGGGACAACTCTCTTTTGGAGAAGTATTAAAAGACAGCCAGCAAATGTTAAGGGGCTGCCAGCTGGGTAGCCCTTATCAAGGTGACTGGACACTGGGTATAACCCTACTCCCATAACCCCTTATCTGCCAGACCGGGGTGGCTGTATCCACTTTCATTTTCTTACACAAGACCTAAAGTTCAGTGAGAAATCAATTTCTCATTATTTCCTCTTCGATCTGAAAAATTGAGAGAGGATGGCTGCATCATGAGACTGAGAGATTGAGAAACTCAGAGAGGAAATTGGTAGTATTGAAACTAGATGTTGCAGTGATGGAAGATGTTTGATGAGCAGATTTAGGGTTTGTCTGAATCGAAGTTGCTGTTGTTGGGATTAAATTCTCGACCTACAAATCTGTACATCACAGATGGTATGAAGATGGGTTACACTTGATTTGAGTGTGGATTGATCTGAAGGAGAGTTAGGGTTTGAATTCAAAAGGGGTTTGAGCAAGAAATTGCAGAATTAGATCTGGAAAAAAACTATCATGGTGGAAGAATGGAAGGATTCTAATAGCTCCATATGTGAGAATGCAAAGGAGACAGAGCTGGTGGTATAAGAGAAGGTGGCCTTTCTGGCATCGGTTGTGGGTGAAATTGCAAGACTGAAATAATGGAAGGAAAGGGGATCCGAGGCTGCTGTAATAATGGGTCCTGGTGGTTATTCTTGAAGAAACGGGAGCTCGAAATTAAGAAGGAATATGGAGTAAATCTGATGATGTTCTCGACCAGAAAACAGGGAAGAGATTGAGCTGTTGAAGTCACGGATTCTGCTGAGTGTTTAGGTGAATCAGTGGCTCGAGTATGAGTGGTAGTTGTAGCTCGAATTGCAGGTTGAATTGAGTTCGAATTGGAGGAGAATTGCGTCTGTCTTATGCCTGAAATTCATACGGAGAGATTATGCTGAAGACATGGGTGCTGTTGAGCTATTTGGAGTTTTTGAGCTGAAATTCAGATGCAGTCTGAACTGATGTTGTTGTTGTTGGTTTGTGACAATAAATGGCGCAGATTGATGAATATTTGAAGTCCTTGATGGTATTGGAATAATGGGTTTGTGTTAAATGTATGATTGTTAGCAGGGATGGAGATATAGTGGTGTATAAATCACCAACAGTTCTGTGTCTGAATCACTAACAGGATGCACATAAAGTGCTTGTGAGACTGTCTGAACCAAGAAGAGCAGGAGATGATGGCTAGTTCAGACCCAGTAGCTATTGGAGTATAATCTCGTATGTCACAGTTACCAATTGTTGCTGCCATGATCAGGTGGACGTGTTTGGAGAAATAGAAGCTTGAGATGAACTGGGAAGAATTGAGAAGCTGAGGGAGAGTACTCATTAGTGCATATCAACACCACCAGCTTAATACTACCTAGTTCGTAGCTGTTACAATGGTTGCTGCTATGGATTTTGCTGATTATTTGGATCGTGTAAGAAGAGGAAATGATGCGAGTTGCAGCTGCAGTCACTGCACCATTCTCTGGTCATCTAAACAAGTCCTGGCAGTGAGAAAGCAAGGAGGAAATCACCGGTTCTGTGCTTGTCATGTGAAGCTATGAACCATGGCTCTGTAGGCAATGGCATTGGTGGTGCTAAGCTTAGAAGAGATGAGAAGCAAGTGGTGCACTGTGTTGCGAGGTTGCCGATGTTATAGAGTGAAGAATCTGATGTTGAATTGGAGTGAACTGTGAAGTTTGCAAGTTTGTGCTGTGGAGATGGCCTGGGCAAGATGCTTGTTGTGAAGCACAAGGATGGTGCATCACATAGGTTATGGATCATGCAAGAGCTTAGGCCTGTGCAACAGTGGGTTAGCCTGGCAAGATGGCTTTGGCCTGCCCTGACTCTCCCTGACTCGGTCTGACCAAGTTGACTCATTGACCGGTGACCGGGTGGACTTTGCCGGTCATCTGAGACGTTTTTCCGACGACTTTTCCGGCCAAGTTCCGGCCACAATACCAGATTTCCGGCGACCACTTTTGGGGCATATTTTCTACATGGGTTTCTCTCACTTATGGGCTTGGTGGATTTTCATCTAATGGACTTTGAAGACTAGACCTAATTTTAGAAGTTGAGAAAAGCTATAAAAGGGAAAGTCTTCTACAACTTATGAGACATATCTTATTCTTGGAATTTTGGAGAGCCGGGTTTTGTTTACGCTTCTAGGGTTTGCTTTTGTTCATCTTCTTCATTATTTTATTATTGATTATTGATTATGATGAACTCAAAAGCTATGAGTAGCTAATCATATTATTGGTTATGGGATAAAAGTTGATTTCTCAACATGTTTTTGAATCTATGAATTAGTTTTGTCTCAGTAATTTATTGTTTGTGATTCACAATTAATAGTGTTATAAGATTTGAATACTTGTTAGGTTGAGTCCTAATCAATCCGATTTGCGTTCATCTCTAGAGCTATATTAGGGTTTTCAATACGAAAAAGTTGTTTATCCCTGATTCTAAGTAGCATAATTGTGGGTAGTGCTTGTAGTGATATATCCTACTAGTCACAAGTGAATCATAACTTTTGCTAAAACGATTAGTGCTTTTACACATTCGTTTGCATTGATTAGTCTTATTCCATAGAACTTATTGCTTTTAGGGAGTTAAACTTAATTGTGCTTTTACACTTTAGGTTGCTTTCTAGGAAGAATTCACATATGCATCTTTTAATGTGGTTGTGATGAAAACAGGGAATTAACGGGTTATACTTGCGATCAAGGTATCCTAGGACTTTTAGTAAATACGAGATTAAAATACCAATTCTAATCATTGATGAAAATACATGTTTGTGAATGATACTATCCCGTGATCAATATCTTCTCCTTATTGATTATTCCAACTATTTGCTTTGCTCTATTTTATTTTTACTTTAGTATTTCGCTTAAACAACAAACATTCCCCCCTTGGTTACCTTAGAAACTGAAAATTGCATAACAACAATTGCCTCTCTGTGGATACGAACTCTTCCTTACCTTGTGCTTCATTTAAATTTAGTGAGTAAGAAAGTGAAATTATTTTTGACGGATTGACAACCGATCACATTTTCGCGTGGGATATGGATGAGATGCCTGGAATAGATCCATCTGTAGCGTGCCATAAATTAGAGATTGATAAAAATGCAAGACCATTCAAGCAGAGAATTAGAAAAATTGCAACAGCATATCATCCTCAAATAGAAGAAGAGTTGCAGAAGATGCTTGATGCCGGAATTATTAGACAAGCAAAATATCCCGAATGGATAGCAAATATGGCCGTAGTTCCAAAAAAGAAAAAAGGGATAAGAATTTGCATAGATTTTACCGATCTAAACAAAGCTTGTCCAAAAGATAGTTTTCCTTTGCCAGATATTCCGCAAATGGTTGAGTCAGCAGCAGGAAATGAAAGGATATCCTCTCTTGATGGATACAAGGGATATAATCAAATTCCTCTCGCTGAAGAAGACCAAGAGCATACTGCCTTTTTCGCTCCAAGAGGATTATACTGTTACACAAAAATGCCATTTGGTTTGCGAAATGCTGGAGCAACATACCAAAGGATGGTAGAAAAAGTGTTCGAAAAATGGATACATAAAACACTAGAGGTATACGTGGATGACATGTTAATAAAAGTAAAGAAGCGAAAGATCATATACGGGATTTGAAGGAAATTTTTGAACAAATGAGACATTTTAACATCAAAGTAAATCCGGAAAAATGTACCTTTGGGGTGGCATCTGGAAAAATTTTAGGATACATTGTGTCAAAAGAAGGAATACAAGTCGATCCAGAGAAAGTACAAGCAATTCGCGATATGCCGACACCATCAACAGTGAAAGATGTGCAAAAGTTAAATGGATTATTAGCTTTGCTAGGAAGATTCATCTCGCGATCATCTGATAAGTGAAAGCATTTTTTCAACATACTTAAAAAGGGAGCGAAATTTAGATGGACAGATGAATGTGAAAAGGCGTTACAAGGAATAAAAGAACATTTAATGGATATATCAATCTTACAAAAAGCAGAGCCGGGAGAAGAATTACTAATTTACCTTGCGACAACCTCGCATGCACTAAGCGCAATATTATTGCGAATGGACGCAGGAGTAGAAAAGCCAATCTATTACATCAGCAAAACATTCAATGCCGCGGAGAAAAATTATTCAAAAATTGAAAAATTAATTTTGGCATTAGTTTATGCAACATTTAAACTTCGCATATACTTCGAAGCACACACGGTTAAGGTAATGACAAAAGTACCAATTGATTCAGTAATGAAAAATTCAAAAAGGTCAGGAAGGGTTGAAAGATGGAATGCTCAAGTAAGTCATTGCAAACTCAAATATGAAATACTATCCTCATCCAAATCACAAGTTGTTGCAGATTTTTTAGCAGAATTTCCATTGGAAGAGGATGAAGCAGTGGAACAAATGATGGATATAGAAGAAGAACATGGAAATCCAAGGGATTTATTAACTGAGCCAAACATATGGGAAATATTGGTAGATGGATCGTCAAATGGAGAAGGTAACGGAATTGGGATCATTGTAATTTCGCCAGAAGGCAATAAAATGGCTTTTTCTTTCATATTGGAATTTGCATCTACCAACAATGAAACAGAATATGAAGCTATAGTACATGCTTTGCGATTCGCAATAGAAATGAAGTTAGAAAATGTGAGGGTCACCAGTGATTCCCAGTTAGCTATTCGCCAGATAAAAGAAGAATATACTACAAAAAACTTGTTGAAGAATTATCGGCGAAGATACCAAAAATAAAATGGAAACACATATCAAGAAGAGACAATAGACTCGCGGATGCTTTTGCTTTTATATCAAGTATGATGACAGATCCAACTGCGAGATGCATAAAAATACAGACACTCCTATCACCGTCAATCAACAAAGAGGAAGAGGAAGAAGCAGAAGTAATGTTCGTAGAAGACGGAACACAAAGACCCTATTGCGAAGATTGGAGAACAGAACTTCATGCTTATCTAATGAAAGGAGAAACGCCAAGAAATAGATTAGAGATGCACAAATTAAAAATCCGTGCAACAAATTATGAATTAAGAGACGGAGTATTATACCGAAGATCCTTTAATGGACCCTCGCTTAGATGTTTAACACGAAAGGAAGGAGAAGCAGTGTTAAAAATGTTACATAGTGGGGATGCTGGCAATCATAGTGGCGGAAGGTCTTTAGCACACAGGGCGAAGATGCAAGGCTATTATTGGTCGTGTATATGCATGAAGATGCGAAACAAATATCAAGACGTTGCGAAGATTGTCAAAGGCACGGAAAGAAAATACATGCACCAGGAGCACCGTTAATGATGCGTGTCGTAGGTGCAATCAAATTAATCAATATTTCCACTCAATTAAAAATAATATAATGGAAGTCAAGTTCGTTCCCACGAGGAGCAAGAGATTCTAGTTGTAAAAATTGTCACTAAAAAGGGGGGATGTATAAAGCAAAAGAAAATAAACAAAACAATTAAAAGATAAAGTTGAAAGCAATAAGAGAGACAAGATCAAGGAATCATTCTTCGTTGCAAAACAATGATTAAAGTTATGTTCTTTTCTACTTGTTATTAGTCACAAATTATCACCAACCGTAGGTAAAGCAGCAGATCAAGTGTTAAACCCCTAAATCCCTTGTATCACCGGATACGGAAGTTCTCGACTACCGGATTCTATTTACCAAACCACCTAGTAGTAGATCACTCTAGATGTAATTTAAATAAACGCATTAAGATTTATGAACTTATTTGGTCAATATTAGTAGTTGGACTCTTAGATCAAGGTCTACTTGCTAACGTTGTTTTCACACACAATTGCTCCACGGAATCCCTCCGCAAGGTCTCGTGTTTGCTACTTATGTAAAAAGTCAAAAAACGATTACTTATCTCCTAACTTTCACTAGCTTTAGATTAAACCGACAAATCAATTTAGTTGGCCACCCAAACAATCTATCAATCAATCATGAATGTCATTAAGATCATTCCTATTAGTAAAAACAAACGATAATTATGTGAAAAACTTCAAGATAGAATTGAAAACAAAAACTTAAATCATATTAAGAACTAGGAATTCATCCTCAATCAATAAGAAAATTAGCTACTCATGCTAAAAGAGTTCACACAAAGAATAAGAAAAGAAAAGTGTTGTGTGTGTAGAGGTGTGTGTGTATGTAGAGAGGTGTGTGTAAAAAGATGTGTAAAACTTCTCTATTTATAGGCTTCAATATTCTCCAAATCTTCCAAGGAATAGAATCCTTTTTCTTTAGCAATTCAATTTCCAAATCCAAGCTTTTCTCAACTCTTCCACCTTCTCTTTCCAAATTTGAGTCAAATTCTCCATCCAACTCCTAGTCCAAGTCTTCACACCCATGAGAGAAGTCCACAGAAAATTCTGGAATTTTGGTCGCCGGAAAACTGGTATTATGGCCGGAATCCGACCGGAATCCGTCACCGCCGGCCACCTGAGAATTCTGTCCGTCGAGAGCATATTCCGTCAGTCCACCGTTAGGACTAACGGTCAAACGGGTCAACCGTCACCAATCGTTAGTCAAAGGTCAAGGGGAGTGAGTTAGACAACGAGTCGCAGCCTTAGTCGGCCGAGTGGTCTGAGTTGGGTCAGATCGGCTCATCGGGATCGTTCTGGAACGGTCATCGGACTCGCCCGGATCGGTCATCGCCGCACCGAGTTAACTCGCTGAGAATAGAGAATCGGCCGAGTTCCGTTCGTTTATAGGACATTCCGTGCCAATTTTCGGCCGTTCTCGCCTCCATTCCCGCATCATTCCTAGCACATACATCTAATTCATTCACGTTTGAAGCACAAAGACCACTTTTATCTTCCCTTTTTCAGTGTTCTTCGTCTCAATCCCGGGTTCCAATATCCATCTCATATGACTCAAAACTAAACCCACATACCCATGACTACATCATCTCCAAGTCGCTCCTTATTCCTCTCGTTGAATCACCAATTCTTTTGTTACTTCTTAGCTCAATCGACTCACTCAATTGAATCAAAGAAACATCTAACCAAAGAAACCAGAAGCCATACCCATACATTATCACATTCACCAAAACTCCTTTTGCTCTTCATTCGATTTTTACAAACCCTGGCCTCTCTTAATCGTTGCTCCATCATCGGCTCAGATTCAGAAGCAAACCCCATTACATCTACCGCTATTGAACCCTAATTCCATTTTTGGGGAAGAACTGAAAGAAACCCTAATTCGATCTCAACACCAGCTGCTTCAATTCCACCTCTATTCCATCTTCTCGACATCACAGCATCACCATTTTCAATTTCTTCTCCCTGTTGTTCAACATCGAGCTCAAACCCAGCTGCCAAAACCCATCTCTGTTCTTGTTCTCCCTTTCTCTCGACTCACAGCGGCTTTTATTCTCTGTGTATCAATGAACGCCACCATCTCTCCATCTTGCCGCTTGCGCATTCAATTTTGAATCGACCCCGACTTGAATTTATCACCACAAAACCCATTATGCAATCAACCTCCAATTTCACTCAAACCCTTGAACCAAAGGTGCAATTTCTTCTCTCAGGATCGACAAATTTCGGATGAAGAAGAAAGAAAGAGATTAAGATTCTTCTTTCGTTCGACCTAGTTTAGGTCTTTAACCTGAATGGGCTATTTACACCCATTGCTATACCAGCCCTGTTGGGTAGTGGCCCCGAGTAAGTAGTTGTCCGCCTTTAGTAATTCCAAGTAGTAGCCCCTTAACCTTGGTTGGATTCCGTATAGTGTTTACCCCGAAATGACAATTTTGCCCCTTTTGCTCAAATAGTGTAATTTCTTCCTCTTTTCCTCTGTGTGACTCCAAAGTAGCTGCAAAACTCAAAACAAGCGTAAAATACAAAATTCACACGAAAAATAGCAAAGAAAGCATAAACTCTAGATAGTAAATACGGTGTATTCTACACCTATCAAATTCCCCCACACTTAGACTTTGCTAGTCCTCGAGCAAATCAAACCAACAACTCACAACTTCAAAGCGTTCAAGCGTCCCAAGCATCCAAAGAGCTATGAGGACATAGAGTTTCTGCATGCTAGTAATAAGAAGTTAGAAATACTAAAGAACATATTCTCATTCTTAAATGTTGAGTGAGAAATAACCACACCATAATGAGAACGCGTGTTTGAGAAACGATCAATAAGCATTTCGCCTCGACTTCTGCCTCACCAAAAAGGATTTTATGATAAATGCACTCAAAAAGACAGCTTTTTTATGGTTCTCACATGTGTGCAGGTAGGAATGAAGAGAGAATTCCTGCAACACGTTGAATGGTGGGAAGGACAACTTCCGAAATATTTTTAAAAACCCACATCTTTTAATATTTTGAAAAACCATTTTTCTGACGATCTCTAAGAAAGGAAATCAACCATATACTATTGAGGATGAGATTACTTACTCACCTTCACATCCGATTGCCAATTATGATAACACCACTCTCACGGCATCCAATAGAAACGTCTTCCGCTCCTCGTCTTGATCTTCTTGGTCTTCGTCTTCGGTTTCAACTATTGATGATAAACTCTCGAATTTCATAAACCCTTGACAATTTGTAACTTTTTTACCTTAAAAATCCTTGTCGCTTGAAACTTTCTTATAAATTTTCCTTCCCCACGGCTTATATTAAATAAACAAAACAAATATTTCTCTTATTTTTTTTTTATTTTTTTTCTTTTTTTTTTCTTTTTTTTTTTCAATTATTTTTTTTTTTTCGTGAAAACAAGAGAAATTAAATACAAAATAAACCATGGCCGTGGAAGAAGTATTTTACCGCTTGATTCTTCACAACTTGAATCGTCTTGAAATCATAAACTTCAAAAAATTCTCACCTTTTGATTTTCTTCGCTTTCATGAATAAGTCTTTATACTTGGATATAGAATTACCTCATTGTATTGTAAGTCCTCAACATATATGTAAAATCCGCTCATTTGTATGTTGCTTTACTTGAATTTGAAATTTGCTCTTTTTCTCGTTCCGTTGCTTGTAAACCTTGAACTTTTTCCAACTTTCCTTGTAGATTTTGATGTCGCTCCTTGTTGATGATAAAAGTGTTTCTATGGATCCGTTGTTGTCGCGAGAGAGAATGGTGCTAACTGCAAATCGAACTACAAGAAGGAAGCTTTTATCTATAGACGTCACCCTTATGATTGACAAAATTAGCACTCAAGAGATCAAAGAGTAGTGCTTCTATTGGTGGGAGGTTGGGTAGCTCACCATTCTACCCGGAATTGACGTATGGTGACACACACTCAAAAGAAGCTCTTTAGTAGATGGAAGATTTCTGGTCGGTGCCTCTCATGATATGAATACGGGTAGTCTCCACTAATGATTGATCAGCAACTCTAATAATGCATTTCTCCCTGAACCAAATTCGCATCACCGGCATGATTAAATCCATTATTTAACACTCTAACAAGCAAGAAATCTGAATGTAGTTCTCTAACATTTCCAAGTTCAATTATGTCGGTCAAGATCTCTATGTAAACATACCTAGAAGTATGCTAGTGACTCTAAAATCTCTAAAAGTTGGAGTTTTTATGTAAAACTTTTTTTTTTTTTTTTTTTCAAATTTTTTAATTTTTTTGTAATTTTTTTTAAATACATGCTTAACCACTCCCCCACACTTAAACCTTACATTGTCCTCAATGTAATTGAATCCTCCTAGTAAAGTCAAGGTGGGAAATTTTAACATGATATGAAACAAGAAAAAGAAATAACAAAAAGCAAAAAGATAAAAAATACAAAACCTATGGGTTGCCTCCCATTAAGCGCTTGTTTTAAAGTTGACGGCCCGACTTAGCTCTTGCATGATTCATTCCCCATATACTAACAATCGGAAAATTTGGGGATCCACCCATAATACCTGTTTTGAAAACAATAACTCCATACAAATATTAGCACAAGATTATAATAATGATGTTATCGCCCGATAGAAATTTCCCCCACACTTATTCTCGTCCACACTCGGAAGTGTATAAAGAACATAGAATTTGGGAATTTCCATGTATTCCTCTTGGCAAACCTGCATGGTGTTAGCATCAAGTGTTTCCAATGGTGGATATTTAGAAACAAAATCATCCAAAAATACTTTCGAAGCACATACATTCAAACCAATAAGAGGTAAAGGAGAAGAATCAATAGGCAAAGGGTTAGACAAACCTTGCACAATCTCTTGTATTATAGAATCCTCTTCATCCTTAAAAAATTCAAGTGAATTACTTACCTCTTGTATATCGTGGTCCTCTATTAAACCTTGCAACCATTCTTCGTCATTTTCTACCTTAACCAAAGTCTTGGCATCATTAAAATCATTGGCAAGTTCAATTGGGTCTTCCACAAAATCAATGAATGTGGTTTCATCCTCTAGCATCATCTCTTCAACATTATCATCATCGGAATCGGGCCATTCACTAAAATGATTTTCATCGGTATAGATTGTAAGATCTTCTTGTGAGGGTGTTACTTCGTTTACAACAATAGGCAAGTGATATCCAAACTCCTCCTTTTGAATAGGCGAAGGATCGTTAGTATGATCCGGATTTGGAATAACTTCCTCATTGTTGCAACGTTCATACACTTCCGCGGACTCATATCTTTCCCTAAGAAATTTTTTCCAAGCAATAAATGCATCTTCCTCAAGCTCTTCCTTTTGAATAGGTGATTGATCATTATTAAGATCAAGGCTCAAGTAATCTACACTAGCGTCATCAAAAGTCTCTAAAGGTTGGTTAATTTGTTCGTATAATTTCTCCGAATTCCTTTGAATTTCTCGATGTGATTCTTGCAACTTTTGTTGAAGATCCCCAATCATGGCAGACATCTTATCTTAAAAACTAGAGAATTTCTTATCATAAACAAAACTATCCTCCCATCCTTGTGATTGTCCACTTACATACCCGTCATAAGGTTGTTGATATGTATGAGAATATCCATAATGTTCTCAGGGAATTTGATCATAGCCAAAAGATTGGTTTTGATTGTATCCTAAGGATGGTTGGAAGTTGCCATAATGTTGAGGTTGAAAACCGTATTGATTGTTGTAATATGCTTGCTCTTGTCCACCATACATGGAAAACTAATTACCGAAATAAGATTCAAAAACTTAAGTTAGATACAAAATAGAATCCAACAAAGCAAGATTAAAGCAAAAGAAAAATAAAAACAACTAAAATCATCCGTCGCTCCCCAAACGGCGCCAAAATTTGATGCGTGTCGAGGTGCAATCAAATTAATCAATATTTCCACTCAATTAAAAATAATATAATGGAAGTCAAGTTCATTCCCACGAGGAGCAAGAGATTCTAGTTGTAAAAATTGTCACTAAAAAGGGGGGATGTATAAAGCAAAAGAAAATAAACAAAACAATTAAAAGATAAAGTTGAAAGCAATAAGAGAGACAAGATCAAGGAATCATTCTTCGTTGCAAAACAATGATTAAAGTTATGTTCTTTTCTACTTGTTATTAGTCACAAATTATCACCAACCGTAGGTAAAGCAACTAGATCGCTGCTAAACCCCTAAATCCCTTGTATCACCTGGATACGGAAGTTCTCGACTACCGGATTCTATTTACCAAACCACCTAGTAGTAGATCACTCTAGATGTAATTTAAATAAACGCATTAAGATTTATGAACTTATTAGGTCAATATTAGTAGTTGAACTCTTAGATCAAGGTCTACTTGCTAACGTTGTTTTCACACACAATTGCTCCACGGAATCCCTCCGCAAGGTCTCGTGTTTGCTACTTATGTAAAAAGTCAAAAAACGATTACTTATCTCCTAACTTTCACTAGCTTTAGATTAAACCGACAAATCAATTTAGTTGGCCACCCAAACAATCTATAAATCAATCATGAATGTCATTAAGATCATTCCTATTAGAAAAAACAAACGATAATTATGTGAAAAACTTCAAGATAGAATTGAAAACAAAAACTTAAATCATATTAAGAACTAGGACTTCATCCTCAATCAATAAGAAAATTAGCTACTCATGCTAAAAGAGTTCACACAAAGAATAAGAAAAGAAAAGTGTTGTGTGTGTAGAGGTGTGTGTGTATGTAGAGAGGTGTGTGTAAAAAGATGTGTAAAACTTCTCTATTTATAGGCTTCAATATTCTCCAAATCTTCCAAGGAATAGAATCCTTTTCCTTTAGCAATTCAATTTCCAAATCCAAGCTTTTCTCAACTCTTCCACCTTCTCTTTCCAAATTTGAGTCCAATTCTCCATCCAACTCCTAGTCCAAGTCTTCACACCCATGAGAGAAGTCCACGAAAATTGCGGAATTTTGGTCACGGAAAAGCTGGTATTATGGCCGAATCCGACCGGAATCCGTCACCGCCGGCCACTGAGAATTCTGTCCGTCGAGAGCATATTCTGTCAGTCCACACTGTTAGGACTAACGGTCAAACGGGTCAACCGTCGGTCAACTATTAGTCAAAGGTCAAGGGGGAGTGAGTTAGACAACGAGTCGGCCGCTTTAGTCTACCGAGTGGTCTGAGTTGGGTCGATCGACTCATCGGGATCGTTCGGAACGGTCATCGGACTCGTCCGGATCGGTCATCGCCGCACCGAGTTAACTCGCTGAATAGAGAATCGGGCCGAGTTCCGTTCGTTTATAGGACATTCCAGGCCAATTTCCGGCCGTTCTCAGCTCCATTCCTGCATCATTCCTAGCACATACATCTAATTCATTCACGTTTGAAGCACATCACCACTTTTATCTTCCCTTTTTCAGTGTTCTTCGTCTCAATCCTGGTTCCAATATCCATCTGTTACAGCTCAAAACTAAACCCACATACCCATGACTACATCATCTCCAAGCTGCTCCTTATTCCTCTGTTGAATCACCAATTCTTTTGTTACTTCTTAGCTCAATCGACTCAGCTCAATTGAATCAAGAACATCTACCCAAAGTGAAACCAAGCCATACCCATACATTATCACATTCACCAAAACTCCTTTTTGCTCTTCATTCGACCGATTTTACAAACCCCGGCCTCTCTTAATCGCTCGCTCCATCATCGACCGTATTCGAAACAAACCCCATTACATCTACCGCTATTGAACCCTAATTCCATTTTTGGGGAAGAACAAAGAAACCCTAATTCGATCTCAACACCAGCCGCCCAATTCCACCTCTATTCCATCTTCTCGACATCACAGCATCACCATCTTCAATTTCTTCTCCCTGTTGTTCAACATCGAGCTCAAACCCAGCTGCCAAAACCCATCTCTGTTCTTGTTCTCCCTTTCTCTCGACTCACAGCGGCTTTTATTCTCTGTGTATCAATGAACGCCACCATCTCTCCATCTTGCTGCTGCCAGATTCAATTTTGAATCGACCCCTGACTTGAATTTATCAGCCACAAAACCCATTATGCAATCAACCTCCAATTTCAGCTCAAACCCTTGAACCAGTGCAATTTCTTCTCTGTGGATCGACAGCCTCAGATGAAGAAGAAAGAAAGAGATTAAGATTCTTCTTCGCCCGACCTAGTTTAGGTCTTTAACCTTGGAATGGGCTATTTACACCCATTGTTATACCAGCCCCAGCTGGTAGTGGCCCTGAGTAAGTAGTTGTCCGCCTTTAGTAATTCCAGTAGTAGCCCCTTAACCTTGGTTGGATTCCAGATAGTGTTTACCCTGGAAATGACAATTTTGCCCCTTTTGCTCAAATAGTGTAATTTCTTCCTCTTTTCCTCAGTGTGACTCCAAAGTAGCTGCAAAACTCAAAACAAGCGTAAAATACAAAATTCACACGAAAAATAGCAAAGAAAGCATAAACTCTAGATAGTAAATACGGTGTATTCTACACCTATCAGTTAACCTCTTCAACAAGTGTATGGCCTTTTGGAAAGTGGGGGTTAGATATTGTAGGACCATTTTTACT
>JAJJWW010002690.1:0-43222 GCA_023531295.1 Papaver armeniacum | reverse complement strand
GTATCTAGATGCGTGTGATGCGTGTCGTGAACTAAATAAATTAATTAATACTTTACTACCTAATTAACAAGTAATATAGGGTAGTCAAGGTCGTTCCATCCCACGAGATTCTAGTTGTAAAAATTGTCACAAAGGGGGGTGTAAAAGCAAAAGAAAATAAACAAAGCAATTAAAAGATAAAGTTGAAAGCAATAAGAGAGACAAGATCAAGGAATCCTTCTTGTTACAAACAATGATTAAAGTTATGTTCTCTTCTACTTGTTATTAGTCACAGATTATCACCAACCGTAGGTAAAGCAGCTAGCTCAGTGCTAAACCCCTAAATCCCTTGTATCACGGACACGGAAGTTCTCGGAACTACCGGATTCTAATCACCAAACCACCTAGAATTAGCTCAACCTAGATGTAACTTGGCTCAACGCATTAAGTTTTGTGAATTTCTTAGGTTGATATTAGTAGTTAGACTCTTGGCTCAAGGTCTACTTGCTAACGTTGTTTCTACACACAATTGCTCCACGGAATCCCTCCGCAAGGTCTCGTGTTTGCTACTTATGTAAAGAGTCAAGAAACGATTACTTATCTCCTAACTTTCACTAGCTTTAGATCAAATTAACAAATCAATTTAGCGTGCACTCCAAACAATCTATCAATCAATCATGAATGTCTTTAAGATCATTCCTATTAGTAAAAACAAACGATAATTATGTGAAAAACTTCAAGATAGAATTTGAAAACAAAAACTTAAATCATATGTTAAGAACTAGGAATTCATCCTCAATCAATAAAATTAGCTACTCATGTTAAAGAGTTCACACAAAGAATAAGAAAAGAAAAGTGTTGTGTGTGTAGAGATGTAAAGATATGTGTAGAAGTTGTAGAAAAACTTCTCTATTTATAGGCTTCAACATTCTCCAAATCTTCTAAGGAGTAGAATCCTTTCCTTTGCAATTCAATTTCCAATTCCAAGCTTTCTCAATCTTCCACCTTCTTTTCCAAATTTGAGTCCAATTCTCCATCCAATTCCCTAGCCCAAGTATTCACACCCATGAGAGAAGTCCATAGAAAATTACGGAATTTTTTTGCTCGCCGGAAAACTGGGATTGTGGCTCTTAATAAGTCACGGGAAAAACAGCTCAGTGACCGGCAAAAGTCAAACCGGTCCTTGGTCAACCAGGTGACGAGTCAGCGGGTGGATCGATCGGGATGGATCGGGTCGAAGCGGGTCAAGCACGAGTCGAGAACCGAGTCGGTAGCTAACTCGCTGATCGGGTCCTAACCAAACTACTTGCCCGACCAAATTTACTACTGATTGTGCGGTTTACAGGCATGACCCTGATTTATTGGGTTCTTTACACCTTCGTCACTCCCCACCGGCACCACCACTCACTCCACAACCTTCTTCTCGGTCTTCTCATTCTGCAACTCAAAACACAACATCACCGAGCTTAAGCGCATCTCTCCTATAACCGCAATTGCTTCACAACTCACTTGCATACCATCATCCCGCAAAACTAGTTAAACATACCGCACCTTCACACCCTCGTAACTTGACTTCATAGTTCAAAAGCTCATTCTATCTCGGATCTAGTACCAGCTCCCCATTCCAATCACAGCTGCCACTGCCACTTCCTTCTCAGTCAGGCCCTTTCTACTCCAACCTAACCTTGAGCCCTGAAAACATTCCCAATCTCCACATTAACCACCAAGTACCCCTCCACCGCCTCCATGAGCATAACCTCGGCTACCAAGCTTCTACCATGACGATTGAGTGAGAAAGCTACAAAGAAAGCCACCAAAGCCTAACCTAATCGAGATCTGACACCTTCAACACCACCGCTTAAATTCACAAAACCGGGACCCTCTTGTGGCGGCTTCACCGGCCATTATCAGCATCACAAGCCCCTTGCAAAAGCTCGCATTCTCGCCATACATTCCACCACAAATCCATGGCAAGAAACATCCGGCAACAACTCGACTCAACTTAGAACTCCGTAGCTTCATGGCCGCAATGCCATTACAGTACCCACAAGCTTCTCCCATTCAACTTCAGGTTATAATTTAAAATCTCAAGATTAACATCTTCTCCACTGGGACTCGGGCCATATCTAGACCAAAGACCACCATTTTCTTTGGCTTGGCTCATAACAGTAACCCATTTCACATCACATTAGAGAATTGCTTAGCCATTTGAACCATGCCAAAGTCACACACCACCTTCAATAACTCCACCCCGAATTACCCGCAATGATGCGGTTCAGGTCATCCTAGCACCAACTCCAATTCCATTTACTAGCTCGAGCTCTGAGCTCATATCCTTCCACACTTGCACCCGTTCTCCTCGGTTGCTACTTGAATACCAATTTCAGAGCTCCAAACACAAGATAAACTAAAGAGTCAAAGACTATCTAAAGCTTTACCACCAATTGCAACTCCTAGGTATAGCACGCAATCCCCTAATTCACAAAGAACCATCAAATCGGATACCCATCTTAAATTTAATTCCTCTTACTTCCTTAGATCGAAAAGTCATCACCCGACTTCTGGTGGTTTTCATCTCATCACCAGCAAACAACACCCGATTCAATCTCCTCTTCAATTTCTTCCTCATCCTTTTAAATCGAGACCAGCCACAGAATCCGAAACCCCAACTCGGAATCCCCATTTTCTCCGACAACATCAAAATGAATCCTTGTATCTCGGCTCCTCGAACTCGATTCACTCCATGGCGAAGAACGATCCAACTTCTGAGTCAACAGCCACAAAAATCTTCATCTGAGCTTCATCGGCTTTCCTGTTGCAAACCTATTTCTCGATTTCTTCTGGCAGTTTCCGCCATCATTCCTCGAGCTCTACATCGAACTCCCATCTCTCGATTTCTTCTGGCAGTCATGGATGCTCTCTCATTTTTTCTGGTTTCATGGTAAAACAGCAGCCGCTGTTTTCTTCAGGTAGAAGAATGATTGAGAGTTGGTTCTCTCGATTTCAGTTTTAGATTTTAATTACACGGATCCGGGTCGGGTTTGGATCCGGGTACAGGTGTGGAGAAGGGTTTAAGGTGTGGGTTAAATGGGTTAACGGTTTCAACATCCATGGATATAACCCAACCCTTTTACCATTGATAACAGCACTATGTTTCTGGATAAGGGCTACCCAGTTTGGCAGCCCCTTAACTTGAACTGTCCCTGTCTGTAGTGATCCTCCCAAAAGAGTTGCCCCTTAACCTTGACTGGGCTCCATATATCAATCGCCTGTAAAATGACCTTTTTGCCCTTTTGGCTCAAATTGGGTGATTTCTTCTTCTTTTCCTCCGTGCGACCCTGAAGTAGCTATAAAACTCAAAACAAACGTAAAATACATAATTTACAAGAAAAATAGCAAAGAAAGCATAAACTACTAGATAGTAAATACGGTGTATTCTACACCTATCAAATTCCCCCACACTTAGACTTTGCTAGTCCTCGAGCAAATCAAACTAAAAAAACTCACAACTTCAAAGCGTTCAAGCGTCACAAGCATCAAAGAGTTATGAGGACATAGAGTTTCGCATGCTAGTAATGAGAAGTTAGAAATACTAAAGAACATATTCTCATTCTTAAATGTTGAGTGAGAAATAATCACACCATAATGAGAGAACGCGTGTTTGAGAAACGATCAATAAGCATTTCGCCTCGACTTACGCCTCACCAAAAGGATTTTATGATAATTGCACTCAAAAAGACAGCTTTTTTATGGGTCTCACATGTGTGCAGGTAGGAATGAAGAGAGAAATCATGCAACACGTTGAATGGTGGAAGGATAACTTCAAAGTTTTGAAAAACCCACATCTTTTAATATTTTGAAAAACCATTTTTCTCGACGATCTCTAAGAAAGGAAATCAACCATTATTATCGAGGATGAGATTACTTACTTACCTTCATCCGATCGCCAATTATGATAACACCACTCTCACGGCATCCAATAGAAACGTCTTTCCCGCTCCTCGTCTTGATCTTCTTAGTCCTCGTCTTCGGTTTCAACTATTGATGATAAACCCTTGAATTTCATAAATCCTTAACAATTTATAACTCTTCTACCTTAAATCCTTGTCGCTGAAACTTCCTTATAAATTTTCCTTCCCGGCTTATTAAATAAGAACAAATATTTCTCTTGTTTTCTTTTTTCAAATTTTTTTTTCTTTCTTTTTTTTTTTTTTTTTTTTTTTTTTTAATTCACAAGAGAAATTAAATACAAAATAAACCATGGCCGTGGAAGAAGTATTTTACCGCTTGATTCTTCACAACTTGTATTGTCTTTAAATCATAAACTTCAAAAAAATTTTCACCTTTACTTTTCTTTTCGTTTCATGAATAAGTCTTCATACTTGGATATAAAATTACCTCATTGAAGTGTAAGTCTTCAACATATATGTAAAATCCGCTCATTTGTATGTTGCTTTACTTGAATTTGAAATTTGCTCTTTTTCGTTCCGTTTTGTAAACCTTAAACTTTTCCAACTTTCCTTGTAGATTTTGATGTCGCTCCTTGTTGATGATGAATGTGTTTCTATGGATCCGTTGTTGTCGAGAGAGAGAATGGTGCTAACTGCAAATCGAACTACAAGAAGGAGGCTTTCATCTATGGACGTCATCCTCATGATTGACAAAATTAGCACTCAAGAGATCAAGAGTAGTGCTTCTATTGGTGGGAGGTTGGGTAGCTCACCATTCTACCCGGAATTTACGTATGGTGACACACACTCAAAAGAAGCTCTTTAGTAGATGGAAGAATTCTGGTCGGTGCCTCACATGATATGAATATGGGTAGTCTCCACTAATGATTGATCAGCAACTCTAATAACGCACTTCTCCCACGCACCAAATTCGCATCACCGCATGATTAAATCCATTATTTAACACTCAAACAAACAAGAAATCCAATGTAGTTCTCTAACATTTCCAAGTTCAATTATGTCGGTCAAAATCTCTATGTAAACATACCTAGAAATATGCTAGGGACTCTAAAATCTTTAAAAGTTGGAATTTTTAAGTAAAACTTTTTTTTTTTTTCAAATTTTTTTTAATTTTTTTGTAATTTTTGTTTTTTAAAAACATGCTTAACCACTCCCCCACACTTAAACCTTACATTGTCCTCAATGTAATTGAATCCTCCTAGTAAAGTCAAGGTGGGAAATTTTAACATGATAAGAAACAAGAAAAAGAAATAACAAAAAGCAAAAAGATAAGAAATACAAAACCGATGGGTTGCCTCCCATTAAGCGCTTGTTTTAAAGTCGACGGCCCGACTTAGCTCTTGCAAGATTCATTAGCCCGGATCAATCTCTTTCACGGGAAAACATGATGTCACATCACTAGGGTATCGCTTTGTCTCAAAGATATTGAAGTGGATGAGTGTACCATCAAACTCCATAGTCAAGGTGCCATTTTGGACATCAATCTTTGTTCATGGTGCTAGAATGGTCTACCCAAAAGCAAAGGTGTAGACTTGGAAGAATTCTCATCATTCATGTCTAAGACATAGAAATCGGCCGGAAATACAAGCTTATTAACCTGCACCAAAACATTCTCAACAATCCCTTTGGGGTAAACATTAGATCGGTTAGCAAGTTCAAGAACTACCCCGGTCTCCTTAAGAGGACCGAGATTCAAAGAATCATAAATCGAGGAAGGCATAACATTAACCGATGCTCCCAAATCTAGCAAAGCTCGAGTAAACCTTGTTTTACCAATTGTGCAAGGTATATTGAAACTACCGGGGTCCTTTAATTTTGGTGGGAGTTTCTTGAGAATAAACGCCGAAGCATTCTCCCCCACACTCATGACTTCATTCCCTTTCAACCTTTTCTTCTTCATGCACAACTCCTTTAAGAACTTTTTGCAACGAGGAATTTGACGAAGAGCTTCTATGAGTGGAATATTGACTTGTACTTTCTTAAAGATCTCCCAAATATCCATGTATTCCAAGTCTCTCTTTGATTTAGCAAATCGGCTAGGGAACGGGGTGGAGTTGTGAAAGTAGGAACCGTCTCCTCGGGTTGGTTGGTTGGAGATGTTTTCTCCTTTGGTGCGGTTTCAATTTCCTCTTTCTCATCATACACCTTATCTTGTTGATTTGGTTGCTCCACTTGTTTCACTCCTCGAGGTGTCGCATTTCTCTCTTGGATTAACAATTGGTTGTGAAGGAAGTTTTGTGGACGCTTGCGCTTTCAATAAGTTTACATCGGTCATAATTGCCCCACTTGAATTTGTAACTCCTTGATTGCCGAATCGGTCTTTTGTTGGTGTTGTTTGCTTTGTTGGAACATAGAAGTAAGACCTTGCATACCTTGCATTAACGCATTGAGCTTGTCATCATTCAAAGAATCACGCTCCTTGACTTGTTGTGGTTGAAATTGTTGTTGAGGTTGAAAGCGTGATTGTTGAAAACCACCTTGTTGCTCATACTGTTGGAAACCGCCGCTTGCTTGTTTGCATAGCTAAAGTTGGGATGATCCTTCCACCCGGATTGTAAGTATTCGAGTATGGATCGTACCTTGGCCTTTGATTCGGATATAAAGCATTCACTTTTCGGTCTCATTATCCGGAATAATACATGGCAATCCTTTGCATCATTATCTCCATGTTACTCATCCTTTGATCAAGATGTGATGATGAATCACTAACTTCATGCACTCGCCTAACGATTGGTTCATCCCTTATGTAGAATTGTTGCGAGTTTGCCGCCATACTTTCAATCAACTCGTTAGCTTGGGCCACCGTCTTGTTCATTAATGCACCACCACCCGCGGGCGTCAGAAGAGACCCCATCACTTGGGTGGAGAGCTTCATAGAAGTATTGGAGTATCATAACGTCACTAAATTGATGGTGTGGACAAACTTTTGCCACCAACCTCTTGTATCGCTCCCAACATTCATACAATGATTCTCCCACTTGTTGTTTCAATCCACAAATCTCCTTGCGAATTTGAGTAGCTTTGGATGCGGAAAATATCTCTCGAGGAAAAGTTTCTTCATCCCATTCCATGTTGTGATACTTCCTCCGAAGGCAAATAATATAACCATTCCTTAGCATTGCCCGCCAAAGAAAACGGGAAAGCTTTCAACATTGCTCCATCCGCATTAGTTTCGGTGGAAGCATAGCCATAACTATGGCATAGAAGTCCATAAGATGTTTATTTGGGTCCTCATTCACCATGCCATGGAACTTTGGTAACTCTCTAATCAACCCCGGCTTGATTTCTAAGGTTGAATTAGTTTGGATACACCATTGTTGTGTATCAAGCTTGTGAGAAGCTAGGTCCTTTAGTGTACGATCAGCCATTGTGTCTTCCTCTTTGTCCGAATCACTTGATGAAGAAGGAGAAAGTGGAGTGTTAATCGCACGAATGAAATCCTTTAGTTGAGTCTTGGGATCGAAGACGTATTGGACTCGGTCTACCCCTTTAGCATTCACCAAAGGTATAACACCTCGAAACAAGATTCTCACAAACTAAGTTAGATACGGTAAAGAATCTAACAAAGCAAGAATAAAAATAAAAACAACTAAAAAATCGCCCGTTGCTCCCCGGGCAACGGCGCCAAATTGATGCGTGTCGTAACCTGAACAAATTAATTAATACTTTACTACCTAATTAACAAGTAATATAGGGTAGTCAAGGTCGATCCCACGAGGAGCAAGAGATTCTAGTTGTAAAAATTGTCACAAAAGGGGGTGTAAAAAGCAAAAGAAAATAAACAAAGCAATTAAAAGATAAAGTTGAAAGCAATAAGAGAGACAAGATCAAGGAATCCTTCTTTGTTGCAAACAATGATTAAAGTTATGTTCTCTTCTACTTGTTATTAGTCACAGATTATCACCAACCGTAGGTAAAGCATTCAGCTTCAGTGCTAAACCCTAAATCCCTTGTATCACCGGGACACGGAAGTTCTCGACTACCGGATTCTAATCACCAAGCCACCTAGAATTAGCTCAACCTAGATGTAACTTGGCTCATGCATTAAGTTTTGTGAATTTCTTAGGTTGATATTAGTAGTTAGACTCTTAGCTCAAGGTCTACTTGCTAACGTTGTTTCTACACACAATTGCTCCACGGAATCCCTCCATGAGGTCTCGTGTTTGCTACTTATGTAAAGAGTCAAGAAACGATTACTTATCTCTAACTTTCACTAGCTTTAGATCGAATTAACAAATCAATTTAGCGTGCACTCCAAACAATCTATCAATCAATCATGAATGTCTTTAAGATCACTCCTATTAGTAAAAACAAACGATAATTATGTGAAAAAATTCAAGATAGAATTTGAAAACAAAAACTTAAATCATATGTTAAGAACTAGGAATTCATCCTCAATCAATAAAATTAGCTACTCATGTTAAAGAGTTCACACAAAGAATAAGAAAAGAAAAGTGTTGTGTGTGTAGATATGTGTAAAAGATATGTGTAGAAGTTGTAGAAAACTTCTCTATTTATAGGCTTCAACATTCTCCAAATCTTCTAAGGAGTAGAATCCTTTTCCTTTTGCAATTCAATTTCCAATTCCAAGCTTTTCTCAACTCTTCCACCTTCTCTTTCCAAATTTGAGTCCAATTCTCCATCCAATTCCTAGCCCAAGTATTCACACCCATGAGAGAAGTCCATAGAAAATTCTGGAATTTTTTTGCTCGCCGGAAAACTGGGATTGTGGCCGGAATAAGTCGCCGGAAAACTAGCTCAGGTGACCGGCAAAGTCAAACCGGTCACCGGTCAACGGGTCGGATCGAGTCAATGGGTCGGATCAGTACTGGACTGGATCGGGTCAGAACTGGGTCAAGCACTGAGTCAGAACCGAGTCAGGTAGCTAACTCAATTTGCCCAGTCCCTAGCCAGCTACTTGCCTGAGCCAAATTTGCTACAGCCAGTGCGGTTACGGCCACTGACCAGATGGCTGTGTTGCTACACCTTCTGTCACTCCCCCCTGCAACTGCACTTCAGCTCACTCCACCTGCAACCTTCTTCTCAGTCTTCTCATTCTCTAACTCAAAACACAACATCACCAGCTTAATCGCATCTCGCGAAGCGCAATTGCTTCTGAACTCACCGCATACCATCATCTGCAAAACTAGTTAAACATAGTTTGCACCTTCACACACTCGTAACTTGACTTGATAGTTCAAAAGCTCATTCTATCTCAGGTCTAGTACCAGCTCCCATTCCAATCACAGCTGCCACTGCCACTTCCTTCTCAGTCAGGCCCTTTCTACTCCAACCTAACCTTGAGCCACCTAAAACATTTCCCATCTCCACATTAACCACGGTACCCCTCCAGCTGCCTCCATGAGCATAACCTCAGCTACCAAGCTCTACTGCCACAGCCAATTGAGCTGTAGCAAGCTACAGCAAAGCCACCAAAAAGCCTAACCTAATCAGATACAGCACCTTCAACACCACTGCTTAAATTCACAAAACCAGACCCACTCAGAAAGTGACTTCACCGACTTCATTATCAGCATCACAAGCCCCTTGCAAAAAGCCTGCATTCTGCCATACATTCCACCACAAATCCATGGCAGCAACATCACAGCAGCAACTCTGACTCAACTTAGAACCTGTAGCTTCATGGCTGCAATGCCATTACAGGACCCACAAGCTTCTCCCATTCAACTTGAGGTTATAATTTAAAATCTAAAGATTAACATCTTCTCCACCAGGACTCGGGCCATATCTCCCAGACCCACCACCATTTTCTTTGCTTTGGCTCATAACATGAACCCATTTCACATCACGGTAGAATTGCTTAGCCATTTGAACCATGCCAAAGTCACACACCACCTTGATAACTCCACGGTACCATACCTGCAATGATGCGGTTCGGGTCATCCTAGCACCAACTCCAATTCCATTTACTAGCACGAGCTCGACTCATATCCTTCCACACTGCACCAGATTCTCCTCAGTTGCTACTTGAATACCAAGCTCCAAACACAGCATAAACTAGCTAGTCAGCACTATCTAAAGCTTTACCACCAATTGCAACTCCTAGGTATAGCCTGCAATCCCTAATTCACAACAAACCATCAAATCGAGATACCCATCTTAAATTTAATTCCTCTTACTTCCTTAGATCGAAAGTACATCACCCAGACTTACATGGTTTCATCTCATCATCACAAGACAACACCCAGTGATTCAATCTCCTCTTTCAATTTCTTCCTCATCCTTTTAAATCGAGAGCAGCCACGAATCAGAAACCCCAACTCGAGAATCCCCATTTTCTCAGACAACATCAAACGAATCCTTGTATCTCAGCTGAACTCGATTCCTCCATGGCAGCAAATAGATCCAACTTCTGTAAAATCAACGACCACAAAAATCTTCATCGAGCTTCATCGGCTTTCTGTTGCAAACCTATTTCTCGATTTCTTCCCGGTTTCCGCCATCATTCCCTCGAGCTCTACATCGAACTCCCATCTCTCGATTTCTTCTCGGCGGTCATGGCTGCTCTCTCATTTTTCGGTTTCATGGTAAACAAAGAAGTATTTATTTTCTTGAATAGAAGAATGATTGAGAGTTGGTTCTCTCGATTTGATTTTAGATTTTAATTACACGGATCGGGTCGGGTTTGGATCCGTGTACGGGTGTGGAGCGAGGGTTTAAGGTGTGGGTTAAATGGGTTTGGGTTTCAACATCCATGGATATAACCCAACCCTTTTACCATTTGATCTGATTATTTTCATCACAATGTCCTTTTCAGGAAGAGTCTTACCGAATGCAAAAAATTTATCAACAATGTCAGACACTTTGTGATAAACTCATCAAATGTTTCTTCATATGCCATACAAAGGTTTTCCCGATCAGAATTAAGGTTTTGAAGCCTAGCTTCCTTTTCACTGGTATTACCTTCGAATACGGTTTCTAATATATACCAAGCTTCTTTAGACTTAGTGCAATTTGACACATGGTGCTGAAAATTTTGGGTAATGGCATGTATGATGGCATTCAAACCGTCAGAATTTTGCTTTTGGCAAGTATCTCGCAGGATCAGATTCACCAATATTCTTGAGAACGTTTACATTTCCAAATGACCACAACGGGAGCATCATAGCCATTAACAACATATACCCATGATTGAAAATCACGTGCTTGAAGAAAAGCTTGCATAACGATTTTCCCCCATAAGTAATTAGAGCCATCGAAGACTGGTGGTACGTTGATAGAGATAGCACCTCCGTCCATAGAGTCATATCGCTACAAACACAGACTTGTAAGGTCTTGAACGTGTTTGCCTGCACTGATACCAATTGAAAAAGCGGGGGTACAACAACCACACCCAATATTTCGCTTAGCAATCTGTATGGACAAACTTCAATATACTTTCAAGAGAATCAAATAGACTCAATCTTAATAAAGTATATCAAAGAGTTATATCTCTCTTTCTTGATTCAATTCTTTCTCAAGCAAATAGAAATCTGCGAGTCAAATAGAATACAAGAGAAATCACTTGAACGGTACCAAATACCAATGTTCAAGGATCAATCAATTTCAATCAACAAACAAAGGTCGGATTTCCAATTGATTGATTCAAACGCACAACCTGTAATATTTCAATTATATAATAAAATATAATGCGGAATAGAAATAACACAGATACCAGAATTTTGTTAACGAGGAAAGCGCAAATGCAGAAAAACCCTGAGACCTAGTCCAGATTGAAAACCACACTGTATTAAGCCGCTATAGACACTAGCCTACTACAAACTAACTTTGGTCTGGACTGTAGTTGAACCCCAATCAATCTCACACTGATTTAAGGTACAATTTCGCTCCTTACGTCTCTGATCCCAGCAGGATATTACGCACTTGATTCCCTTAGCTGATCACACCCACAACTAAGATTTGCTATGACCCAAAGTCGAAGACTTTAATAAACAAATCTGTATCACACAAAAAAGTCTACAGAATAGATAAATTTGTCTCCCACGGATAAACCTACAAGTTTTGTTTCGCCTTTTGATAAATCATGGTGAACAGGAACCAATTGATAACCCTGACTTATATTCCCGAAGAACAGCCTAGTATTATCAATCACCTCACAATAATCCTAATCGACGCAGCGAAAAAAAATATTGTGGAATCACAAACAATGAGACGAAGATGTTTGTGATTACTTTTCTATCTTGCCTATCGGAGATAAAGATCTCAAGCCAATCGTTACGATTGTACTCAAAACGATAGAATCAAGAAGATCGGATCACACAACTACGAAAGTAGTATTGGTCCGGCTTCACAATCCGAATGAAGTCTTTAAGTCGTTAACCTGGTTTAAGAAGAAAACCTAAGATTAAAGGAGAATCGATTCTAGCTAATACAACTAGTATCACACGGAAGGTGTGGGGATTAGGTTTCCCAGTTGCTAGAGTTTTCCCTTATATAGTCTTTCAAATCAGGGTTTGCAATCAATGTTAGCTTGGTAACAAAGCATTCAATATTCACTGTTAGATGAACACCTGATTAGATTCAAGCTAATATCTTTCAACCGTTGGATCGAAAACTTAGCTTGTTACACACAAATGAAATGTACTATTTTGGGTTTATGTAACCGTACCCAAACATGAACATTTGTTGGTTCAACAATAGTTAACCAAATGGTTAGCCATATGAACACTTTCATATCAACCATATTCTTCTTCACCATAACTAGTTCAAATGACTCTAATGAACTAGTTAGAGAGTTGTTCAATTGCAAGGAAATCTTATGTAACTACACAAGACACAATCGAAGCAAAAACGATTTGATTCACTCAAATCGGTTCATGAACTATATAGCCACGGTTTGCATTTTGCATTCCTTAGTTTTTATAAATGAGTTCACAAACAATCATTTTTAGATATAACCAACTCAAGTTCACAAACATAGTTCGCGGAATTAAGTTCCCGAAAGGAGTTCTCAAACTCCAGCAGAATTTCTCGGAAAGAGAACTTCCGCCATTTCGCGGACTGGGTTCGTGGACTGAGTTTGCGGACTTAGCTCACGGCTCTGATTCCGGTTCTCTTGATCAACAAAGTTCGCAAACTTCGTTTCAAGGAAACAAGGACTTATGTATATGTGTGTTGCCACACAATGCTTATATCCAACATTGGTTATATGATCTAAACTCTCATTTCAATCATTGAAACATTCTTATAGGACATTCCGTCAAAGTAAGCAATTTACAAAGTGATTGAAACGTGTCATGACTTTCGTCACTAGGTAAAGATGAACTTGGACAAAGCAAAAGCTTACCAACACATATTTCGAGAAATGCAGATATAGGCGAGATAAACTCGGCTTCGAAATAGCAAATGTGTATAATCAAAGTCTATATAGCAAAACGACTTTTGTCTCAAAATAGGAGATAGAGTAGATAGACTTTTGAGTGATAGATAAGTTCAAGTCTCCACATACCTTTTAGTCGATGAAGATCCACCAGTTTCTTAAGTAGTCATTCGTCTTGTATGATGATCGCCATGGAGTTCTTGACCTTAACTACACTTTCTATCCTAGTCCGAGACTTAGCTATAGTAGACTAGAAATCAAGACTTATAGTTTTGATCACTAACATTGACAAACATGCTTGAGATAGAAACGCATGCGAGTTCGACTGAACAATGCTCTAACACATACTTAACAGATTTTAGAACTTAAATAACTGTGTTCGTAAACTGCAACAACGGCTTTCTGGACCTTGGCCTTGTCCAAAATTCGCATACTAGGTACGCGACCAACCGTCACGAACCCAACTCAGGTGAAACTGTTCGCATACTAGGTATGTAAACAAGGTTCCTGGACCTTTACAGTTAAAACCATTTGCATACTAGGTACGCAAACAAGGTTCTCGAACCCGAATCATAACAATACAGTTCGCATACTATGTATGCATACCGTGTTGTATCTAGACATGGTCAATTGTTCTAAACTCCCAAATTCAATCATTGAAACATCCATAAAAGACGACAATAGTTGTCTCACACAAACTATTAGCTTCAAGTAATTTTCAAGTGATCGAATGATCAATATGAAACTTTCCAAGTCGACATCAAATGATCGTCTCACACAAATCATGTAAGATGTTTCAAGGCAGTTTTCATATGATCATCTTTTGACTTAATATTTAGTTTCCAACAAATAAAATGTTTCCAACAAAACTTGTCAAGAATATGATGAACATAGTTAAAGCAAAAATCTTCCAACACATATTTCGAGAAATAAATAAGCGAGATAAAATCATCTCGAAATATCAAATGTGTATAATGCAAAAGTCTATATAGCTATACGACTTAGTCTCATTAGGAGATAGAATAGAATAGACTTCTGAGTGATAGATAAGTTTTAGTCTCCACATACCTTTTGTTGATGAAGTTCCTCCAAGCTCTCCTCAGTAGATCTTCGTCTTCAATCGATGAACGCCGTGAAGTCTAAAGCTCAACTACACATTCTATCCTAATCCGAGACATAGCTATAAGTAGACTAAAAATCAAGACTGTACTTTTGATCAACTAAACTTGACAAACAAGCTTGATATAGCAACGCTTGCGAGTTAGACCGAGCGATGCTCTAACAGAAGCATCCAAACAAATTTGGCATAAGCGCTATCAAAGAAAGGATCGATTGTTTCAGCTGAACACAAAATTAGAAATCAAATGAATTTCGTATTTATATTAACAAGCAAAGTATTATTCCAACATTTTCAAGTAAAAAGCTTAATCCTTTTTGAAATATCAGGTTCTATAAAGATTTCCAAAAGTTGTCCCTAGTGCCTACAGTAAAAGTTGCATCATTATTAGCTGTCATGTAACTAGTTAGCCCCGATCCCTAAAGTGGGTGTATTAATCTGCATGATTAAGGTTACATAATTAATTAGTTTAATTAATGTCTTATAGCCGTTTTAATTATCAAATAAGTTATCTGTGTGGACGGTCAAGATGGGAGTATCTCATCCACACAGGTTTAGGATTTTTTGCAAAGCCACTATATAGGCTTAAGTTGTAATCTGTGAAGGCAATAAATGAAATAGAGAGAAAAGAGGTCATTCTTACGGGGGTAAGACAAGTAAGTGTTGTTAGGGTTTTTCATTCATTGTGTGCAATTATAAACTTGTCTCTCTTATCAATTTGTTAAATCATAACAATTGGTATCGGAAGCAAAGTTGGATATATTATGACAGGTCCAAATCAAAGCATTAGAGAAGCGTTTTAATACCAACATAAGAGATATGAAGACTTTCCTTACACAGATGACGACAGAGACTTAAAGGCTATGTATGAACTGGAAGCAACTCATAGTAAGGACACTCAGGATAAGACTGATCTGTTACTAGAAAAGTTATTAGAGCAGATGCAGGTTCAGAAGAGTACTGAGGAAGAGTCAGGGAGGATTATTGTTGGTGTTATGAATCATCATGAGTCTGTTGAATCGTCACATCTCAATAATAATCACAACTACCCCTCTCATCGTCCTCCCAAACTGGATTTCCCAAGATTTGATGGTGACAACCCAAGGGGATGGTTACGTAAGTGTGAGAGATTCTTCTCTATCAACAACTCGATTGAAGAAAAAGACTATGTGGGTACAACATCTTTATACATGGAGGGTAAAGCAGACTCATGGTTCTTTGATTATCAAATCGGTAAAGATCATATCTCTTGGTCCCATTTCGAGTCTTGCGGTTTGTATTAGGTTTGAGGATATAACAAATGACAATTATGTAGGCATGTTTAATAAACTTGTGCAAATATCAATTGTAGAAGAGTATTTTGAGAGGTTTGAAGCACTTAAGGCCATCATGTTAAGTAAAAACCCTCATATGACTGATCTCTACTTTATCAAGAGCTTCATTAGTGGGTTAAAGGAAGAGTTAAAGAGTACCACACAAATGTTCAAACCTACCACCTTGTCAGAGGCATATCAGCTTGCTAAACTACAAGAACTCACCGTCGATGGTCAACAAAATAAATCCAAGACCACTTACAGATCCATACCCACTATATCTTATTTCCCTTACTCATCCACAAGAAACACATTCATATATACCAGCTCAGTCAAATACCACCACAAAACCACCCTTCCAACCCAGAAAGATTAATACAATACCAAATCAACCTCCCATTAAGAAGCTAACTTATGAGCAACTTAAAGACAAGAGAGAGAAAGGGGTATGTGTTTCAACTGTGATGAGAAGTTTACTTTTGGTCACAAATGCAAACAACAACAGCTGTTTATGCTAGCTCTAGATGAAATGGAGAGAGAAGAAGAAGAAGAGGAAGAAACACAAGTTGAGGCGAGAGAACAATGAAGAATCTCCAATTGATTCGAGATATGGAGATATCTCTTCATGCTCTCACGAGGTGCTCTAGTAGTCACACCATTAGAATTCTAGGGTATATTAAGAAAAGATTTATCTCCATTCTTATTGATATAGGGAGTACTCACAGTTTTATTGATAAAGAGTTAGCTCAACAACTGGGATGTGCAGTGGAGCATACAACTCAACTGTTGGTGACAGTGGCAAATGGTGAAAGGACAATCAGTTCTGGGGGTGTGTAAACAACTAAAATGGTCAATGCAAGGTAGTAAATTCAGCTGGGACTTGAGATTACTTCCATTAGGGAGATGTCATATGGTTTTGGGAGATGACTAGCTTGGAACTCTGGGAAATGTGATCTTCAATTTCAAAAATCTTTGCATTAGTTTCTTCCACCAAGGTAAGAAGATCACCTTGCCCGGAGCTAAGGAGAATCCTTCTTTAAAGATGATAAGTACCAGTGCTGTCTCAAAACTTTTCAAGAAAGGGTCTTATGGTATTATGGGGAAATTCTTCTCTATTTCATCTGCCACACCCAAGCAAGAAATACCAAAACCAATTCAGCTACTACTTCAAGAGTATGATGATATTTTTGAAGAGCCAAAATCCTTACCACCTAAAAGGTCATTGGACCATAAAATCCCTCTTAAGCCAAACTCAATACATACCAATCAAAGGCCTTACAGATGTCCCTATGTCTAGAAATCGGTCATTGAATCCTTAGTTAAGGAAATGCTACAATTTGGGATCATTCAAAATAGTCACAGTCCCTTTGCAGCCCCCATTCTCTTGGTGAAGAAGAAGGACAACACTTGGAGATTTTGTGTTGACTACAAACAGCTAAATGATATCACCATCAAAGACAGGTTCCCAATACCAATGATAGATGAACTCTTAGATGAGCTAAATGGTTCAGTGGTATTCACCAAGTTGGATCTCAGGTCTGGCCACCATCAAATTCTAATGGATGTTGCTGACATCTACAAGACTGCTTTCAGGACTCATGAAGGGCACTTTGAGTTTAAAGTAAAGCCATTTGGGCTTACTAATGCCCCATAAACATTTCAGGCTCTTATGAATGAGGTATTCAAACCTTACTTGAGGAAGTTTGTGTTAGTATTCTTTGATGATATTCTTATTTATAGCCACTCTCATGCTGAACACATTGAGCACTTGGAACTAGTTCTCAATCTCTTGAGGGAACACAAGTTATATGATAAGCAATCCAAATGTTGTTTTGCACAAGAAGAATTAGAATACTTGGGACATATTATTACTTCTGAAGGGGTTGCGGCTGATCCTTCAAAAATCTCAAGCATGGTATCATGGCCTACACCTACTTGTCTTACAGAGTTGAGGGGTTTCTTGGGCCTGACAGGATAATATAGGAAGTTTGTCAAGGGATATGGTACAATCTGCAAGCCACTAACTAACCTCTTAAAGAAAAATGCCTTCTATTGGTCTAATGAAGTTGAGGTTGCCTTCAACGAGCTCAAGAAAATCATGTGCAACACACCAGTTCTAGCATTACCTGATTTCTCAAAGACTTTCATCTTAGAAGCTGATGCTTGTGCAAGAGGAGTGGGAGATGTATTGATGCAACAAGGGAGACCAATAGCCTTCCATAGCAAATCATTGGGTCCTAAGTCTTTGGGACTTTCAACCTATGAAAAGTGAAAAGACGAGGGTACCCAAATACACCTCAAACTAAAACTTTTCCACCTATAAGTCCTTTCTCCGAAAGTGATTGTCTATGGACTGAGTCGAGACAATACAATAAATTGGTTCACACTTCGTGTGATTGTCTATGGATATCAGATCGAGACAATACAACGACTAAGTATGTTTACTTGATAAAAGGTTCAGACTTAACCAAACACAATAGGATTACTTATCAAGTAAAAAGGAATTAACATTTGTGTGATTTATTTTAAATTATAATAACAACAATTATAATTGCGGAAAATAAAAGTAAATGACACAAAAAGATTTTGTTAACGAGGAAACCGCAAATGCAGAAAAACCCCGGGACCTTGTCCAGAATTGAATACTCTCAGGATTAAGCCGCTATACAAAATCAAACCAACTTCGTATAGTTGAGACCAAGCAACTAAACCTATAGTTCACCTAGTTCCGTCTGTATTCCCACGCCTTCAACTTGTAATAAGTCACGTACTTGGAACAATTCCTTTGGTTCGTATTCCAAACAGTAAAGGAATAACAAATCTGTTTCGTAGCAACTCTTTTCAACCAAGTGATATGAGTTCGACAAAGGCTCTTCTGTTTATCTCAATAAACTCCTTTGTCAGGTTCTTAGATCTATCTTATTATCAACTACCGAAGTAATTGTTAAGATTTTGCAATCAATACTTTTAATCACAAAGAATTGTATTGATGCCGATATACACAACTAATCAATCTAATCTACCACAAGGATAAACCGATTATACTTGGATCCTCTTTTACCGAAATAAGTATTGTGCACACCAAAGATTATGAATCCCAAATCAAAAATCTTCAAAGTCTTCTTTGTCTTCAAATCTTCTTAGATCTTCAATAAACACCTTCACACAATCAACTTGAATCTCTTGTGATCAATCACGCACAGATCGGAGTCTGTTAACAATGTATTATCACAAGATGTCTTAAGAACTACAAATAATCTAGAGATCCCCGTCGAAACTTCGATCTAGTTTGAGTGAATCTTATATCAGAAGAGAAAATTCTCAAGCATAAACAAACTAGGTGCAATCAAAGTTCAACCACCGTTAGTCAATCAAATCAATCGAAACAAAAGATAAACCACAATTATCTAGTTTCCCACCAACGGTACTAATAGAGCTTCTCAATCCCAAAGAAGACTTTAAACTGAGCGGCCGTAAGAGATTTCACCTAATTAGGTTACTCTCCTCTCCGAATAGGCGGCTTCACCAGTAGCAGCACAAACGAGATAGTTTTGTTGTACGAGGATTAGTTTGCTTGAAATGCAAACTTTCATATTTATAGACCAAGGAAGTTTGGACACCAAGGAATTTCCAAAACCGAAAATATTCTCAAGATATGCAATATATTCCAGATTCGGTTTCCATAATTCCTGGAAATGCTTTGTCCAAATAATGATCGAAAATCTCTTGGAAAATCTCCAACTAGTAAATGCACATTACTAATTTTCATTTTCCTAAAATAAAATTAAAAACCTTAAATAAAAGATTCTCAATTTATTTTATTCGATCCGTGATTTTATTCCTTTAGCTATTAAGGAATAACTTTGAACAATTAAAGATTAGCGTTACTGCACATGTTCAAAGTATGTCGACATCCTTACTTTGTAAGTCCTCTTTCATACTTACAACCTTGAAAACGATTTATACACTTCCAAACAAGTTTAGAATTGGTTCATCTGACTTTCAAGAACTATGTGATTGATCAAGAACACTCAATCACAAATCATGGGTTTCACGGTTCTACCAAAACAAGTTTCGGTTCTACCTCCATGTGAGTATTGTGCATAGTCACACCAGCTTTCCAAAAATTCGGTTGACTAGGTAGTAGGATCGGTTCCCCACATATATATGGTATCTAACTTGTACTTGCTGCACATGTCCATAGGATCGTTCCCCTTTGCATAAAAACATGTTGCACATGTCCATAGGATCGGTTCCCCTTTATGCTAAAAACTTGCTGCACCTCATACAAGGATCGATTCCCCTTTGTGATATGTTGCACCTCTTACTATGATTGATTCCTCTTTACCCAGAGTCGGTTATACACAAAATCACAAAATCGATCATACCATCTCAGGTGATTACTTAAGATCGGTTTCACTAATAAAAGTCATACCAATATAAAAGTCAGGCCTTTGTGAATAGTTTTACCAAGAACATAAACAAGTCCTGAGTGGTTATACTAATCACACATATTGGTAGTTCAAAAGATATGCAATGAATAACAATACCAATCATGCCTGGCGATTTCTCTTTCGATTCGCAAAACAAGTTCATGAATTTACTTCCTTAAAACAAATTCGATATGGAGGCCTTGGTTTATATACAGCTAAGGAGGCATCTCAATATGCCTTTCTGGCATCACGTGTTCAAAGGTGGAGCTTACACGATCACATACTCAGGGATAATGGAGTGGAAGGTATGGATGATATTTTTATACGGCTGATCAAGACTTTACAAGCAACTCTTCCTGATCAAGACTTTAGCAACTTTACCAATAAAGACACCGCCCCCCTTAAGGCACAAAGTAACCTGGCGAGTGCTCTTTTTGGTCAAGTGGTTAAAGATATGGATAGGGTTTATGAGTTATTAGTCGGACGATGAATGCGCTTTTGGGTTGCACAAGCGGCGCATGCTCAAGACTTTCTTCTTGCTATTCCTATTGAGGGTCTCGGGCAGAAGATGTCACCTGTGGAGTATCGGTCCATTCTTAAGTATAGGTTAATGATTCCTCTATACCCCCCTGATTCACGTTGCCCTGCCTGCATCATAGGGTGCTTAGACGCATATGGGGAACACGCAGTCCATTGTAAGGTAGATCCCGGGTTCAAATATAGACATAATCATGTGCGAGATACCTCCTTATATGATGTTTTATGGAGGGCTGGTATTTCAACAAAGAAAGAAGCCGCTGTCAATTTTTTGACCCACTTGAGGGGAGATAAACACTTAGGCCGGCGGATGTTCTTATTTTTGGGTGGGCTAACGGAAAACACGCATGTGTTGACCTTACTGGGGTTTCACCGTTAGTAGGCATTGAACAGGGTTCTTTCACGGAGGGATAAGCATCTTTGAGGGCATCCTCATGTAAGATAGCAAAACATGAGAAAGCATTTGCCGATAATGGACATGCTTTTATCCCTTTTGCCTTTGATACTTTCGGGTATTTGGCTCCAGAGGCGGTTGGACTTCTTACGAGGGTTCAGAAAGTCATGCAAAGTAATGTCATGACCCCCGACTCAAGAGAGTTTGTTTTTTAAAAGAATAGGTTTTGAAATTCAAAAAGGTCTTGCGGCGCAGCTTGTTGCTCGCTTGCCTGCTATGTAATTTATTTTTATTCGTTCATTGAAGATATAAACAAATGTAAAACATTGTTTCCTAGGATGAAATCTTCACCTTATACCCATACATAATCACAATAACATTCAAACGATTATGTCGATGTCTTATCTACAAAGTTTAATGGTTAAGCAATAAACCTCGTATTGTATTCCTTAATACTATGTCTAACTAGAGTTCAATCATTCATGCTTCGCAGTTTTATTTTCAATATGCACGACTTGAAAGATACGTTAGAGAATGAAACAATTCAAGTCAAATATCACTAACCCCAAGTGGAAGGATGATGTTGTCGTTGTAGCTCCTTACTTCTTCACTTCTTTAAGTCTTCACAATACTTGTAATGTCTCATATCCTAATACTTTCAAGCTAACCTATACGAAGTTGACTCTAGTACATAATCAAGCGACTCTTAAAATGAGTTTTGGCTCACTAAAATATGACAACCAAACTTGACATACCAATGCTTGGTGGGTTCAACCGAGCTATGCTCTAACAAAAAGTAATTACTAGCCATAGTTATGACAATCACCAAATGGAGGAATTATCTAACGGGAATCCATTTCATTATTCACACTGACCAGCAGAGCATCAATTATTTCATGGAGAAGAGAATGTCTACCATGTTGCAATAAAGGTGGCTTATGAAGTTGTTGGGATATGACTATGAGGTCAAATATAAAAGGGGAATGTAGAATAAAGTTGCTGATGTTTTATCCAGATTACCTGTCTCCACTTGTAGTTCCATTAGCATCTCCCAACCTACTCGGGCCATGGATATCATTAAGAGTTATGAAGATGATGAAGCTTCAAATTCAATCATCTTCAAACTGTTGATCTCTACTGATGTTGTTGACAATCACACTTATAACAATGGTATTCTCAGGTTTAAAAACAAGATTTATGTTAGAATGGGTCATGGGATTAGGCATTCCATTCTTGATTCCTTACACTCTTCAGCCAATGGAGGATATTCTGGCATCCAAGGAAGTTACATGAGAGCTAAATCCTACTTTCACTGGCCAGGTATGAAAAATGACATCACTGAGTTTATATCAACTTGTGATATTTGTTAGAGGAATAAGGGGGATCATACATATCCAGCTGGGATACTTCAACCACTCCCAATACCTGAGCATGCTTGGCAACACATAACAATGGATTTTGTGGAGGGTCTGCCAAAATCTGGAGGGAAGGATGTTATCATGGTTGTTGTGGATAGGCTTACCAAGTATTCCCATTTCATGGCTCTTAGTAACCCCTTTACTACCTCAACAGTAGCTCAACATTTTCTTAATAATGTGTTCAAACTACATGGATTACTAGCATCCATCACTTCAAATAGGGACAAGATTTTTACAAGCAACTTTTGGCAGGATCTCTTCCAATCCATTGGCTCCAGTTTGAACCTCAGCACAACCTACCATCCACAGAATGATGGTCAAACTGAGAGGGTTAATGCTTGCCTGGAGAATTATCTGAGATGCATGTCTAGACATAAACCTAAAGCTTGGAGTAAATGGCTGCCACTGGCTGAGTGGTGGTATTTGTAATTACCACTCTAGTTTGAATATGTCCCCATTCAAGGCTCTATATGGATATCAACCCCCACATCTGGCTTTTCCACTCTCTGTCACTACCTTTGTGGCTGGTGTTGAAGTTTATATGAAGGATAGGGATCAAATGCTCAGCTTGCTCAAGGAGACTCTGCACAAAGCCCAAGTCATGATGAAATTCTTTGCTGACAAGAAGAGGAAAGATCGATCATTTGAGGTAGGAGATGATGTTTATTTGAAACTTCAACCCTATAGAAAAACTAGTGTATCATTGAGAAGGAGTCTTGAACTGTCAGCTAAATATTATGGTCCATTCAAAGTGATTGAGAAGATATGGTCTGTGGCTTATCGTCGACAACTTCCTGCAGATTCAAAGATTCATCCTGTTTTCCATGTGTCACAACTCAAAAAGAAGATTGGTATAGCAGTCATTCCAGCTCGTCTCTGGCCTCTGATGGATCATCAAGGACAGTACAAGGTGGAGCCAGTGGCCTTATTAGGAGAGAGGATTACCATGCGTAACAATGTCTCAGTCCCTCAACTTCGGGTACAATGGGCTAACTCTAATCAGGAGGATGCTTCATGGGAAGATACGACCGTTATCAGGAATCACTTTCCTAAATTCTATCCTTGAGGACAAGGATCCTATAAGAGGGAGGTATTGTCATGTAACTAGTTAGCCCCGAGCCCTAGAGTGGGTGTATTAATTTGCATGATTAGGGTTACGTAATTAATTAGTTAATAATTAGTTTAATTAGTTTAATTAATATCTTATAGCCATTTTAATTAGCAAATAAGTTATCTGTGTGGACGGTCAAGATGGGAGTATCCCATCCACACAGTTTAGGGTTTTTTGTAAAGCCACTGTATAGGCTTAAGTTGTAATCATGTGAAGGCAAGAAATGAAATAGAGAGAAGAGAAGCCGTTCTTACAGGGGTAAGATAGTAAGTGTTGTTAGGGTTTTTCATTCATTGTGTGCAATTCCAAACTTGTCTCTCTTCTCAATTTGTTAAATCATAACATTAACACGTACTCTTGACAGCAAAAAACACCATTTAGAATTAAAAGCCACCTAATCTTGGTTTTTGCTAAATTCCCTTAATGATTAAGCCTGTAACTTTTAATTTTTTGTAACTATAGAGGGGGTAAAATAAAAAAAAATTGAAATATTTTTTTAGCGTGCATGGAAATTTTTCCGAAAAGAAAAGAAGGTTCATGGTGTTAAATTTTGTAAAAGTAGTATTTGTCTCACATATTAATCTTCTTTGCAGACGATTGTTTATTATTTATAAAGTTTGATTTCCTTTCATGTAAAAATATGTTAAACATCATAGAAGCATTTAGTCTAGTTTCTGGGTAGTTAATAATTTTTTCAAAACCATGATATTTTTTTTGTTCAAAACTGCATCCTATCCGTTAGAGAATAATGACCAAGTTGCTAAAAAATAATAATCAATTCACAAGGCAGATACTCAAGAACGCGAAATTGGGGGATATAAAAAGGAATTGGGGGATATTGATTACTTCTCCCAACCCATGGTGTGTGTTAAGGGGTGAATTTTGGGTATGAAAATACTAAAATACCCTTTGGTTAATTAAAAATCATTATGAAAAGACCATACTACCCTTTCTACTAAAACAATAAACCAAAAACCAAATTCATATGTCCCCCATTTCTATTTCAGTACCGGCACTGTTAGGGTTAGGTTTTGAAAAAAAAAATTCATCGTTCTTCATCCGTTCTTCGTCGATTCAAAAATTTCTTCGTCGATTAACCTACCCGAATCATAAACAATGCCTCCATGAAAGAAAGCACATGCCCAATCGAACTCAAAATCGATTGCTCAACAGAAACAGGAACAAAGGATTGCTTTGATTGCTCAAGAGCAAGAAGACGAAGAAGCAACATTCTCTAACGATCAACTACTCAGAAATATGGCTTCTGTGAGAAGGTAAGTCATTTAAAACTATTTAATTAGTGTTTCAATCGATTTGTGGCTATGGGTTTAGGTTAGAATCGCGAACCCTAACTCAAACAATTGAGTTTCATAGAGTACCGTCACTGAAATTTGTATGAACACAGTACCGGTTTTGTATTCCGGCATTCAATCTAGGATGAATATAGTACCGGTTTCCAACCCCAGATTCACCAGAAACTGAATTTTCCCTACCGACATTCAATCTAGGATGAATACAGTGCCGGTTTTTAGTACCGACAGTCTTTGATAATAATTCGTATATGCCGGTAGTGGACTTAAAACATACAGGAGAGTTTATGAATTTGTCACCAGTACCGGCATAGATGTTTGGTTGCATTGTATGCAGGTTTTGGATACCGACATTCATTTGTAATAATTAGAGCATGCCAATAGTGGACTTAAAACATACAAGAAAATTGTCACCAATACCGGATTAGATTTTAGGTTGCATAATATGTCGGTACTTGATACCGGCACTGTCGATAGTCAATGTGTACTGCCGGAATAGTGTACCGGCATGGTTTATTTTAAGGTAGTCAATTCCGGTACTAAAACTGAAGACTGAGTTGTCTTTTATTCATTGTTTTTCGTGTGCTTACGATATAGGTCAAAAGCAAAGGAAGCTAACAAAAGAAAAACTAAAGATGTTGTCACTAAGAGAAGAAAGAAGGACGGTCTTGATACTCCTCAGTCTCTGCCTCCTCAAGGGAAAGATGAAGGTCGTAAGATTCGTTTGGGGGCTGGTACAAGAGGGATAATTTGGGAGAGTGGTGGTAACATCTTTAGTTTTCGTAGTCGACTTGCAAACCGTGAGCATGATGATCAAGATGAGCAAGATGAAGAGGAAATTGAGGATGAAGGTAATGTGGTTCCTCCAAGTCAATATGCAAGCCAAAGAAAAGTTGGTGGGCCAAGTCAACAACCAACACAAGGCAATGGCAAGAAGGGCAACGTCAAAGTGAAAGTTAAAGGTTCCCACCTTCCTCATATTAATGACATGATACCTGACCTTGAACGTGGTAGAATTTGGGGTGAAGCTCCGAAACCAAAAACACTATTTGGATACAAGCATTCGTGGGCTCGTACTATCTATCAAACCTATGTAAGCATTTTTTATCTTGTACATATGTATTGTTGTGTAAATATGTAAAATCTCTTAAGTTTATTGTCTTTAATTGTAGGATCATAAGAAGGCTGTGCGTGTTTGCCAAAACCAAGCCGCGGATTATTGGAAATTGTCCGAAGAATGTGCAGAGGTCCAACAAATAGTAAAGGATACTGGTCTATATGCTTTGGTTGAAAATTATGTGAAGCCTGATTCTGTTACTGTTGTTTATGGGTGAAAACTACTCCTGCAGAATTTGGTAATTTGGGGTGTGGATGAGGAATGAATTTAAACCTTTAAACAAATGCACTGCGCGGTGAGTGCTTGTAGATTCGAGAGATCAATCTGCAAGTCCGGCCTAAACCAAGAAATGGCCGTTCCCGGACTTGTTTCGGTCACAAAGTGAAGGAGATGGGGTTGATCTTAGGGAGGGAAGCGAAGAAGGTGTTGAGATTGTGAAGGTGTTGGCTTGCTTATGACTTGTAACAGAAAGGTGAGCAGGCTTGCGGTTGATGCAAGCAGGCTCTGGGTGTTTGAATACGATTTTTGTATTAACACTTGATTTTCTGTCTCGTCTGAACTTGTGTTGTTTCTCCGTTGTTGAAGAATAGGGAGGAGAACCTATTTATACAAGTCATTGAGCCTTATTCACGTCTCTCGTGGGAAGTGGAGGAAGTGGAATGATGGAGTAGTGGAGTTGTGCGTCGGTGATACACGACCAGTCTTGCCCACTTCTTCTGTTCATCTCTAACCGTCCATGACTTCCTGACACGTTCTTGTGATGGCGCGTTGCACGCTGCACGCTGTAAACCGCCAGACCAATACCCCGTATGTATCCCCCAGGTTTGTGACATGATTGATGTCTGGAATGTGTGGATCGTGGATCCACGAAAGATAGCATGTAATGCTGAATTGAATAACTGCGTTGTTATTCAGGGAGTCGATACTTGTGAAGTACCGTGTGTATTTTATGCAGGTACTGCATCATGGTGTGGTAAAGTGATGGGTAATGACGCCTCACTGACCAATTTACTCCTGACCAGGGTTGTATAACCAAGCTGGTGAAGTTAGACGGATGAGATGATGTTTGAGACACTCATCTGCGACCGTTAATGAATATTAGGGTTTTTGAAGAGGTGTGCAAGCATCACTCTTCAGCTTGGTCGAAACCAAGCATGGAAAGGGATTTGGAGAGGACCGACCGGGTATGTGTGTAGACAACATGCCGGTGTGTACGTCCATATCTCACTGTCCCATGAAGGTGCGATCTAGGCCACTCAATTTGACCGGCAAAGAGGAGTGGTCGAGATCGATTTTGCAATAGGAGTTTGATGCCGCAAAGAGTCGCGCACCATACTCTTTTCCGGCGTGTTTTCCAAGATGACCTAACTTGGTCGGTCTTGGCCGGTTAGTTTGACGTGAAGGTGGTAGGCTGGTGTTCACACCTATACCTGACTATCCCATGAAAACGTGATCTAAGCCATTCAAATCATCCGGTGAAGTTGAGTGGTCGAGATCAGTTTGCAATTTGGGAAGTGTAACCACGCATGTTTGGGCGGGCGTTTTGGATTAGCCGGGCGTGATACGCCTTGGCCGATCACATGAGGAGGTAGATGGGCCCACGGTGGTCATGCTGGTATGACCGGACCTGCTTAATCTAATCTGGGACCCTCCATTCGTGCCGGAGAAGATGGACGCTCGTGATGGCTTGAAACCCTAATTTTGGATTTCAAAGCCGTGCGCCATCTCTTGTTTGGGTGACGATTTTGTCACGGCCAAACATTGTTGGTCTTGACCGATTGGTCAAGTGTGTAGGCGGGCCCCGGTGATCGTGTTGACATGCTCGGGCCCTTTGAGTCTACATCTACACCCTCCATCTATACCTGCGAAGATGGATGGTTGAGACTGCTGCACACATGTAATATGCCGCAAACCCTAATTTAGGGTTTTTGTCCATAATGCTTGGTATGAACGGTTTCTTGGCAAGCTAGGCCAATGACCGACCATGCGGGGTCGGCCGTGGGTATTCCATACCATGCTTGGGGTGATGGAATTGATCTGGGGTCATCCAATCATGCTTATGGAGTTGGATGACTGCGATCGAGATCATATCCGGGACCGATACTGGTCGATCTTAGGATGCTCAATCGGGCTAGTATAACACACCGAGAGGGGCTCAATCGGGCTAGTATAACACACCGAGAGGGCTCGGGCTAGTATAACACACCGAGAATCAGGCTGTACGGATATTTCAGTACATGGTTTCATTATAGTGTTTGGAGGTTCGTGTTACTCTGTAAGAGTAACACTCAGTCGTCATGCCACACTGATAATGAGTACTGAAAATACAAGGCTGATATGAAATTCACAGGATGGGATTGTTGCTACATGCTCCAACCTAGAGGAATTTCATGTATTCACAGAATGGGATTGTTGCTACATGCTCCATTCTTGGTGAATTAAGTGAGGGAGTATCCAACACTTATAAATGGCTTTATCTTTTACAAGATGTCAGCGCATGATTTTCTCTGGTTTTTACAAATATAACCTTAAACGAAAATCCACCATCAACATTAAGTCCCCTGCCTAGCACATAATGGTTACACTATTGTGTGGTAGGCATGAGATGGTGACAGATTAAAGATAAAACTTATGAGGCAAAGTTAGATGTTACCAGGAGGGACGGGTCATCCTGTCCTTGGAGTATGTCACGTTCAAAATGCATATAGGAGAGCATTTCCCTAGTATGATGTCGGTCTTTCCTGCTTCGATCGACCTTGCTATGCCTGCTTCGGTCGAGGGGCTATTGCGCCTGCTTGATCGAATGTGGGCTTGTTGTGTCTGCTTGATTGAACGTGAGTCTCACCCACATACGCCTGACTGAAATTTGTACTGAACTTGAAGCTTGTACCGGACTTGAAATCAATACCAGATTTGAAATTTATACCGGAGAACTTGAAATCAATACCAGACTTGAAATTTATACCGGAGAACTTGAAATCAATACCAGACTTGAAATTTGTACCGGAGAACTTGAGTTTATACCGGACTTGGAATCAATACTAGTCTTGAAATTTGCACCGGTGTTTTATCTCAACCCCAACTTTGTGCATTCATCGTGAATGCATTCCACACATATATCGTGTATTTTCTCTTATTCAAGTACTAACTCCTGTCTTCATTGTAGAGTGAAGAAAAGAATTCCTGTTGAGATGTCTTCTGGAGATAATGCTGGTGCCAAGTCAGGAGGTGTTGACAGCTTCAAAGATATGCCGAACATTGATGATGAGTTGTTCACCGCGCCTTTTCAACTATAGGAAAATATCTGTTCCACAAGATAACTCTTCTCCTATCGACTTTTAGGTTTTTCATGCTCCGCTGGGCCCTCATGAAGGATGGATGAGACGTATGTTGAGCAATGAGTACATCAAAGATAACTTGACCGGAGCGCAGATTATTGATGCAGCTTGAGTGTTGAAACGTCTCGAGAGGATGTTAAAGTGGTTTCTGGTGCGACCGTTGAGGTGGGTCCTGAAGAGAGTGTTGAAGAAGGATTCTGAAGCGAACGTGGGTCTCGGAGAGAGCGTTGTGGCGGCTCTTGAATAGACCATTGAAGCAACTTCTGCTGGAGGGAGCGTTGAAGTGGCTTCCTCTTCAGTTCGATTACCCTTGCGAATCCATGATTCTTGACTGACCATCTTTCTCATGTTGAAGAAGTCCTTGACTGACGGTGAAGGAACTTCATGCTGAGCCTCAGTCCCCACGCGTGGTTTGCATGGTTTGTCCGTAGTGGTTTTTGTCGGTCCAGGTATGGAATATCTTGAACGTTGTTTCATCATTGTGGGAGTCGTACATGTGGTACTGGAGTTGGAGTTGGCGGACACGCAGGATATTGTATCTCGGCGGTTTTCCCCTTGCTGCTTTAGGGAACTGCTTACAGAAGGCTGAAGGTTGTATCGCCTGTTGGTGAGATATATGCCCCTACAAACATTATGAGGCTCTTCATTACACGGCAGGCCGGTTCTTTCTATCGGGGCATATTTCATTGTAGATGAGCATTCAACAGTTCCAGAGGATGACCAAAAGCGCGATTCTCCAACATAGCATGATAGACATGTACCACTGTCATAAAGTGACTTGCCGGATCTTGTTCGATATGACGCGTGGACATCGTTATCTTCTTGAGGCTGCTCCCTTGAGGTATCGGCTCCGGTGGAAGATTGCCGGAGCGTTGATACGTTGCACCGCATTCTTTAAACTAAATGGCGATGTATGGTATAATAAAAAATTTCCGAGAGGAGTTCGAGAAGCTATCTTACTTGCGTCACGCTCGTACATCCTTATCTCGGTTGTAGCCGCTACATCCATCCATGGAGGAGAACATGCCGTGTCCGCTGGTTGCATCTACTAACATGTCGATGTTAGGTAGAGGAGGATCGTTTTTGGAGCATTCAATTGGGCGGAGAGACTGGGTGCCAGTCTCTCCTGCTAATTGCTAACAGCGGCGCCGGTATATTGTCTTCCCCTTCTAATCACATCTCTTCATAAAAGTTCGTTCCCTCTTCGTGTGAACGCGTGTCGTGGCTTCACGGGATGGAGAAGAATGCTTCGTCAGCAAAGTTGCATCGTGGGTACTAGCCCTCAATGATGTAACCCGGTCCTCTTCCTGAATTGACGCCCTCGTGGGGAGTGGGATGCAACGAACTTGTCTGATTCTTTCCGCGGATCTTTTCCCGTATGTGTTGGTTTGGTTTCCCTCAAAGTTCGTCATTGTGGTAGGCTTCCGTACGACCTTGCCTGGGAGAATCTCGGATGTCCCGAGAGTCTTGAGAGTAATCACATTAGAAGATGCTCCTGTGTCGATAAGGGCCGTCTTGAACTCTGAATCCTTGATGCGTGCGGTGACATGCAGGGCACGGTCGTGAACTTCCTATGGTTGATTGCAGCAAAATGTCTTAGTGCTCTGATTCTTCGAGAGGTGTGAAAGTTCGCATAAACTTTCCACTAGAGAAAAATCCACCGGATTCTGGTTCATAGTGAAACTATTGACTTGAGGAGGATCGTTGTGAGGATCAGTCCCCAGTGTAGGAGTCTCCATGACAGGATCGCTCATATCTGATGTCGCTTCTTTGATCAGGTCCATGTAGGTCCGCGCCGCTAAAGTACCTTTTCCCACGTTAAATGCATTCCTTGTTGGCTCCAGGGGCTGTTGCGGGTCTTGTGGAAATCGATCATTTAATGTCATAAGAAAAGTGAGTACCTCTTTCTGAGTTGCGGCCATATCCGTTTGAGTCTTAGCAAGAACTTCATGCTTCTCCATCAAGTCTGCAATGGTAATGAGAGATAGTCCTTCTCTCGTCCCTCCGTCTTCTCGTCCTGATGAAGGAGTGGAAGTTGTTGCTCTGGTGACTACCGGAGGTGTTACACTTGATGAGATGCCAGGATTTGCAGCTGCTCTGGCTCTGGTGATGGGAGGTGTTGTAATATCACTACTGAGTGATCGAATTGAACGTTCCCATCCTCTGTACTCACGTGTTCCTTGATTGATCTCTCCTTCCTCAACCGTTTCTTCACTTAGTTGAAAGGTCGATGCGGATTGAACAGTCTTCCGGTGCTTCGACAAGGGTCTTGAGATATAAATCTTCCAGCAGGGATCCGTAAGCTGCAGGCTCCATTTCTTTATCCGGTAGACGTTGTGGTACTCCGGACAAGTCTTTTCCTCTGTGGAGTTGCCTCGAGTCTTTGTCGGCTGGACCATGTTGTTCGTCTCTCCTGAGTCCCCTGTGATTACGCGCTCTTTCTGCATCTCCACTGGTAAAGGTGTGACTCCTGACTAAGGATCTAGCATTTCTTGCACTGTTTGAGTAGATGCCTGCCGACCGTTCTTGTAATTGTGATGTTATATCATTCAAAAGGCGAAATGTCTCGCTCTTCCTTCTGGTGATACCGGCTTGATTTGCCAAAACATCCTCCAGCGTCCTAGCTATGCTTCCCATGATATCTGAACCACCTGTGGTCTCCGAGTGAGGATACATCGTGAGATAAAAACCGAAGAATTGAGAATTAAATTTTTTGCAACCGAGAGTTCAACCTCCCACTGTGGTCGCCAATTGTTTATGGGTGAAAACTACTCCTGCAGAATTTGGTAATTTGGGGTGTGGATGAGGAATGAATTTAAACCTTTAAACAAATGCACTGCGCGGTGAGTGCTTGTAGATTCGAGAGATCAATGCATGCAAGTCCGGCCTAAACCAAGAAATGGCCGTTCCAGGACTTGTTTCGGTCACAAAGTGAAGGAGATGGGGTTGATCTTAGGTAAGGAAGCGAAGAAGGTGTTGATATTGTGAAGGTGTTGGCTTGCTTATGACTTGTAATGTAAAGGTGAGCGGGCTTGCGGTTGATGCAAGCGGGCTCGGGTGTTTGAATACGATTTTTGTATTAACACTTGATTTTAAATCTCGTCTGAACTTGTGTTGTTTCTCCGTTGTTGAAGAATAGGGAGGAGAACCTATTTATACAAGTCATTGAGCCTTATTCACGTCTCTCGTGGGAAGTGGAGGAAGTGGAATGATGGAGTAGTGGAGTTGTGCGTCGGTGATACACGACCAGTCTTGCCCACTTCTCCTGTTCATCTCTAACCGTCCATGACTTCCTAACACGTTCTTGTGATGGCGCGTTGCACGCTGCACGTTGTAAACCGCCAGACCAATACCCCAGTATGTATCCCCAGGTTTGTGACATGATTGATGTCTGGAATGTGTGGATCGTGGATCCACGAAAGATAGCATGTAATCTTTGAATTGAATAATGCGTTGTTATTCGGGAGTCGATACTTGTGAAGTACCGTGTGTATTTTATGCGAGTGTCGCATCATGGTGTGGTAAAGTGATGGGTAATGACGCCTCACCGACCAATTTACTCGACCGTGGGTTGTATAACCAAGTTTGGTGAAGTTAGACGGATGAGATGATGTTTGAGACACTCATCTGCGACCGTTAATGAATATTAGGGTTTTTGAAGAGGTGTGCAAGCATCACTCTTTAGCTTGGTCGAAACCAAGCATGGAAAGGGATTTGGAGAGGACCGACCGGGTATGTGTGTAGACAACATGCCGGTGTGTACGTCCATATCTCACTGTCCCATGAAGGTGCGATCTAGGCCACTCAATTTGACCGGCAAAGAGGAGTGGTCGAGATCGATTTTGCAATAGGAGTTTGATGCCGCAAATAGTCGCGCACCATACTCTTTTCCGGCGTGTTTTCCAAGATGACCTAACTTGGTCGGTCTTGGCCGGTTAGTTTGACGTGAAGGTGGTAGGCTGGTGATGCGTGTCGTAACCACAACAAATTAATTAATACTTTACTACCTAATTAACTAGTAATATAGGGTAGTCAAGGTCGATCCCACGAGGAGCACGAGATTCTTGTTTTAAAATTGTCACGAAAGGGGGGGTGTAAAAAAAAAAGAAAATAAACAAAACAATTAAAATCGATAAAGTTGAAAACAATAAGAGAGACAAGATCAAGGAATCCTTCTTCGTTACGAAACAATGATTAAAGTTATGTTCTCTTCTACTTGTTATTAGTCACAAATTATCACCAACCGTAGGTAAAGCAAGGCTAGCTCGGTGCTAAACCCCTAAATCCCTTATATCACCGGACACGGAAGTTCTCGCCTACCGGATTCTAATCACCAAGCCACCTAGAATTAGCTCAACCTAGATGTAACTTGGCTCATGCATTAGGTTTTGTGAATTTCTTAGGTTGATATTAGTAGTTAGACTCTTAGCTCAAGGTCTACTTGCTAACGTTGTTTCTACACACAATTGCTCCACGGAATCCCTCCGCAAGGTCTCGTGTTTGCTACTTATGTAAAGAGTCAAAGAACGATTACTTATCCCCTAACTTTCACTAGCTTTAGATCGAATTAACAAATCAATTTAGTTGGCCACCCAAACAATCTATCAATCAATCATGAATGTCTTTAAGATCACTCCTATTAGTAAAAACAAACGATAATTATGTGAAAAACTTCAAGATAGAATTTGAAAACAAAAACTCAAATCATATGTTAAGAACTAGGAATTCATCCTCAATCAATAAAATTAACTACTCATGTTAAAGAGTTCACACAAAGAATAAGAAAAGAAAAGAATTGTGTGTGTAGAGAGATGTGTAGAAGTTGTAGAAAACTTCTCTATTTATAGGCTTCAAATTTCTCCAAATCTTCTAAGGATTAGAATCCTTTTCCTTTTGCAATTCAATTTCCAAATCCAAGCTTTTCTCAACTCTTCCACCTTCTCTTTCCAAATTTGAGTCCAATTCTCCATCCAATTCCTAGCCCAAGTCTTCACACCCATGAGAGAAGTCCATAGAAAATTAAGGAATTTTGGCTCGCCCAGGAAAAGCTGGGATTATGGCCGGAATTTGGCGGAAACGTCGCCACGGGCCACTTTGAAAATTTTGTCGTCGGGAGAATATTCGACGGAATATTCCGTCGATCCTGATTAGGACTAACGGTCAAAAGGTCAAACCGTCAGTCAAACCGTTAGTCAATGGGTCGGTCAAGGAGTGAGTCATCGAGTCGAACCGAGTCGGCTAGCTAACTCCGGTGGTCGACTCTAGCCAACCACTTTGCACAGGCCAAACTTGTTGCGGCACAATCATTGTGCATGACCGACCATCATGGCCCCGGCGATTCCATCCATCTCAACCTTGCATTGAATAACTCACAAGCGGCATTAACGACTCGAGCTCACTTGTCTCAAGACCACCTTCATCTCAGGCCACTGCTCCCTAGCCAAGCACAACCACTTTACCCCAGAGTCACACTATCACAGCCTTTCCCTGAAACATCACTTGAACTCAAGCCATTGTAACCTGAGTTTCACAATTACCACCATCTGCAACAGCAGCTACCACTGCACTCCACAAGCTCAGCTGATGCTCCCTGTCATTCTTCAACATTAGTTCCACCTTCACTGCCATCATACCATTCCATAATCATTCTGCTCACAGCACCAGACCCATACATTTACCACCACGACTCACCGCCTACACAACAACCACCACCCGCAGCTCACCGCCATTAAACCCCGAGCATCACCGATCCAACAGAACTCAACACCATCAGGCATACCTCCTGTTAACCACCGGCTCTGGCACCGAATTGGTCCACCGAGCCATTCCGCTTCAATCCCAAAGCGACACCGACACATGACACCCGTACTACAATTCCTCCCCGCACTCAACCTCACCAAAGACCTTCAATCACTCATTCAACCCATCACAACAAAGACACGACTCAATTTGCTACTCCATCATTCAAATCTCCATAGTATCACCACCTCAGTCCATTGCAGGTGCAAGCCTCGCTTCAGCCATCTCTTTTAGCAGCTCAGACCACCTGTGCCAACATCACAGCTGCCAATCACCAGCTGCACCAACTCACTAAACCAGCTACTGCAATAAGACCATTATCTGCCATATTCTGCAACTCAACAAATCTTTCTTGCATTCATCAACTTCCCCATCTCATATTCCTTCTACTTTGTTTGAGATTGAAATTCAACACATACCCTTCAAATCGATGCATCAAATTCATCTCCTCTCGAATCCCCAGTACTCGACCATCGAACCCATGGGTAACTTATCCAACTCAAACCCTTAAATTCCCTGCTGTACGACCATCCATCCACAATTAACCACCACCAATTTCTCGATCTCAATTCCTCCATTGAACTCTACAGCCGCAAGTTCTTCTAATTCATCACCCCTGAGAACAACCAATTCCTCCCATTCCTTGTCTCGACCAAAATCCCATGAATTTCAACTTCCTTCTTCTCGGTTTCTAGATTTGAGTTTCACTGAGCTTCAACAACGCCTTGAACACCTCAATCACAGAGTCTCAACCCCAAATTCGCAGCAGCCTCTTTATCCTTCTCTCCATTTGAAGCCCTTTCTCCACTCTCCATCTCGAGGTATCCAACAAGAGCCATGACCGGGTTTTAACAGCTTCTCTTCTCGCTTTATTTCCGTCTGTTCTTGACTCTCGATCGATTAATGGCAAACTGACTCTCGGTTTGCTTCTCACTTTTAGGTGTTGAAGAAAAAACGATAATGATTGAGAAATAAATTCTCAGTTTAGGGTGAAGGTGAAGTAGGTTTGGATCCGGTAAAGGGTTCGGATCCGGGTACGGTTTAGGATATGGAACAGGGTATGTGGGCTTGGGTCAGAGTTTAGGGTGTGGGCTGATTTAAACACCCACCATAAGTACACCCCATTAGTGCAATTTTCACTCCCTTCTTTTGGATAAGGGACACCTCTTTGACCTCCCCTTATCCTTGGCTGGGCTCCATATAGTATTCCCTCCTTGGTGAAATGACAATTTTACCCTTTTAGCTCAAATAAGGTGATTTCTTCTTCTTTTCCTCCGTGCGACTCCAAAGTAGCTACAAAACTCAAAATAAGCGTAAAATACATAATTTACCATTAAAATAGCAAAGAAAGCATAAACTACTAGATAGTAAATTAGGTGTATTCTACACCTATCAAATTCCCCACACTTAGACTTTGCTAGTCCTCGAGCAAATCAAACTAAAAACTCACAACTTCAAAGCGTTCAAGCGTCACAAGCATCAAAGAGTTATGAGGACATAGAGTTTCTGCATGCTAGTAATAAGAAGTTAGAAATACTAAAGAACATATTCTCATTCTTAAATGTTGAGTGAGAAATAACCACACCATAATGAGAGAATGCGTGTTTGAGAAACGATCAATAAGCATTTCGCCTCGACTTTTGCCTCACCAAAAAGGATTTTATGATAATTGCACTCAAAAAGACAGCTTTTTTATGGTTCTCACATGTGTGCAGGTAGGAATGAAGAGAGAATTCCTGCAACACGTTGAATGGTGGGAAGGATAACTTCCGAAATTTTTTAAAAACCCACATCTTTTAATATTTTGAAAAACCATTTTTCTGACGATCTCTAAGAAAGGAAATCAACCATATTTATCGAGGATGAGATTACTTACTTACCTTCACATCCGATCGCCAATTATGATAACACCACTCTCACGGCATCCAATAGAAACGTCTTCCGCTCCTCGTCTTGATCTTCTTGGTCTTCTGTTTCAACTATTGATGATAAACCCTTGAATTTCATAAATCCTTAACAATTTATAACTCTTTTTACCTTAAAATCCTTGTCGCTTGAAACTTTCTTATATATTTTCCTTCCCCACGGCTCATTAAAAATATTTCTCAAATTTTCTCTCTTCTTTTTTATTTTTTTTTTCTTTTCTTTTCTTTTTTTTTTTTTTTTTTTTTTTTTTTTTTTTTTTTTTTTTTTAAACAAGAGAAATTAAATACAAAAATAAACCATGGCCGTGGAAGAAGTATTTTACCGCTTGATTCTTCACAACTTGTATCGTCTTGAAATCATAAACTTCAAAAAATTTTCACCTTTTAATTTCCTTCGCTTTCATGAATAAGTCTTCATACTTGAATATAAAATTACCTCATTGTATTGTAAGTCTTCAACATATATGTAAAATCCGCTCTTTGTATGTTGCTTTACTTGTATTTGAAATTTGCTCTTTTTCTCGTTCCGTTGCTTGTAAACCTTAAACTTTTCCAACTTTCCTTGTAGATTTTGATGTCGCTCCTTGTTGATGATGAATGTGTTTCTATGGATCCGTTGTTGTCGAGAGAGAGAATGGTGCTAACCGCAAATCGAACTACAAGAAGGAAGCTTTCATCCATGGACGTCACCCTCATGATTGACAAAATTAGCACTCAAGAGATCAAAGAGTAGTGCTTCTATTGGTGGGAGGTTGGGTAGCTCACCATTCTACCGGAATTAACTTACGGTGACACACACTCAAAAGAAGCTCTTTAGTAGATGGAAGATTTCTGGTCGGTGCCTCACATGATATGAATACGGGTAGTCTCCACTAATGATTGATCAGCAACTCTAATAACGCACTTCTCCATGCACCAAATTCGCATCACCTGCATGATTAAATCCATTATTTAACACTCAAACAAACAAGAAATCCGAATGTAGTTCTCTAACATTTCCAAGTTCAATTATGTCGGTCAAAATCTCTATGTAAACATACCTAGAAATATGCTAGTGACTCTAAAATCTTTAAAAGTTGGAATTTTTATGTAAAACTTTTTTTTTTTTTTTTTGTTTAATTTTTTCATTTTTGTTTTAAAAACATGCTTAACCACTCCCCCACACTTAAACCTTACATTGTCCTCAATGTAATTGAATCCTCCTAGTAAAGTCAAGGTGGGAAATTTTAACATGATAAGAAACAAGAAAAAGAAATAACAAAAAGCAAAAGGATAAGAAATACAAAACCGATGGGTTGCCTCCCATTAAGCGCTTGTTTTAAAGTCGACGGCCCGACTTGGCTCTTGTAAGATTCATTCCCCATATACTAACAATCGGAAAATTTGAGGATCCACCCATAATACCTGTTTTGCAAACAATAACTCCATACAAATATTAGCACAAGAAAACAATAGTGAAATTATCGCTCGATAGAAATTTCCCCCACACTTATTCTCGTCCACACTCGGAAGTGTATAAAGAACATAGAATTCGGGAACTTCCATGTATTCCTCTTGGCAAACCTGCATAGTGTTAGCATCAAGTGTTTCCAATGGTGGATATTTAGAAACAAAATCATCCAAAAATACTTTCGAAGCACATACATTCAAACCAATAAGAGGTAAAGGAGAAGAATCAATAGGCAAAGGGTTAGACAAACCTTTCAAAATTCTTGTATTATAGAATCCTCTTCATCCTTAAAAAATTCAAGTGAACAGCTTACCTCTTGTATATCGTGGTCCTCTATTAAACCTTGCAACCATTCTTCGTCGTTTTCTACCTTAACCAAAGTCTCGGCATCATTAAAATCATTCGCAAGTTCAATTGGGTCTTCCACAAAATCAATGAATGTGGTTTCATCCTCTATAATCATCTCTTCAACATTCTCATCATCGGAATCGGGCCATTCACTAAAATGATTCTCATCGGTATAGATTGTAAGATCTTCATGTGCGGGTGTTACACCGTTTACAACAATAGGTAAGTCACACCCAATCTCCTCCTTTTGAATAGGTGAAGGATCGTTATTATGATCCGGAGTTGGAATAACTTCCTCATTGTCGGAACATTCATACACTTCCGCGGACTCCCATCTTTCCTTAAGAAAATTTTTCCAAGAAATAAATGCATCTTCCTCAAGCTCTTCCTTTTGAATAGGTGATTGATCATTATTAAGATCAAGGCTTGAGTAATCTACACTAGCGTCATCAAAAGTCTCCAAAGGTTGGTCCTTTTCAACACAATCATCTTCATTTTCGGACTCACCATAATAAGAATCTTCATCGGTTTCATAACCTTTATCCCGACGTCGTTTAAGTTCCATATGAATAGTCCTACTAATTTCTATTCTTAAAGTCTCCATCATCTTCCAATTTGTATAATTTCTGCAAGTTTCCCGACGTTCACACGCTTACCAATTGATAGACTAGCATCTCCTCTTTGGAAAAAGTGAAGGAAAAACACGATGAAGAGGAGTATATTCCAAATTCTCTATTACTAGAAAACAAATTGTTAGATGCATAACTATCCTTCCATCCTAATGTTTGTCCACTTACATACCCGTCATAAGGTTGTTGATATGTATGAGAATATCCATAAGGTTACGTAGGAAATTTATCATAGCCAAAATATTGGTTTTGATTGTATCCTAAGGATGGTTGGAAGTTGTCATAATGTTGAGGTTGAAAACCGTATTGATTGTTGTAATATGCTTGCTCTCGTCCACCATACATGGCACCCGAAATAAGATTCAAAAACCAAAGTTAGATACGGAATAGAATCCAACAAAGCAAGAATAAAGCAAAAAGAAAAATAAAAACAACTAAAATCATCCGCTGCTCCCCGGCAACGGCGCCAAAATTTGATGCGTGTCGTAACCACAACAAATTAATTAATACTTTACTACCTAATTAACTAGTAATATAGGGTAGTCAAGGTCGATCCCACGAGGAGCACGAGATTCTAGTTGTAAAAATTGTCACGAAAAGGGGGGTGTAAAAAGCAAAAGAAAATAAACAAAACAATTAAAAGATAAAGTTGAAAGCAATAAGAGAGACAAGATCAAGGAATCCTTCTTCGTTACGAAACAATGAATCAAAGTTATGTTCTTTTCTACTTGTTATTAGTCACAAATTATCACCAACCGTAGGTAAAGCAGCTAGCTCGAGCTAAACCCCTAAATCCCTTATATCACCGGACACGGAAGTTCTCGAGTTCTCGGATTCTAATCACCAAGCCACCTAGAATTAGCTCAACCTAGATGTAACTTGGCTCATGCATTAGGTTTTGTGAATTTCTTAGGTTGATATTAGTAGTTAGACTCTTAGCTCAAGGTCTACTTGCTAACGTTGTTTCTACACACAATTGCTCCACGGAATCCCTCCGCAAGGTCTCGTGTTTGCTACTTATGTAAAGAGTCAAAGAACGATTACTTATCCCCTAACTTTCACTAGCTTTAGATCAAATTAACAAATCAATTTAGTTGCACTCCAAACAATCTATCAATCAATCATGAATGTCTTTAAGATCACTCCTATTAGTAAAAACAAACGATAATTATGTGAAAAACTTCAAGATAGAATTTGAAAACAAAAACTCAAATCATATGTTAAGAACTAGGAATTCATCCTCAATCAATAAAATTAACTACTCATGTTAAAAGAGTTCACACAAAGAATAAGAAAAGAAAAGAATTGTGTGTGTAGAGATGTGTGTGTAGAAGTTGTAGAAAACTTCTCTATTTATAGGCTTCAATATTCTCCAAATCTTCTAAGGATTAGAATCCTTTTCCTTTTGCAACTCAATTTCCAAATCCAAGCTTTTCTCAACTCTTCCACCTTCTCTTTCCAAATTTGAGTCCAATTCTCCATCCAATTCCAAGCCCAAGTCTTCACACCCATGAGAGATGTCCATAGAAAATTCTGGAATTTTGCTCGCCTCAAAACCTGGGATTATGGCCGGAATTTGGCGGAAAACGTCGCCGCCGCCACCTGAAAATTTTGTCGTCGGGAGAGAATATTCGACGGAATATTCCGTCGATCTACCGTTAGGACTAACGGTCAAAAGGTCAAACTGTCGGTCAAACCGTTAGTCGGTCAAGGAGTGAGTCATTTGAGTCGAACAGGAGTCGGCTAGCTAACTCGGTGATCGGTCTAGCGAGCCACTTTGCACAAAGCCAAACTTGTTGCGAAGACAATCATTGTGCATGACCCGACCATCATGGCCCTGGCAGTTCCATCCATCTCAACTCCGCATTGAATAACTCACAAGCGGCATTAATGACTCGAGCTCACTTGTCTCAAAGACCACCTTCATCTCAGGCCACTGCTCCCTAGCCAAGCACAACCACTTTACCCCAGAGTCACACTATCACAGCCTTTCCCTGAAACATCACTTGAACTCAAGCCATTGTACCCTGAGTTTCACAATTACCACCATCTCGCAAATGACACCTACCACCGCACTCCACAAGCTCACCCGATGCTCCTGTCATTCTTCAACATTAGTTCCACCTTCACCGCCATCATACCATTCCATAATCATTCCGCTCACAACACTGAGACCCATACATTTACCACCGACTCACCGCTACACAACAACCACCACCCGGCTCCTGCCATTAAACCCTGAGCATCACCAGATCCAACAGAACTCAACACCATCAGGCATACCTCCCTGTTAACCACCAGCTCTGGCCTGAATTGGTCCACTGAGCCATTCCGCTTCAATCCCAGCAGCACCAGACACCTGTACTACCAATTCCTCCCTGCACTCAACCTCACCAGCACCTTCAATCACTCATTCAACCCATCACAACAGCACAGCTCAATTTGCTACTCCATCATTCAAATCTCCACAGTATCACCACCTCGGTCCATTGCGGTGCAAGCCTCGCTTGACCATCTCTTTTAGCATTTCCGGACCACTGTGCCAACATCACAACGCCAATCACCAATTTTGCACCAACTCACTAAACCAGCTACTGCAATAAGACCATTATCTGCCATATTCTGCAACTCAACAAATCTTTCTTGCATTCATCAACTTCCCCATCTCATATTCCTTCTACTTTGTTTGAGATTGAAATTCAACACATACCCTTCAAATCGATGCATCAAATTCATCTCCTCTGAATCCCTGGTACTCAGCCATCGAACCCATGGGTAACTTATCAGCAAAATCCAACTCAAACCCTTAAATTCCCTGCTGCAATCGACCATCCATCCACAATTAACCACCACCAATTTCTCGATCTCAATTCCTCCATTGAACTCTACAGCCGCAAGTTCTTCTAATTCATCACCCCTGAGAACAACCAATTCCTCCCATTCCTTGTCTCGACCAAAATCCCATGAATTTCAACTTCCCTTCTTCTCAGTTTCTAGATTTGAGTTTCACTGAGCTTCAACAACGCCTTGAACACCTCAATCACAGGAGTCTCAACCCCAAATTCGCAGCAGCTCTTTATCCTTCTCTCCAGATTTGAAGCCCTTTCTCCACTCTCCATCTCGAGGTATCCAACAGCAGCCATGACTGGTTTTAACAGCTCCTCTTCTCAGTTTATTTCCCGATCTGTTCTTGACTCTCGATCGATTAATGGCAGCAGCCCTGACTGCTTCTCACTTTCAGTGTTGAAGAAAAAACGATAATGATTGAAAATAAATTCTCGAGTTTAGGGTGAAGGTGAAGTAGGTTTGGATCCGAGTAAAGGGTTCGGATCCGATACGGTTTAGGATATGGAACAGGTATGTGGGCTTGGGTCGAGTTTAGGGTGTGGGCCGATTTAAACACCCACCATAAGTACACCCCATTAGTGCAATTTTCACTCCCTTCTTTTGGATAAGGGACACCTCTTTGACCTCCCCTTATCCTTGGCTGGGCTCCATATAGTATTCCCTCCTTGGTGAAATGACAATTTTACCCTTTTGGTTCAAATAGGGTGATTTCTTCTTCTTTTCCTCCGTGCGACTCCAAAGTAGCTACAAAACTCAAAATAAGCGTAAAATACATAATTTACAAGAAAAATAGCAAAGAAAGCATAAACTACTAGATAGTAAATTAGGTGTATTCTACACCTATCA
>JAJJWW010002689.1:0-93149 GCA_023531295.1 Papaver armeniacum | reverse complement strand
CTTTCTTTAAGACGTTTGTGACTCTGCTTGGGTGTGCCAGCCTTGAGTTCTTCAATGGCGTCGTCCCAGGAATCAAACTAAGAGATCAATCCTCTTACACTATCGCTCTTTTACGGTGAGAAGGGTGTAGAAACTTACTGCCATTCTTGCTCGAAACTCTTTAGAAAAATCAAGGATGATCACCCACGCTTGTTTTTCTTTCTCACCAAAATCCATTTTCTTTAGAACTCAAAAAGGAGCCGTGCCGAGAATGGAAAAGCTCTCACACACTATGAAAAAGTTTCAACACTCTCTATATATCATTACAGTTACTGACTGTGTATCAAGAATAAATATGGGATTAAATGAACACAGGGTCTTTAGGGGCGACCCCAAAAGAATTAGAGCGACACAAAACGACAAACTGTCATAATGGTGGTTATTTCTAGTAGTGGGTTTATTTTGGTAGTTTTTTTAATCCCAAACCACCCTTTACAATGTTGAATAACTTCTCTGATCGGTAGTTAATCATGATGAATAAATTTACAGTTTTTGTATAACTTAGAATATAAGTAAAATCACATCTTTTGAATTTTGACTATCTATAATCGGTAGTCAAAATAGTTATCTTGACTCCGATTAAAGTAGACCTTTGTATATCCTACAATAATCGGTGATCAAGATAGTTCATATAACCTATAGAATATAAATCAACCAATCAGATTTTGCAAAAATCTTCTTTTAATTTAGTTGTTTATCATGATAAGAAAAGGAAGAGTTATCATGACTTCCGTTATCTGATAGCTCTTTATACAAAATATCTGCTCCATGTTAGGTAGTCAAAGATAGTTCATATAACTCTAGAGATATGGAAACCAACTTAAAATCGATTTTAAATCTTTTTGAAATTTTGATTTGAACTTATAATCGGTAGTCAAGTAAGTTATCTAACTTAGATTATCCTTGCTCTGTTGCAAATATCAACCATATTAGGTAGTCAAAATAGTTCATATAACTCTGGGAATGTAAAATTAACTTAAAATCGGATTTTATAATCCTTTTTTTTTGGAATTTTGGTTGACTATGTCGGTAAGAAAGGAAGAGTTATCCTGTGGCTTAGATTATACGTGCTATCTTTGCAAATATCCAACCTGTATTCGGTAGTCAAGATGGATTCATATAACTCACAGAATAATGTGAAACAAATCCCAAGTCGGTTTTGCAAAAATCCCTGCAGAAATTCAATTTTCTCGTAGAAAAAGTTCTACGAGACGGCGAGCTACGCCACAGGACCAGACCTACATTATAACCTTTGCGGCATTAGTATTCATGATGAAAGACATTATTATGATATTAATGAGCACCATTAACCCATTCAACAAAAAACGATTTTTGGCATTAACACAAAATAAATTTATTACCTAAGAGAGATAATAATTGTCACATTAAAAACATTTAAATGAGACACTAAATTTTGGAAATCAATAATGTTTTTAAAACATATAATCCCAACAATCCCCCACTTATATTTTTCAAAACATTGAGCAAGAACGTACAAAGTTGTGCATAAGCAAAGGTGTCTCGCGACTTGAACCTTTACGTAGTGTTAATAGGCTCTCTTAAAATCTGACCATAGAGTGAACATAAGTCTTGAACTCTAGGAGATAAAAAGATTGTTTAACACACACGACTATACTAGTGTAAAGTCTAAAGCCAGCACATTACAGCCCTGTTCTTGTATCCCAGTTTTAATGAATGATCTAGAGAACTGCCCATATTCTCATAGAAAGCGGCCACACTTTCACATTCATATAGGTGAGTCTATCAAGAGTACTCCTAAATGTACTCCACTCTAAATAGAGATATAAACATCATTAAGAGTTTAAAATTTTTAAAATTAAAAATTAAACTCAACCTTTACTCATTTTAGGATGTCATGTCGTGGGATGAATTCTTCAAAAGCATGATTCTCGCATCTCCATATGACCTATGACTTCGTCTAGTCCCTTTGAACCTATTTCTAGGGGGTATCCATCATAGATGACTCAATCTCAATGGGCATCAACCTCATCCCTAAGATGTATTCACATCTTCTTATCAATCCTTTCGTCAAAGGACTAATGGAAACTCGTTTCAGACACTATATAATCCATATTCTCATAAAATCAACTCTTATAGTTGTCGTTACATTCTCAATTCATGCAATAGCCGCAGTACTATCACATTGGATTAATATGTCTGTTCCTCTATCTATTACAGGATCGAATCGCTCCATCCCTTAAAGGATTCAACTGAAAGGATGTCCAATCAGCTTCGCAATATCCTTAAAGGATTGCGGTAATCATTTAGATAGTGTATTTCTAGGCGTATGATGTATTTGAAACACCTCATAACCTTCTCAATATTTTATCAATTTTCCATACTAGGATTGGCAATTCTGAATATAAAACCCCCACTATGGAAGCAATATATTACACCCCCACTAAAAAAAAATACTTATATATATAGTCAATCACGTAGCAAAGAAGCATACTGAGCTACCATACTCATGTCTAGTGCAATCACACACAATCTCAAAAATATTGGCACTAAATCAAATGAGTGAAAACTAGTTTACAGTTAGACTATATATATTTCTATTTCTTTTAAATTTCTGTTTCTATTTTCATTGAAATGAAATAGATCCAAACAAAGAAAAAATTCATTTCAAAAACATACACCATCTTCACTCAAGTCTTTCATATCAAATAATAAACTAAGCATGTTCTCAATTTCATTTTCATCCTATAAGTTAGAATAAAAATTCCACAAATCACTTATATATATACAAAACAAAGAGTATTGTGCATTTCACTTTCATCAATTCTGAAATTATTCGAATGAACCAAGTAAACAATTTATTTATTTATTTTTAAATTGTTTTAAGGTTTTTTTCAGAATATAAATGATAACTTATCTAACTTATATGCTTTCTTTTATTGTAGAAACTATACAATTTTCCATGCTTGGTTTACATAGATTCTCATCTTTAGATTTCACAATCAAATATATATTTCTACTTATGACTATAAAAAATCATACATCAACATCAAAAAAACAAGCATGTAAGTTATTTAGCGACATGAATGCAAGAGTCAACAATTTTCTGTTTGCTTGTCTAAAAACAATATAGGCTCATAAAAACTTTTTGCCAAACACTTAATAGTTTGAAGAACAAAGTTACTCTCTATAAGAAGTTATTTTCCACCAACAAAATATTCATGACTAAAATTTAGTCTCACTATATATGCTTTCCTAGGTTCATTCTTAGTGAATTACTTGTCACCTTCATTTTTCTAGTTCCTCTAATTTAAATCAAATGTGTTAAAGCATAGGATATGGAACCCCCACTATTTTTTGACTCAAACAAGAATTTCAAAACAATATCCAAAGATCCCAAAAATTGTGAAAAACTAATAAACCAATGATCTAAACCCAAAACGTTTTGCACAATATAGAGAAAAATTCAAACAATTTTCTTGAAAATAACATTTTCTAACTCACTACTCAATAGATCATATTTGACATCAAAACAAGTTACTCTAAGCATCTTTATAAAATTCTCAAAGATTTTATTTCATCCAAAAAACATTGCAAGTTGCGTAAGATTTCAAAGTGTACATGCTTTTATGAGTTAGGTAAGATTACATACATGTTACTCAAAAATTCACCAAGTTTATAACATGCTCTCATTCGATACTAACTCATTCATTTCTTAAAAGCATGACAAAATCTCTCATATTTCAAATATTCAAAATTCAATTCATGTTATGATAAAATTGTAATATTATATTCAAATATTTTATCCATAACATATTATTTGTAATAGCGCAATGATCAAATTCAACAAATTTCTAATCTCAATATTGTTTATAACAAGAAACACGGAAACTAGATTCTCGCTCATTTCGAAAGTATGAACATCTTTAACAAGATTGTTCTACCCAAAGTAAACTTTGAGATCGTACCAATACCGAAAATCCTAGTGATGTGAGTGTATCTCAACACCACTTTCTTTCAAACGATTTTGTTCAACTTTTGAACCTTTAACCTATCAAAACAAACATGGTGTAGAACACCAATATATACCAATCTCTCACCATATCCACAACTCACATTAACTAAGCTTGAAAAGCGTTGTTAATAACATTTGATATCCTTACAATGCCGTGCAAGAATGGCAAATAAATTCATAATCTATATTATGTTCAATTCTTGGTGAGAGTTGATATTCACATTTGTTTTGACTAGGTTTCTAATTATTTCGGTTTTGGGTTCGTATAAAATTCCATCTCATAAGTTCAAAACTTATATGAGTCACATGTTTATTGTCATACATAATAATTCTCAATATCTTGGTTCCCTAAAATTTATTCTAAGATTGAACAATCAACTTATTCAATTTAGAATGCCATTATTTGATCATTACAATAACTACAAATAGTTCATCAAACATACCTCAATGGATTTTAAAGCTCAATTGGTTATAAACCATTGTCCATTATTTGCGCACCAACAAAGAAATCAGCAACCCCGTTGCTCCTTACATCGATTAATCTCCCGCAATTTTTATTTCATTGGAAAATAAAAACTTGATCAAGTAAGTGAGTTTTCACCTGTCACAATCATGTACATGTGAGCATTTAAAACCAAAAAATAAGTAAGTTCTGCACTTACATAATTACTTGAAAATCAACTAATATAGTACACCAAGTTTCGCGTAATTGTCAAACAAAGATTCAAAGTTATATAGTTATAACATCATACATATACTTATAACTTTCTATTAAGCATATCATCAAACATATGGGGTGCATTAGTTTGATTGCTATCAATGATATTCTTTTTCATTACCAAAACAAGAGTGTGAAGTATAAAATCAAAACATGATTTTTTTAATATTGTTTCTTACATCTAGATAGACATACACACCGATTTGAAATCACCACATCTCTCAAAATAAAAACCCAATTTTGAAAATTTGAAAATGGGTTTTAAGATAAGTTCCTGATCTACAAGTTTCGTGTAATACACATATTCAAATTTTCTACACAAAGATTAGGAAAAGCGGATTTAATAAGGAAAAATTTTCTGCCCGTCAGAATTTTTCAGATACGTTATGTAGTTTTCTAAAATACTTTAAAAATACTTTCCAGACTCCAAAAATTCTGAAATTTGACATGGATGATTCTCATGATGTCTAATACACCCGGTTAACATTTCAAGACCCAATTCAATTTCGTGTAGGAGATAAAAATAAGACTCTACAACATGTTAATTAAAAATATTCGTTTAACATCAACAATATTTGTCTATGTCAACTGTTCACAAAGAAAAAATATTTAACCATGTTATTCCTAGTCCATCAATATTAGACATAAAATTAACTCTAGGTATCAGGTTACCTAAAATCTCAAGCATCGTGTTTAATCGTTAAAGAAAAATTATACAAGTTATATAATTCTATAAAACGAAATAAAACAATGATACTTATCGCGTTTCAGCAATCGTTTATTTTGATTCGTGTGGCAGAATAAAACGTCTTAAAATTGTTGGAACAATTACTGAATTATGCCTGTACAAAAAAAATAAAAACCAAACACGAAACAAATGTTATGGCTGAGTCGCGGACTAGGTCGCTTTCTTTAAGACGTTTCGCGGCTCTGCCCAAGATTGTGCAAGCAGTTCTTCAATGGCGCGTCGTCCCCAGGATAAAACAGCCGAGATCAATCTCTTACACTATCGCTCTTGCATGGTGAGAGGATGTGAAACTTCTACACTTCATTCTTGCTCAGAAACTCTTTAGAAAAATCAAGGATGATCACACACTTGTTTTTTCTTTCTCACAAAAAATCCATTTTTCTTTAAAACTCAAAAGACACAGAATGGAAAAGCTCTCACACACTATAGAAAAGGTTTCAACCACTCTCTATATAATAAAATTCTGATTTTATTTATTAATATCCAAGAATAAATATGGGATTAAATGAAAGACATTATTATGATATTAATGAGCACCATTAACCCATTCAACAAAAAAACGATTTTTGGCATTAACACAAAATAAATTTATTACATAAGAGAGAGAATAATTGTCACATTAAAAACATTTAAATGAGACACTAAATTTTGGAAATCAATAATGTTTTTAAAACATATAATCCCAACAATGAATAATTATTTATCGCTTGTTCTATCGACATCACCTATATTATATGTATTAGAGTCGCAAATATCACTAGGACACCCTAAGCTGGCACATCAAAAGACTAAATCCAAAGAAAATTATACGAAACTAAATATAGGTTCACAAATAATACCTGGCTATTCTACGCATACCCCATCAAAGGAATTAATCCAAGCATGAAATACCAGACAATGAGACAAATATATTTGTTATCCTAACAATTATGCACAAGGGTTCTATAAAACCGGTGAAGCGACAACTCATATTTCGATAAATCGATAAACAATATTAAGAATAAATCATATTCAATTCATAATGGTATTTTGCTCAATTAATCAATTCAAATAGCCTAATACCCCCAAGTAGTTTCAACCATAAACCCTAGTTCCAAAAATATCTAGCCAGACATGACTTTCTCAAAAGCCATAAAAATATTTTAATAAAATCACAAGCAAACCAAATCAAATCAGAAAACAAAACAAAACCCTTCTTTCCGTTTCTCCAATTTGTATCCGCGGATGTTCTTCCTGCTCTCTGGCCACCGGCCTCCAAACTCTCTTATCTCCAAGTTGCGGCTCCAGTAGCCGCTGTCCCCATTTTTGAGTTTGTTTATGTTGCTTTATATGTAGTGCTGCGAAGTCCAAAATAATACCTAGCCCAAACCAAACACCAGGCCCTATCTTCCAAATCCAGTCTAGCTAGCCAACGGCCACTTTCCATTCTGTACACACTTTCTTTTCATCAGTTTAACCACCGGCTGCAATTTCCAATCACGGGTCTTCTAAATCTCGTCCGCTGGGTGTACAGGGTCAGGCAAATACTTCCAAGGATCAGATCCACCGGCGACCACCAGTTCCATTCTCCATTTCGTCTTAGCGCACCAACTTCTATTGTCAGCAACTTGAATTCAAATCCAACTCCCTGTTGTTCTCTTGTCAGCTACAAGTTCAGGCCAAATACGACCTGAAATCCTTAACAACTCGAGCCAAAGTTCTAAGAGCATATCCTATGGGTAGTCTCCAAATGGAGACTAACTCGCTCAAATGAACGACCACTCGATCAAACGAACGAGAGAACCCACTATGGGCAAATACAAAAAAAGACACTACACGGGAGACAGTCTCCCGTGCAGTAAAAAAAATTGGGATTTTGATCAGACGGGGGACTGTCCCCCGTCCAAAAGAAAAAAAAAAAAAAAAACATCCAAACGGGAGACTATCTCCCGTCCAAAAGAAAAAAAATTAAAAAAAAAAACCAAACGGGGGACTGTCTCCCGTTTGGAACTAAAAAACTTCTAAAACGGGGGACTGTCCCCCGTTTGGTGCAAATTTTTTTGCTACACGGGAGACAGTCCCCCGTGTAGCCCTATTTTTCTGACGGGGGACTGTCCCCCGTCTAGTGTGACACTCCCGACCACTCACTCGATCGAGCGAGTGCATGGTAGTCTTTGGCTGAAAAGGGACCAAAAGACTACCCATAAAAGACTCTATTTTGCTCTAATTGGTAGTGCACTCCTTCAAATGAAAGAGTGACACTACCCATAGGATTTGCTCGTTCTAAGACTCCACCTTTGTGGCCACCACTGCCAAGATCAACAGCATCCCGGTCCATATGTTGGCCTTCTGCCATCTCCTTTCATGCCTTTGCTGCTGTGCTGCCACCATCAATACCAACTGCAACCAATCACAAAAGCTCTTTTAACCTCCAACCTTCATACCCAGCTCATCTCTGCTAGCAGCTGCAGCATCAGGTCAGCTGGTTTTCCGGCTTGAAACAAGTCCAGAAACTCCCCAAAATTCTGTCCAAGGCTGAATGATCTCTACCCCTCTATTGAATCGATCTCGTATAAGATCTGTACAGCCACAACTGACTGCAAACACCATCGAAAATTCACCTTCTATGCTGACTGCACGGACTTGCTTGCAACCAACTCATTTAACACCTGACTGAACTCAATTTCAGTCGACACAGCCCTATATGCACCATCCAACCAATCACCAATTTAAGAACATAAAACCCATCTTTTGGTTCAATCGATCCAATTGCTTCTAACCATCTCCATTTTCTCGATCAATCCACTCCCAGATTCACGCCAAGAAACCTCATACAAAACCCATCTATCGCCTTGTAAACAGATCCATCTCCACTCCTTACTGATTTCTGCCACTGCCTGAGCTGCTCGAACCTGTTGGATATTTTCAATAACATGGAAAATAAATGGTTTTCGTTTTTCTGGTTTGCCGCTACAACGAGGGAGTGTCCTGTGCCGAATAAACACAATGGATGTTAGTTGGAGATGAAGAGGCACCTCCAAATGGTGTGATGGTTTACAAAAGACATATCCATTCCCATTAGACACTATTGATGTCTTTTGGTAGTGAAGAGGCATCTCCAATAGGCATGAGTTCCCTATAAGTAGTGATGATTTGTTTTCATTCATACAATGAAAAACATCAAATACTTTATGTTTTCTCTATTCTAAGCATCATCAGAATCCTATTCTTGTGTGTTCTTGGTTGGGTCAAGGGGTACAAACCTTGAATCCAATTACGTTGTTATAGGGCTTCATTGTATCCTGACGGCAACATTTCGCATACCTGTTGTAATCGCCAATTGATATTGGGAGGGTAGAAATAATTGTCTAAAAGAATCTTAATCGAGCCTTGAAGCCGGAAGTACAACATTTCTCTTATTGTTTCATCCTCTCTTTTAGCTCAAAATTTCCAACAGTTTTAGACAATTAATTTCTTCAACAATGGAGGATGAAAGTATGATTGTACCATTTTACAAGAAACACGGTGACTGGTTATCGTTGAAGAAACGCTTACTGCCAACAGAGATACAAGATACTACTGGAGAACAATATAACTGGAAGTACGAGAAAGGGAAAATATGGAAAGTGTCATTGTGACTCATCCCTGCCATCATCGGTTAGAATGGTTTTGTGTTCATTGGTCTGGAAGATCTTAAATTAAAAGGGGAAGCCAACCGCTAAGAAAAGGGTTCTATATAAATAGAGGGTTCTACATAGAGGTTTACCTCTACATCTATATAAATATCACTATATAATGTCTCTTAAAATCATGTTTGTTTGACCACTATCTAATAACTTTATATTGTGTAGCCAATTTTATATGTTTCTCATTTTACCCTTATATAATTCAAAAAATCCATGAAGATTCATTACAACCGAAGATGTTCAAAAATTCCAAAAAAAAAATGTATTAGAAAAATTCAACCAAAGATGTTCACTTTTTCTGAAACGGAACGAAAATATCACTATTTCTGAAAAAGGGGCAAAAGTATCATTTTTTCTGAAACGGGGCAAAATATCACTTTTTTTGAAACGGAGCAAAAATATCACTTTTTCTGAAACGGGTGAAAGTACCACTTTTTCTGAAACGGGAAAAAAAATCACTTTTTCTGAAACGGGGCAAAAAAATCAATTTTTCTGAAACGGGGCAAAAAATATCACTTTTCAGAAACGGGGCAAAATATCACATTTTCTGAAAAGGGGCAAAAGTATCACTTTTTCTGAAACGGGGTGAAAAAATCACTTTTTCTGAAACGGGGCGAAAAAACAAATTTTTCTGAAACGGGATGAAATTATCACTTTTTCTGAAACGGGACGAAATTATCACTTTTTCTGAAACATGCGAAAGTATCACTTTTCTGAAACATGGAAAATTTATATTTTGAATTAAGGAATTATTTTTGGACATTATAAGTTTGTTCGAGGGTATATTAGTCATTTGAAGGTTTAATAGAGGTAGAGGCTCAAAAATAGCACCTAATTTGTGCTATTTGATTTCCTCTATATAGATAGAGATTTGCCTCTATCTATGTAGAGGTAGTGGAAAAAACAAACACCAATATAAATGGGACCCACCACTACATAGAGGCTAATAGAGGTTAGCCTCTACATAGTGGAAAAAACAAACATGCTGTTAGTATCATAGAAGTTGATTTATTAATCTTTGGTGATCCTGAATGATCAATTTTATATATGCATGTAACTGTTTCATGGTGGATACATCGTATCACGTATATATGATAAGAAAGTTTACGCATGTGTGGTTCTTGGGAATCACAGTTATCCTTCCCTTGTTTTGGTAATGACCAAATTATAAATCATTGATTAAGGAGAAGATGATTGAAGCATCGTTCAATTTATTAGAAGTCCATCGTTACTGCAGTGAGGGATTGATTTTTTCTTAAAAAAAAAAAAAAAAAAAAAAATTGATCACAAAATCTCTGTTGATTCATCGAGATTGATACCGATGTCTATGAGAAGACGGGTCCTTTAGTTTGAAAATTGAAGAAGGACTAACCGTCCTTCTAAGGACTACAATTAATGGGCTATCCTTCATTTTTGAAGATGAATATTCACATTTTCTCATGGTAAAACAGAGTATCTTCCTTTATAAGGAGTTGAGTTGTTCTGATCATGTTATCGAACATGCAATTGTTTTGTAATTGGTCAAACGAGAGCCAGGCCCAAATAGTAGTAACTGTTATACTGTGCGAGGTCTGAAGGGTTTTTCCTTTTTTTTTGGAATTATGGATCAGAGACATTCATATGACGGTGTGCTTTTGGTGCATTCCTAAGCATGCAATAATCTGTAACTGTTTTCCTTGAGTTTTTTGATGGAAAACACCATCATTCGAGTTCTGGGCAATGCATAAGTTGTGTTTAAATTTAGTTTTCTTAAAGAACTAACCTTGAACAAAGTGCTCCACGTCCAAAACTTTAAAAGAAATGTTGCTTCTGGCGGAACAGCGTGGTGCCTCTGTGATACGTCTGTTCAAGACGTTATTCGTGTGTTCTTCATTTTCTAGAAGAGGGCAGTTGAAAAACCACTCGTACAAACACAGTTTGTGTTTGCACTGTTATTCGTGGGACGTATCCACTGTTATTCGTGGGACCTTTCTCCTCAAAAAAAAAAAAGTTATTCGTGGGACGTATCCTCTCGGATATGAAAGTACAGTTTGTGTTTGCACTGTAATATGGTGTTTCATTAGATGCCATCTGGTAACGGCATCTTTTCTAAGAGGAAGGAAATTCTAGCGTTGACAAAGGTCGGTGGCTTTACATTTCAAGGGTTTACATTTCAAATTTAAACGTGAAATTTGAAATAATACAACGGATGAGTAACTGGTCTTGGTGAAAAGCACAACGAATGAGATGGAAAGTAAATGTCAACCAGGTGTTCCTTAAATATCCATGAATGCGTGTTGCCGTCTAATGACATCCGATTGAATGGGATACGTTTGGTGATTGAATTCTCTTATGGATTTAAGAATCTTCATGTATTAGCATTCTGTAGTTGGTATTATTGGCATTTCCATTCGGTTCCCTAATGCTAGTTTCTTTCTTATTCTAACATTCGCGTTAGAACTGCAAGGATGTAAAGCAGTGGCTGTGTTAGCAGTATAGTTTCATGAAATTGATATTGGTCATGAAATGTGCGTATCTTTAAGATACAGTGTTGCACCGGTCCCCATTTTATGCGCAGATGTAAAGAATTTCAGATGAGTATGTTCTTTAGTACCGTAAGATTGAAATAACAATTTTACTGGATATGCCATGAAATGGATGGGAAAGATTTTATATGATAATGTCATATAAATTTTTCTAGTCATTGGGAATTCGCGAACAATTGTTGAGGCAACAATTTTACGGCATGAGCATAATTCTTGCAATAAGAATTATATGGTTCCAAAACTTGGAAATTGGAATGTCTTAAATGACATCGAAATGGAAAATTCCGGTTAATATGTAACGTATTGGAAGATTGGGTGCGCGACCAAATATCCAACGATGAGATGTTACGATACTACCGATGCATATATTGTGAACATTTGCATTACATAATGTAAAATTTTAAATAGACATTGTCTATGTTTTTGGGTATAAATTTGTAGAAGATTGGGCATGAGTAGAGGATTTACTCATCGTAATAATGTGCTTGTTGAAATAGCAAGTAAGTTGCCTACAAATTTTCTGTGCCTCTAGTGTATGCAAGTCTATAATGACTCCTTGTGAATTAACGGTAAATGTTAATTAGGATCACTAGAGAAGTTACAATTATTTTGTAAAATCAAATAGGAACATTATTAATAATGTTTCCAGAATTGATTGCATAGATGCAATTAATGAGAAGGAATGGCTTAGAACCTAACTTGTAGAGATCTCATTTATGGAAGAAGCCATCTCAAGCGGTCTTGATCAATTGTGAATCAGGCTATGATCTATAAGGTCTCTAACAAAGACTTATAATGAAAGGTCAAGACATACAAGTCTTGGACATTGAACGGTAAGTCAACTACTCAAGAAAGGAGTAATTGCAGTTAGCCATTGAAACGGGGAAAAACTTGGTAGACCCACTTATGAAGAGTCTTCCAAAGGAAATATTTTCAATGAAGTATACAGAAATGGGACTAAGGTCTGTGAAGGAAGGTTGATCACCCATAGCAGAAACCCAACCTATGTTTTGAAAAGGATAAACAAGGTTTAATGTGGTACCAACAAGTTATGGAAGTGATTATGGTGCACTAAGTATAAAACTTCTCATTTCTGTTTAGTGCAGGGATTCTGCAAGAAAAAGGGATGGATGAAAATCCTTAATAAGTCTAACTTTTATCACAAGGTGTCTCGCAGAAACACCTTCGAGACTTACCTATATGAGTATGGAAATCAAAGTCGTTTCCTAAGAGAATAAGACCGTTCTCTAAAGCAGACTCATGAATCCGTGGATATAGCACATGGCCATTAACGTGTTTGAGCTACGTAACACACAATCTCTGAAATCAATATGTGTAGAGATTCCGGTTTTATCACATGGGGTACTTGGTTCAAGACTAGTTTCACCACTGAACCTCGATAAGGCTTTGAATTTCTTGCACTAAGTGAAGGTTCAAATCCAAAAGATACCTATTATTTATGTAATGTTTTCAACGATGATGCTTATTTCCCAAACTTTGCTTGAACTACGTTGGCTTGATCCCACTCGGTGCACGTAGGCGATCATTTGAGTGATGCAGCCACTCCGGTTTTGTAAGTTTTACTTTATTTATTTTTTGGTTTTTGAAAATAGGGGGAGATTGTTGGATATTTTCAATAACATGGAAAATAAATGGTTTTCGTTTTTCTGGTTTGCCGCTACAACGAGGGAGTGTCCTGTGCCGAATAAACACAATGGATGTTAGTTGGAGATGAAGAGGCACCTCCAAAGGGTGTGATGGTTTACAAAAGACATATCCATTCCCATTAGACACTATTGATGTCTTTTGGTAGTGAAGAGGCATCTCCAATAGGCATGAGTTCCCTATAAGTAGTGATGATTTGGTTTCATTCATACAATGAAAAACATCAAATACTTTCTGTTTTCTCTATTCTAAGCATCATCAGAATCCTATTCTTGTGTGTTCTTGGTTGGGTCAAGGGGTACAAACCTTGAATCCAATTACGTTGTTATAGGGCTTCATTGTATCCTGACGGCAATATTTCGCATACCTGTTGTAATCGCCAATTGATATTGGGAGGGTAGAAATAATTATCTAAAAGAATCTTAATCGAGCCTTGAAGCCGGAAGTACAACATTTTTCTTATTGTTTCATCTCTCTTTTAGCCCAAAATTTCCAACAGAGTCATCTCATGGTGATGCTGTTGTTTCACTTTCACGACTCAAAACTGCTCAAAGTTATCACCGTAACCAGCCACCATTTATTCAACAGTCGATAACCTTTCCATTTGATGCAACAACTAATGATCGAACTCCAGTTCAGACCATCTCATTCAAACACGTACATCAATTCTAATTCAGGCCACTCCTTCCAAAGTCCGTCGTAGTCGCTGTTATATACAATCAACATAATTCCAGACCTTGAACTCTTGATGTCTCGTTCTTGTTGACAGCACTACCTTGAGGAAGAAATGTCTTTTCGTTTGGCAACAAACAGAAGGTGGTGTCGGATATTCACCGTAGGACACAAACAAAATGTGGTGTAGAGTTAGCCACGTTTCACCACCTTTACTCCTCTTGTGCAGGGGATGTGTTTGGCAAATAAAATAATTCCTTTGCCCATAAGTTTAGCTCAGTCTCCTTTGGCGCCGTGTGAAATGTGAAATTGCTGATTTGAGTCACAAATGCTTCTTCAACTTCCATTTAGCTATGTATTCTTTGGGTGATCAAATTCACTTGTACTTTCTACAAAAGCACTAAAATAGTGTTATTAGCCAAAATATCGAATCCTAACTAATATAAATATGGGTATAATGTAGCACTTACGTGCTTACGTGCTTATCAGTAATTATCTCGGAGAAGTTCAAGCAGTAATTCTTTCTTATGTAAGAAACTTATGGTGATACTTTTAAGAAACCAAGTGAAGATATTTCAGTGATTTTTAGAGCAATGCTAAAACTAGGTCTTATATTTAAAAGAAACCAAGTGAAGATATTTTAGTGAGTTTTAGAGCAATGCTAACCATCAGGGGTTAGCCCGGTTGGCCAGGAGCATGACTCTCAAGTAGGAGGTCAGCGGATTGAGTCTCCGCTCAAGAGTTTGGAGATCTCATGAAATACTCCTCTTATGTAAAAATCTAGTTTAGAGTTTAAGTTCTTAATGTATCCTTTCCTATTAAAAAAAAACCCAAAAAATATGCATATACAGGTAAAAAGAAATTATTAAAGCATTGGAGCGTTTCAGATATAGTTATTTGAAGTACCATTAGTCCATTAGAGCATCCACAGTCGTGGACTATAACCAAATTTTTTGGTAAAAAACAGACACAGTGGAGACGCCAAAGACCTGGACTATAACCAAAACCTGACCATATTTAGTCTTTAGTCCTTGAATGATATTATTAACAAAAGAATCTTTTTTTTTTATGTCTTTAGTCTAAGCGTAAATTGAAGTTGCGCTCGATGGGGCGTAACTCAAAGTTGCGCCCAACAATTAAAAAAAAAAAAAATGGGGCGCAACTTTGAGTTGCGCCCAACAATAATAAAAAAAAAAAAAATTGGGCGCAACTTTGAGTTGCGCCCCAACAATAATATAAAAAAAAAAAAAAGAAAAAAAACAGAAATGGGACGAGATTTGGAATTGCGTAACTCAAAGTTGCGCCCGACCAAATTTTAGTCTCCCTCCACTGCGTTACAACACGGACTAAACCCAAATTTTAGTTTTTTTTTTTGCTCTTTGCTCTTTGGTTATGGTCGCACCACTGCAGTTGCTCTTACCAATCCTTTCCTAGCAAGGAATCTCTTTTTAAACTGCATCTCTCTGCCGTCATAATACCATACTATTGACACCTGTCACTCTGTTAGAAATAAGAAAAATCATTAGAAAAATGTCTTATTGGATCGCTTCTGCTACAGATAAGTTTTCATCAGAGTTCTATAAGCAAAATCTTTGCTTAAATAATCTCCTGAACAATGCCAAAAGTTCCCCTGAAACTAAACATACGCTGAAAGAAATGAACCACATTTTTATGTCACTTGTTGGTTTTCGACCAATAATTCTTATGTAATTTCTAATTGCAAAAACATTTCCAAATTACTTGTGTAAATAAAATGAAGCTACTTTATGGTGAAATAATTTCATCATTTTAAGTTGCTTATGTTCATAGTAGACATTTCAAATGGTATGGTGATTACATATGAAATTGTGCATACTATGTAGACGGAAAAGGATGGATGCGGGATCATGGGACTTAAACATGACATGTTTAAAACCTTCCATAGAATAGAACATTATTGTCTTTATACTACTAGTGTGAGCTTATTTTCGTTGAATCATCACTACAAGTATTTTCTTTCTCCTTAATGGGTCCCTTTATAGTGTGTACAGACCATCTAGGGGTCCGAGTTAAGGTGATCCCTCGCCTCATATCTATTTATAATATGCATGGAGTCTTTTTCTAGATACCTTATTCATTTTGAGAATTCTCATCTTATACATGGGTGTTTGTGGGTGAAAACTGTTTCTGTTGGTTTTGGTAATTTTGGGTGTGCGGATGAGAAACGAATATAAACCCCAAACAATTAATGCACTGCACGGGAGTACTTTTGATTCGAGTTTAATCTGTACAATCCTGGCCTAAACCAAGAAATGGCCGTTCCGGGCTTGCTTCGGTCACAAAGTGAAGGAGAAGGGTTGGTCTTAGGGAGGGAAGCGAAGAAAGTGTTGAGACCAGAATAGTTGATTATGAAGATGTGGCTTGTTTTATGACTTGTATCAGAAAGTGGAACTGGAATGAAAGGTATCAGTTCTTTGGTGATTCCTGGATACTGTGATGTTGCCGAACAAAAACATGTTCTTTTGGTGGAAATAGGTGAAGCCTATTTATACAAGTCATATTAAAAAGTACCCTGGTCTCATAGGAAGTGGAAACGATTGGGTGGTGGAAGAATGGAGTAACGCATAACCGCCAGAAACCCATGCTTCCATGATGAAGGAAGTGGATCCGTTTACACCCGTTACTTCTTGCCGCCATTGATTGTCCTACTTCATGACACTTTCCTATAACGGGCGTATTGCACGCCACACGCTGTAAACCGCCAGACCAATACCCCGATGAGTATCCCCTAGTTTGTGACATATTTGATGTCTCGAGTGTTTTCGTGGAAAACATGTAACATTTTGCTATGTGTGGCAAGTTAAATCAAGAGGCCTGCCGTAGGAAAATAGCATGTGATGCTATTAGGCTCATCTTGGCCAGTCGCCTAAAACTTGCCACAAGTCTGTTAGTTCGGTGGCGAACTTTGATGGCTGAGATCGTATCTCGTGAGGAAGGGTAGCCGTTGATTATGGCTACCTTGTGTTGGCACCTGATAATGGCGCAGTGGCATTTTGGCGTACGCCAGTGGCAATGTGGGATGGCTAGCATGGCTCGTGCATGCCAGTGGTACGGTGGTGTAAGTGGCGCCTGGCGTAGCCATGGCCACTAGATTTAGGCAGTTGGTCACCTGAAGCTTGCCACAAGTCTGTCAGTTCAGTGGCGAACTTCGATGGCTGAAATTGCAATTTAGGAGAGAGGGTGGCCGTTGATTATGGCCACATTCTGTTGGCACCTGTTAATGTCATAACGGTATAGCCGCGGCGTAGTGGCATGCGTCTACGACATGGTGGCGAACTTTGATGGCTGAGATCGCATCTCGTGAGGAAGGGTAGCCGTTGATTATGGCTACCTTGTGTTGGCGCCTGATAATGGCGCAATGGCATTTTGGCGTACGCCAGTGGCAATGTGGCATGACTGGCATGGATCGTGCATGCCAGTGGCACGGTGGTGTAAGTGGCGCCTGGCGTAGCCATGGCCACTAGATTTAGGCAGTTGGTCACCTGAAGCTTGCCACAAGTCTGTCAGTTCAGTGGCGAACTTCGATGACTGAGATTGCAATTTAGGAGAGAGGGTGGCCGTTGATTATGGCCACATTCTTTTGGCACCTGTTAATGGAATAACGGTATAGCCGCGGCGTAGTGGCATGCGTCTACGACATGGTGGCATAGCCGCGTTTGTGGCGTTGTGGCATGGCCACGCATGTGGCTTGGCGGTGTGTCCAAGGCTAGGATTTGGCGCCGTGGCCAAAGTTAGGTCTTGGTGGCATGGCCAAGGCTAGGATTTGGTGCTGTGGACAAAGTTAGGGCTTGGAGGCGTGGCCAAGGCTAGGATTTGGCGCTGCGGCCAAAGTTAGGGCTTGGCGGCGTGGCCAAGGCTAGGATTTGGCGTCGTGGCAAAGTTAAGGCTTGGCAGCATGGCCAAAGCTAGGATTTGGTGCCATGGCCAAAGTTAGGGCTTGGCGGCATTGCCAAGGCTAAAGTGGCTCGTGTCATGTTACTGATGATCGGTGCCTAATAATGCATGTTTCTAGATCATTTTGTTGTCTTTTGTCACATCTCAAGTGCTTTAATGTTCCATTTTAAGTCAAATTATGCATTTTGTTTCTCCAGGTATCAATAGTCTTGTTTGCTGTAAATATTGATAATTTATGTTTGTTTGTGATTGTAGGAGAACTAAAAGACTGTGGTTGGTATCACTGAAAGTGGAATAGCGCACCTTGAAGCATAATATCTGTGAGCAAAAGTGCAGGCAGCAATGTTGTTGGATTAAATAGAGTCAAGGTAGCAAAGATTTGTGGCTAATTAAGAAGAAGAAGGATTATCTGAGCATGGAATGAAGAAATGGGCCATAACCTAAGCTATACCCATGTTGGGAGTTAAAGAAAAGAAGCATAACCCAAGTTCCATTCTCATCTGCCAAAGACAAACCTTTAATCCAACCAACACCCAAACAGATCCTTAATCCATCTTTCTCCTTCATCCCCGACAACACCCGACCCCATTCACTTTCCAATTTCTTCTTCTCCCTGTCAAACCCTAACTCTACCAATCCTCTCGAGAACCAAGACCCTGTCAATTTCAGTACTCATATCCATACCTCCATCAACATCCTTCCCCCATCAGACCACTTGCTACTGTCTATTCCTTTCTCTATACTCGATTCAACCTAACCCTAGGTTTTGACTCATACAAGAATAGGTCAGCTGTTTGGTTTTCAAAACCAAAGAAATCATCAAGCTAGGGATTTGACTTTGTTACTCTCTGCAAACTTCAGCAACAACAGCGCGCAATCAACGGAAATAGGGTGGCTGTGATGATTAATCAAGTGGCGATTAGGTCTGATTTAAATCAACAACATCAGTCAAATTGGTGAAGATAAAGGTTGTGGTTGTACATGATTGAGGAGTAATACTGAGTGGTGAGTTTCAAGAACAAAAACCCTTAATTTTATATTATGTATTTGTGGGTTGTGTGGAGGGGATTTTGGGGGAAGAATTGTTGTATAAATAGGGGTTGTTATGTTGTGTAAAGACATGCAAAGGTGAGGGGTAGAAATCAGTTCTCAGTCCTTGTCTCCATCTCTGTTTGTGTTTGTGAATTAGTAGAACTCAGTTGAAAGGAGAAGTACTTCTATTGTTATCAATATCAAAAACTTCATCTGTTTCTATACTAGCTATGTTCTAATTTCTTAGCTAGAGCTTTGATGAAATCCTTAGCTTACTGCTAGTGTTTTATGTTAATGAAATTGTTCTTATAGAGCTTAATTGAAAAGGATTTGGTTTAGTCTTTATGTTGCAACTTATAACTTTCACCTAGTGTGTATTGCATCCTAGGTTGTTATATCAATTATTTGTTGTTACATCAACTCATGCTTCACTGTATGTTTTCAATTTGTGATTAGTTGTGCTGTAATAAGACAACTAATACTAGGAATTGATCTCTTAGTTGTGATTGAACTATCTATCTTTGAAACCCTTTTGGAAAGGCGAAAGACTCGTATCTTCACCGCTGATCCGTTCCAAGGGATAAGAACAGTTTCAATAATTAAATTACCTAGTGTAGGTTAAGTGGTGGAATTGATAGCTCTAGTGCTCTCTTATCAAGTGTTTAACCTTTCATTTAAATTGCATTCTGTTCTTCAGTCAATTCTCTTTGCCAACATCTAATCGTTTAGACAAACTCTTTGATTTGAACTAGTAAAGTAAGGCTTTAAATTTAACTTTGCATTCACCTCGTCCATGTGGATCGACCTGTATTTGCACTATACACAATAAAGCACTGTGCACTTGCAGTTTAATTATAGGTATCTCTTTCTTTGCCTGCCAAGTTTTTGGCGCCGCTACCGGGGATTCGGTAGTGGTGTAGTTGCTTTATTGTTAACTTTACTGGTTTTTATTTTAGTTATATATATATTGACTTTTCTATTTTCCTGCTGTCATTGTTATAACTTTGTTGTTTTGATCCATCTGTATATACCTTGCATCTTTGTTTGTCTTGCATCTTTTTCTAGTTATAGCTCTTCGATCATTATAGCCTGTAGCTTCTCATCAATTTGCTGTAACTGTAGTGTAGCCCGATAACCTCTTAGCTGTTCTATTAGCTGTAGTTTTTAAACTTTTTGTCATCGCATACTGCATCTAGGATTTTTAGATACATCTATCTTTATAGTTCTGTGGTTTCAGTCACTGTGTTTTAGTTAGTTTCATCGCATAATTGCATCAAGTTAAACTTCCTCCAATCTTCAATCATAATCACCAGCATCATTATTTTGTGGCATTCCATTTCTGTTTTTCTGCCATCTTTAGTGTAACTCCATTTGTGTGCTCCATCTGTTCATTACAATTAGTTTACTATCATTGTCCTGTGGCTGTACTTGCAATTTTCTATCATTCCATTTTCATTCGTATAAACTGCCATTATCTTATATTCATATCTAGTTAGGATAGCTAAATCTTTGTTTTCTACCAAAATCTGTAGCTGTCAGTTCGTTTACATCATATTTTGGGTCTGTCGAGTTTTATTTTACTTAATTTGTTTATGTAGTTGAGCATATCATAACTTTGGTTTCTGCAGTTCTGTTTCATATACCTTGCATATGTAGGATTGTTGTAATTCTGTAAGCATCTTAGCTGTAGTTTTAATTCTCACTTTCTTTGTAATTTGTAATTTGTAATTTGTGGTATAACTCACATGTAACTATTTCCATCACGTATTTTGAATCAGTAGCCACCTCATTGTCTTTAAGTGTTGTGTGTCTCAGATTCACTCTGTTCTATTTGCATCATAATTAGCTGCATCCTGTAGTTTTAATCTCTACATCTTCAGTTTACAAGTTTTTCAGTTTAGGCTGTATATATACTTGTTTAGATCTTAACTTTTCTGTATAATCCATCCATTCATGTAACTCCATTCTGTTCTGTTTAGATCTTTCGATTAGTGATAGCTTAGCTTGTCAGTGTGGTACACAGTATTGGTCATGCTACTCTAGTTTTTTAACTGTCGGTAGTTTCTTTTGTTTTCTTGCTTTACCAGCGTATTTCCGGTTACTGAAATTCCTCTTTTGAGCTAAACAGGTACCTGGGATATTGCATTGCGACTCAAGGGCTAGGAAAAAGATTGCGAGACAACCTGTTGGTTGTGCCTAAACCCGGTCTTATACCGGCGGTATCGTGCCTCAACTTTAATATCCTTGTCTTGAATGATACACTATTATCGCATGCACACTGAACTAGATACTCCATCATAAAACCCCTGAAACACATTTGTATATATGACTCTGTGATTGCAAGTAAACTGCTTGCTAGCTGTTTTATTATATCACTGACTATTCCGCCGATCTTGGCAATATGTGTGCACTCATACCTGAAATTGATTGTCAAAAGCATAAATCTGTGATATATCCTGACTGGCTGTTGAACTAGTATCATTGGTACCTTTGTGCATGAATCTGTTGAACTAGCTTTTGATTTATCATAAGTTTAGATTCACTGTATTGTGAGATGTGTGATTGTTATAACATGTTCATTAATCTGCATGCTAGTCTATGATTGCGACTTTTAGAGACCAAACAAATCGCCTAGTTAGAATTCAGCGAGAGGACGTAGTTGAGATTCCTGTGTTTGTTAAGGAAAGACCTGACCAACCTGATACAATGGGTGACGAGATATTCCAACCCCGCAGTCTCAAAGATTACATGTGCCCCACGAGTACAAGCCATCCCTCTTGTATTGTTCTGCCAGAGACTGCTGGTCATTTTGAGTTAAAGGCGAGCACGATCCATATGTTCCCTGTGTTTCGAGGGGTTGATGCTGAAAACCCTTACCACCACGTGAGAGATTTTGAGGAAATCAGGGACTCTCAGATTCAATCAGTTGACAGAAGAGTCCCTAAAATTGCGTTTGTTTCCTTTTTTCTTTGAAGGAAAAAGCCAAATCTTGGCTATATGCTTTGCGACCTCAATCCATTAGAACTTGGAATGATCTTACGAAATATTTTTTCAAAAAGTTCTTCCCAAATCACAAAACAGCCACCATTCGTCAGAGTATCAATAGTTTTGTTCAAATGGATGGTGAGACATTGTCCAAGTATCTAGAAAGGTTCAATGATTTGTTACTTCAATGTCCTCACCATGGTTTCGAACAGTGGAGACTCTCAACAATTTTATATGAAGGGTTGGATTTCGCCACTCGATCCATGGTTGAAGCAATGTGCAATGGTGAGTTCACAAATAAAAGTGTCGACGAGTCATAGACCTTTTTACATGAAGTTGCCGAGAAAACTCAGCAATGGGAGTCTGTTAGAGAACCTAGGAAGTTAACCAACAGGGATAGTATCCATAAGATGAGTCTGCCTTTGAGGGTAATGCTAAAATAGCATCATTGGCTAGAAGAGTTGAGGCATTAGAATTGGAGAAAAATATAAAATATGTTGCTTCCACTTCTTGTAACCAAGTTGAGATTTTTATTTTTGCTGCATGTAATAGTTCTGATCATCTTGTTGATAACTGTCCACAATTGCATGCATTTCAAGAGTCTAGACCTAAACAAGCCCATGTTTTGTATCAAAAGCAAGAACATAACCCTTATTCACAGACCTACAACCCAGGGTGGAGGAACCACCCTAACTTTTCATGGTCCAAGGGCCCTGTACAAGGGGTGCATCAGGTAACACACAAGGATATTCATATCCTAGAAACCCCCAGGTACAATCGTACACACATCATCCTTCTGAAAAGAAATTATCAAGCATTGAAGAAAGTGTCGGTCTGTCGACCCAAAATCTTTTGCAAAATCAGAAGTCCACTGACCAACGTTTCACAAGTCTAGAACTTAAGATAGGTCAGATCTGTGATGCGCTTAAAGACAGGGAAAAGGGTAAGTTTCCAAGTCAGCCTGAACAAAACCCAAAAGGTTCATTTCAGGCAAATACGTCTACTTGTAATGAAACTGCACATGCTGTTACCACTCTTCGTAGTGGTAAAGTCATTGATAACAATGTACGCGTGCCTGAAAAGGGTGAGTCTGTGTCTAAGTCACAATTGCATGATACACCAGTTGTTGAAAATCAATCTGAGCATGTACCTAGATCTAAAAAATTTGATGATGTGAATGTTTCTGTGCCGTCAACTGCGCCTGCAGCTCCTTTTCCTCAAAGGTTAGAGCAACAAAAGAAAGGAACACAGTACAACGAGATATTGGAATTGTTCAAGCGAGTCAATATTAACATTCTATTTCTCGAGGCAATTAAGCAGATCCCTGCTTACGCTAAGTTCTTGAAATATCTGTGCACACAAAAGCGAAAGCTTAATGTGCATAAGCGTGCCTTTCTTGCTGAACAGGTAAGTTCTATCATTCAAAACAAGACTCCACCTAAGTTTAGATACCCAGGTTGTCCCACAATCACATGCAAGATAGGTGACCATACGGTCAATAAGGCGTTACTAGACTTAGGGGCTAGTGTGAACCTACTGCCATATTGGGTATATGTGCAGCTAGGTCTGGGAGAGTTGAAAGCAACACCTATAACTCTGCAATTGGCAGATAGGTCAGTCAAAATTCCTCGTGGTGTGGTAGAAGATGTCTTGATTAAATTTGATAAGTTCTATTTTCCTGTGGACTTCATTGTATTGGATACTCAGCCTGTGCAAAACCCAGACTGTCACATTCCTGTCATTTTAGGACGTCCTTTCTTGGCGACGTCAAATGCAATTATTAATTGTCGTAATGGAGTGTTGAAGCTGTCATTTGGTAACATGACTGTGGAGTTGAATGTATTTAATGCTAGCCATCAATATTTAGATCATGATGATGATGATGATGTGCATGAAATCAACATGTTTGAAAGTTTGGTTCAGGATTCGTTATCTAGTAACATGTCTGTTGATCCTTTGCATGCTTGCCTGAATAATTTCAACTTAGATCTGTTTGATGATGAATACATAAGTGAAGTGAATTCTTTGCTCGAATCTGCACCCCTCATGGACACGACTAAATGGAAAGCTAGAGTGGAGCCACTTCCACTCTCTGAATCCAAGTCTGTCCCGTCTCTTGTTGAGCCCCCAAAGCTCGAACTGAAACCTTTGCCTAATACTCTTAAATATGCATTTTTGGGTTCTTCTAATACTTTGCATGTAATCATTTCGTCTGCTTTAGATATAGAACATGAGAGTAAGCTTTTAAAAGTACTTAGAGAGCATAAAGAAGCCTTGGGATGGACAATCTCAGATATTAAGGGTATTAGTCCCACAGTTTGTATGCATCACATAAATCTTGAAGATAATGCTAAAACATCTAGGGAAATACAAAGGCGACTAAATCCTAACATGAAAGAAGTTGTTAGAGGTGAGATCCTTAAGCTTCTTGATGCGGGTATCATATACCCGATTTCAGATAGAAAATGGGTTAGTCCCATTTAGGTTGTGCCGAAAAAGTCAGGAATTACTATTGTTCAAACTGATAAAGATGAGTTAGTTCCTACTCGAGTAACCACAGGGTGGCGAGTTTGCATTGATTATAGGAAGCCGAATGCAGTTACAAGGAAAGATCATTTCCCTCTCCCTTTCATAGATCAAATGTTAGAAAAGCTATCTGGGCATACTTACTACTGTTTTTTGGACGGCTATTCTGGTTACAACCAGATTCACATAGCACCCGAGGACCAGGAAAAGACTACATTTACATGTCCTTATGGTACATTTGCTTATCGTCGCATGCCATTTGGGTTGTGTAATGCACCCGCCATATTTCAACGCTGTATGATGAGCATTTTTTCTGACATGATAGATAATTTCCTTGAGATATTTATGTATGATTTTTCTGTGCTTGGATCTTCTTTTGATGAATGTTTGAGCCATCTCACTCTTGTGCTGATTAGATGCAAAGATAAAAATCTGGTGCTGAACTGGGAAAAGTGTCATTTTATGGTAAACTCGGGCATAGTTCTAGGACATATCATCTCTGAAAAAGGCATTGAAGTCGATAAAGCTAAAGTTGACCTTATTCAGCACTTGCCACAACCTCGTTCTGTGAGGGAGGTTAGATCTTTTCTAGGCCATGCTGGGTTCTATCGTAGATTCATTAAAGACTTCAGTAAAATTTCTAGACCACTTTATAATCTACTTGGTAAAGATGTTGCTTTTGTATTTGATGATGCTTGTGTGCGTGCATGGGAGGAACTCAAAACTCTTCTAATTTCAGCCCCTATAGTCCGATCACCTGACTGGAAATTGCCATTTGAAATCATGTGTGACGCGTCTGATTTTGTTGTTGGTGCTGTTTTAGGGCAGCGCGTCGATAGACTTCCATATGTGATATACTATGCTAGCAAGACTCTTAATGATGCTCAACTTAACTACTCAACTACTGAGAAGGAATTGCTTGTTGTTATTTTTGCATTGGACAAGTTTAGGTCTGTAGATGGGGCAAAACGATTTGCCGGTTTTTATGGAATTGAGGAGATGACCGTACGAAGGAGACTCCTTGAACCGAGCGAAATGTTCAACCTCACACGGATGCACTGCAAGAAGGGAGTGCTTTGAATTCGAGAGATCAATCTGTAGTACTCCGGCCTAAACCAAGACAATGGCCGTTCCAGAGTAAATTCGGTCACGAGAGAGGATGGGTCGATCTTTAGGAGGGAAGCTGAGAAATGTGTGGAATCAATGGTAATCGAAGATTTTATGTGTGTTGTGAATTTTGAATATGATAAGTTCTGAAAGATTGAAGTTACTCAATTGATGAGTTGTTGAGCTCGTGTTGTCTGTAAGACGTGAGATTCTCGTTGTTCTTTAAATCATGATTCAGGGACTTATTTATATTGCTGAAATTGTAGACACCATGATCCCATGAAGTGTGACAGTTGATGGAGTCAAGGAGTGGGGAAATGGAAATCGTGTTTGAAACCAATTGCTCATCGTGCGGAGACTTGGTCGATTTTCCATCCACTACTTTGTTAACTCCTTCAACTGATTGCACGACTTGCTCACATTCCATCGTGTGTTTGAACACACGTGCCATAGACCGCCAGACCAAAACCCTAGTTAATATCCCCCATGTAACACGATTGATGTATCGTGTGATTGTGGAGTCTGCAAGACAGACGTGTATTTAGTTAGTCAGTTGCTGACTTCATGACTTTATGGGACGATGAGTCCTTGTTTTGTTGAGTCGAACGTGATTTGGAAATGTTCTGAGACTCATGAATTGAACATGTCTATTGAGACAGAGATATGATGTGTGAATAAGTTGACATGAGCAAATATTGCTCATTCGATGAATTGTTGAATATTGATAGTTGAACCAATATTCCTTGGTTTGAGAAAATATTGCTCATCTGAGCAAATGTTGCTCATTCGATGAATTATTGGTAGTATTACCAAATAAGGTACTGGTAATTGAACCGAGTATGATAAATAAAATGTTGATCACGGGATCAACGTAAAATTATTAGCGTTTGAATCTGGAATTATGAACCTTGGACTCAAAACCATAATTTGATCAATTAATGATTAACTGATGGTTTATTAAAAGTTATCCACGGAGCTGAGGAGGGACCGGCTACATGGGATTATGGATCAACCATGTAGCGTCTAGACGCTCACGTGAGAAAATATCAAGGTCTCCTGAAGACCAGTTGATTTCATGAAAGAATGATTAAATGCTGGCTTAATCATTTTTAAAATAATGCTCGTCTGAACCTTAGGTAATAAAACCTAATTAATTATGAAGAGGTGAGGGACCGACCAAGGGGTCATGAAATTGGCCCTAGGTGGTCACGGGATCGACTGACGATCATTCTATGAAAATCTAGAATTATTTAGAGGAGTTTTGGACCTAATACGTGCAATTGCACAAATTAGGTCAAATGGTGTAAATACGCGGGACCGGCTCCTTGCGAGCCAAAAGCCAACCTTGGTCGGTCAAGTTAACATGCTCATGTCACTAAAGTGTTCGTATCTCAGTTCTGATAATTTTGATATTTTCAGATGTGCATTTGAGCATTTGAGAAAATATGAAGAAATCAGGGTTTTTGATGAAACCGTCAAAACTTCACGAGATGAAGGAAAAATAATAAAAGGGTGAAGGAATCATGAGGTGTGGGACCGATCATGGCCAAGGCATGGCCGGTCGGCCAAAGAGCTTGGTCCCACACGTTTTTTTCAATTTTTTTTATAATATTTTCATGATTTTAGGGAAATATGATAAAACCAAGGAATTTGTTAAAACCAAGGAGTTTTTTGTTGAAATCAAAGAGTTTCCATGAGATGAAGGAAACAAAAATATTAATAATAATAAAATAAGGGCGTGTGGGACCGGCTTGAGCATGGTTGGCCGGCTAGGGCCCGGTCCCGTGGGTTTTCCCTTATTTTATGTATTATTTCATGATTTGAAAGAATTTTCATAATTTGAAGGAAATATCATGAAATCAAAGAATTTCATAAGATTAAGGAAATATAAAAATAATAATGATAAAATAAGGGGTTTGTGGGACCGGCTAGGGCATGACCGGCCAGCTTGGGCCCGGTCCCACAAGTTTCCTTAATTTTATATATTTTTATGTATTTTCCCAAAATTTGAAGGAATTTCATAATTTGAAGAAAACATCATGAAATCAAGGAATTTCATGGGGATTAAGGAAACATGAAAAATATTATAATAAAATAGGGCGTGTGGGGCCAGCTAGGGCATGACCGGCCGGCTATGGCCCGGTCCCACGGGTTCCCCTAATTTTATATTATTTTTCATGGGATCAAGGAAATATCATGAGATTAAATAGTTTTCATGAGATTAGGGAAATAATAATAAAATAATGAGGAACCGTGAGGTGTGGGGCCGGCCGGGATGAAGGCGTGGCCGGTTGGCCAATAATCACGGCCCCACAATAGTTTCCCTAATTTTATATTATTTCCTCAGTGTGAAGGAAAAACCATGAAACTGAGGAGTTTCCTCAAAACGAAGGATATTTGTTCAAATGAAAGGATTTTCATGAGATCAAGGAAAATAATAAAATATGATAAAATATAGAATTTGGAAGTGGGACTGATCACGACATGACTGGCTGGTCGGTGAGCCAGTCCCCTAGCGCCTTGACTATTATTTTATTATTTTCTTTCCTATTTGCATAGGTTCATCGTCTCGTCGTATTTTGAAATACTTGTTTGTTCATTCGGGTGTTTGTTAATGCATTATTTGCCGAATACATTTACACCATTTTGGTTGGGGCTTACTCGAAGGTAACTCAGATGCCCGTGTGTTGAATATTTATTACTAACCCATGGAATTCTGCTGGGAAGAACCATAAATTGAAGTAACGAAATATTATGAAAATATTGAATATTTTCTAGGGATTTGAATCTATTGATTTTGAGAATAATTAATTAATGGCCATATACTAGTACGATCGTCTAGGAGCGTTAATTATTCATGAATTGAGTGATATGAGCTTGTTGAAGCGTCATACTTATTTCATATAGTCAGGGAAAACATTGTTACATCCTGAAGACGTTATTGCTCTATACTAGCAGGCAAGCTGTCTAGGAGCCGTCTAATCTTTCAGTTCTATATAGAAGTAATTACTGAAAATTGCTCAATATTCATGAGATATGTCGTTGCCTCAGCTGAGAGACTACATATCTATATAAACTATGAGAGACAGTATTCTCGGTCAGAGATTCTCATAGCATGATCTTTCATGCTTTCGATAAGAGACATGAGCCTCAATATTCATCTGATTGCTGGATCAGGAATACATATAATTATGGGTTTACGATTTTAGCCTTTGTCGAAAATCCACCATCTATAAGGTCATACTTGATAGGATCCAAGGTCATCATATACACTGATCATGTTGCCCTGAAATTCCTTCTTTCTAAGAAGGATGCTAAAGCTCGTCTCATCCGATGGATATGTTATTGCATGAATTTGATCTCGAAATTCGAGATAAGAAAGGTTCGGAAAATGTTGTTGCTGATCATTTGTCTAGATTAAATATTGAGTCTTTTGATGATTCCTTGCTTATTAGAGAGACTTTTCCCGATGAACAATTAATGCTTGTATCTGAGTTTCCTTGGTTTGCTGATATTGTGAACTATCTTGTTACGGGAAGAATGCCTTTGCATTGGTCTAGACAAGACCGTTCTAAGTTTTTGGCTGAAGTTAAATACTTCTTTTGGGATGACCCTTACCTTTTTAAGTACTGCCCGGACCAAATCATTAGGAAATGTGTCCCCAACAATGAACAGAAAGATGTGATATCTTTTTGTCATGACCAAGCATGTGGAGGCCATTTCAGTGCCAAGAAGACTGCTGCAAAAGTCTTGCAGAGTGGGTTTTATTGGCCATCGTTATTCAAAGAATGTCATGCTTATTGTATTGCCAAGTTCATGAGTTGTTCATGCTTTGATCATGTTGAAATTATATATATGTGTATATATGAATGTGAGTTTTGTTGAAAACCCTTTTTTCAGAAGACGTATGTTCGTTTCATCGTTAGTTTGAGAACCCATTAATAATCCATGACCTAGTAGAGATTTTTTCTTTACATATGAAGTTTTAGGTTCAGTGATAATACTAAGTTCATGAGCTTTCATGTGAACCAAAGTTTTATCATGAAAAGGTGAATTTTCACAAAACCGAAATAAAACCTCGTTTCAAAGAATGACGATGATACGAAGAAAGAGTTCTTTTTTTATGTGTGAACTTGTGTCCAGTGATAAGATTTTGTTTATGAGCTTTCATGTAAATCAAAACTTTATCTTATAATGTGTGAGTTTTCACAAAATTGAAATAAACCTTCGTTTCAACGACGTATGACAATACGAAGGAAAAGATTTTTTTTTTTTATAAAACCGTGAAGTGTCCATAAATTTATTTTCGTGAGCCTTGCTTGCGTCAATATATATATATATATATATATATATATATATTTTATTTATTTATTTTACGATTGAATCACGTTTTCTTATATATATATAAATGTAAATATATATTATTTTCATTAAAGTCAGAACTTGAGTTTTGTGTAATACTACTTAGAAATAAAAAATTATTTATAATGAAATAATGTTTTAGTTTTCATAATTCCATGGTTAATGCTTACGCAGTAGAATTATTCATGATTTTATGAAAATCTAAGTTTATGCTCGTCTTTTGTAGGTTTGAAGAAGCGAGCAAGTTTTGAAGTGTTGACTCTTGCATTACTAGTGGAATCGTAAAAATGTAAGAGTTGAGAATTACCATTTTGTAGACATTTGCATCTTGTATGAATGGTATACTGAAGCGAAGTATTGTGTGCACATTACAGCTACTTTGCAAGGATGTCTGATTCTCAAGTTAATGATGCTTCCAGAGATGATATGTGTGTGGACAATGATGCTTCCATGGAAGACTCACATATTGATAATGATGCCTCCAGGGATGATTCATGCATGGATGAGACCTCCATTGGTGAAGATGAAACTCCTGGAATCAAGAACGTTCCGAACATAGATGATGCATTCTTCATAGATCAAGGGCCTGAAAAGCGTCTCAAAACTCCAGCATTTCGTCTTCTGATAAATCCCATAGAGGTTACTCAGAAAAAACTGGTGACTCCTCAGGCATCTATTCGGTTCTGTCTTGAACGAGGATATTTTTCTGCATCAATCATTGAATTCAAGCTTTCTCGACGGCCCCTGGAAAAATTTTCTGGATGGGTGAGGTACATGCTGGGTTTTACTCGTATTCGAGCTAAGTTGTATGACGCACGAGTAATACGAGCTATTCAAGCTTCTGGAGACTTGTTCATTTTTCATGATGCGAGAGGTATTGTAGCTTTACTTGCTCGATGGTGTATTCTAACTCACTCTTTCATATGCAGATGGGGAGAGTTTACCATTACTTTAGAAGATGTAGTTGTTTTGTTGCATCTTCCGATCACGGGCAATCTTCCTGAAAATCTTTCTTCACCAGAGGAAGTTACGATCTCTAACATATTGACAACCACAATGGATGAGATTAACAAAGCATCTGGTAGCAAAGGTTGTTATGCTCATTGGTTAATATACTGGTGGCCGAGAGATACTCCTCCGGAGTGGCCTGTTGACGGATACGTTATCTATTGCTGCTTTCTTGTGTTTATGGCTGTCCAGAGACGTATTTGAAGATGCTGGAAACTTGTTGAAGCTGTTCGTGATTCCTTTTGCGATTAATATGGCTCAGGGTGAGCAACTCCCAATAGGTAGCTTGCTCCTGGGTTCTTTGTATTCCAACTTGGATTCCTTGATCATGGACTCTAGTGTCTCGAACGGTTTTATGAAGATTGAATGTTACGCTAACATAATGTTTCTTCAAGCTTTGATGTGGGAGCATTTCAAGAATTATGCACCTATTCCTCGTACCATTTTGCAAGGATTGAATACTGATGCTCGTCATGTTTTCTCTGAGAAAGTTAATGCCGAGGATCATGCGTTGGTCCACAAAGCAACCTCGATCAAGACCCGCTTTGTTGATGTTCGGATTGTGAGTCCGAATTCAACTTCCGCCCATAGGTATCGGTTCCCCTTTACATCTCTCGTTGAGAACTTTTAATGATGAAGAGAGCATGACTTTGAAATCTGGTGCTGATTTGGACGAAGGCGAGAGAGCTTTTATGCTAAGTTGTACTCCTGGTTATCTAGTGTCCATAATGCATGGCGAATTCTCAGTGGAAGAATACAATATTGATAGGGCGGCTCGTCAAATGGGTATGGATCAATGTGTTCCGACTTTCCGAAGAAGAAAACCCTCGCTCATCAGCTTATGACTCGTCTGGACTGCACACATGTGGAAGGAAGTGAATTCTGGTTTCCTAGCTCTGGAAGAGTTTCATATGTAACTCCAGGTTACATAGATTTTTGGGATCAACAACTCAAGCGCTTATCTGATTTTGTAAGAGTTAATTAACCCTTAGTGAAGGAGCCTCCTTCTTATGAGATTATTGCTACTCGACCAAGATTGAAGCATTTCCCTGGTAGCGACAAACGGAAAACATCTCCAGGATGTTCACAAGTAAGTATTTTATAAAGTCTTTATAAGATTATGATGATTGTATTTTGACTATTGTATCAAAATTTTCTTTTCCACAGGGCGGTCGTAATGTAAGACCTCGAATTGATGTAAACCTCTCAGAAGCTGAAGCGACTGTTCATGGTGGAGAAGGCAGGAATAAGAATTATAAGATGATACCTAACACCATAAAGTCCCCAGTGATTTGTTTGGTGAGTTTATCAATATATCTTTCGTCATGAGTTCTTCTCATCTGTGTGATTGGGATCTTGAAAACAACTTTTGCTATTCCGTTGCAGGATTTCACTCCATCAAGTATTGACGGTCTTCAGTTCTCTGGGCAGACGGTCTCTGACTTGAGCGTTGAAGAAGAAAATATAGTGAGTATTCTCCCTCATAGCCAATCATGAACGCCTCATGAGAAAATGCTAATTATTTGAGAATGTGTCCAGGATGATGTTTCCGTGGAGGTAGAGAGTGCTAATACTCGGTCATCTCCCGAGAATAGAGGCGAAGGAAGTCCCAAATATTCGAAACCGAATGAAAATGATGAACCTCTTGATGTTGACACGGGCAATCCCAACTCCTTGAACACTTCGAGGACCCACCAAGTAAGCACATATCTTATAAACTCTTCATAGAAGCATGAAATCGCTGATTTATGAGTGAATGAATGAGAATCCATGTGAATATATGAAAAGCTTTGCCGAAAACACGTCACCAGAAAATTCAGAACTCATCCTCTTAGCGTAAGTGCCATAGAATCTTCGTCCGATGTCAGATTTTCGTGATACGCATATGTATATTCAAGACCAGAGAATTTCCTAACTTTTTCAAAGAATCTTTTTGGATTCCGAGCGCGTTTAGGACCTGAAAAAGGCGAAACAGTAAACTTCCAGGAGACTTCCAGAATTTTTTCAGATTGCATGTTGCCCGATGTTTAGACCACATCTTTTTGCTCGTTCATCGGATTGTCATGAAATTTTGACATGTGGTAGAGGACATCCATACAAAGAGAATGGTATATGACCTATCCTAATATTACTTGTAGGTTGTTCCCAGTTCGTCTTTTAATACAGAGTAGAGTACAGTTTTTTAGACGAGATCACCATAAAACGAATTTTTGTGACTTTCATGCCATTTGCTCGTGCCTTGAGTGTATAATGATGAAATTTGATGATGTGGTATTGATTGTATGCTGTATTTTATAATCTCACTTGGTTTCATGCTTTAAACGACTCTAACCTCATGTAATCTTCGTATTAGGTGTCAAATACGGAAGTTGAGGATGTTGAAACCAATGAGGATAATCCGGATCGCCCTAGGGTTGTTGATGAAGAGATAACCATACCTGCACTTCAAGGCCATGAGAAGGTTGTCACTGAAGTTACGTAAATCCAGATTGTTGCTGCTTCAGTGATAGAAGAAACCGAAACACCAGTAGAGAATACTGAAGAAATTGTTACCCCGATTATAGAAGATGCCCCAGTAATTGAGAACCGTATAGTGTTGCATGAGTATCCAAGTGCAGGAGTTGTTTTTGATCCTCCCTTTGATGCTTCACTCCCATATCATGAACTAGTAGGTGGATTCAGCGTTCCCATTGGATATGCCGACTTGTACGAGAAAATATGGAAAAAATTCGGTCACATCGTCATTACTAGGGACCCAAAGCGTGCTTATTCTTTAACCATGCAAGTAAGTGTTATCTTGCATGTTGTAAGCGATATATGCACTAGAGCTAGAAACACTATGACTCCAGATGTACTCTTTGATTGGGAGTTCAACTTGGAGAATTCTGAGAGACTTGGCTTCAACGTGAAGTGGCTTCGCAAGAAGATGAATGCTATTAAGGACTCATGTGAGAATAACATACCCTTTCCCAATGATGCTGTGATGGAGAAGGAAGACAAGATTGCCAGGATGACTGAAGAGCTGAACATGGAAAAAGCAGCCTCACAAGTCTTGAAGGATGCATAGGAGCAAAAGTCTTTCTTTGCTGATTTCCTTTGATTTCTTTTCATAATCTCTTGAACTTTTGAACTCCTGAGAGATGTGAGGTTTTATTTTTTGGTTTTGATTGGTTTTGGATCGGTAAATGATTGAGGATTTTCTTTGGGTTTGATAGAGATTTTCTTTAAGCAAACTGAATTTTGATAAATTGCTGGATTTAATTACTGAATGCAAGTATTGCAAACATTTTGGAGGAATTGAAATACAATGAAAGAAAACTCTAAATGCCAAATATTTTAGGTGTTCGTGCCATGAACATCCAATACCTCGAATATCCAAAACCTTAGACATCAAAGGCCTTGAGCCAATTCTCATGTATCACGGCCACGTTTTCCTTGCTATCCATGTTGATCAGCTTGTAGTATCCACCAGCGACAGACTTAGAGACCATGTAGGGTCCTTCCCGGTTCGAATTCTTTGCGAGAATGGGAGTTACGCTTAGTTGCTTTGAGAACCAAATCTCCTTCCCGGAATTTGTTAGGCTTGATCGTTCGTGCCCCGAATATTTTCTCACGGTTTGGAATTCTTCGTGTAGTGGAGTTCCACGGCTGTGGTATGTATGGACACTCATGCGAGAGGAGAATATTTGAGGTACTTGTTTATCATGCTTGGCTATGTCTTCAAAGAATAAACCTTTTGATAACATGCTCAGTTTGAAGAAGCTCTGAACTTAACCACTTGGTGAAATATTGTTGGGGCGAGGTTATCCATTCATAGCATTTTTCAATTGCTAAGTTGTTGGTGGAGTAAAGTCCTCGGACCAAATAAGCATATTTGAAAACTGATGATATAGACACATGAGGAGGAATAAGACTTGCCTGAGTGCGAAACCTTTTGATGAAAGCATTTGCATCTTCTTCAAGTTTTTGTTTTAGCTCTGCTAGGGTTCTGACCTCCTTCAAATACTTGAATGGTGAAGTATCTTCTTCTTCTTCTTCCGAATCGGAGGTTTCTTCAATAGAGAGATGTGCAACTAAAGGTGCTGGTGTTACCTTTCCAGTGTGAATCCATGTTCGTCCTAGAATCATATCATATCCTGGATCTTCTCGAATTATGAAGAATTTTGTTTCGTCCAGTGCGAGTTTATGTTCATCTTGAGGGTGATGTGGCCATAAGCATCTCTGGGTGTTCCTTCATGATCTGTAATTGTTACTGGAGCATGAATGGATTCTTGTCGTGTGATACCAGCAGCTCTGAGAGTTTTCAGAGGGATAATATTAACAGCGGTGCCGACATCAATCAATGCTCATTTGAACTCATTTCCCTTGAGATGGACTGTGGTGAGGAGTCCCCAGTCGTACATTTCTTCATCTGTTGTTGAGGGCAGCTCAGGGAATGCTTCTCGAACCTACAAACGCTTTCCTGACACGATATGGTTTAGTGCAGCGAACATGTCTCCCCTCTGAGCTTTTGATAAGTATAGCAATTCGCAGATATGTTCAATTAAGGATTGAACTGCTTCTTTGACAGGTGGTTCAGAAGGAGTGAAGGTTCTGACAGGGAGAGGATCTCTGTGTACCCCTTCAGTCCCCAGGTTGAGTTCTCCTGTTTCGACCTTTTCTTTGAATATGCGCTTCAAAGTTATGCAATCACTTGTGGGATGGTTGACAAACCTATGAAAGCGGCAGTAACGAGGATTTTCCATGGCTTCTTCAGTTGGTTCTTTCTTGACATATGGGAGCTTGATCGCGCCGTCTTGAATCCAGGCGTCTAGAAGTTCAATAACTTCCTCAATGGAACAGGGGAAGTCAGGCGCCTCGGATCAGCCTTCCGTGTGTTGAGCAGAGACTTGCACATCATCCTTCCTTTGCGCCTTTGAAGGGGTTGAGGAAGTATGTTTGCGCTGTGGGTCGGCTTTTCGTTTACTCCCTTCTGCAACAACATTTGTGGAAGGTTGGAGGTTGTATTATTTGTTAATTAAACGTATGCTACCTCGGGTCTCCCGTGGCTCTTCAGCTTTTGTGGTCTTAGCTCTCTCCAATAGAGCAGGTGCAGTAGTTGCTGATCTCTTGGCTGCTTCATGGAGTTCTGAGAAAGTATGGAACCTGAGATTTTCCAATAAAGCTATATAGAATGGGATCATTCCATTGATGCATAAGTCCACGAGTTGTTGCTCTGTTACGTTCGGATCATGGCAATCCAAGGCCTGAACCCTGAACCTTTTCACATAATCGTTAGCATGTTCGTTGCTCCTTTGAAATATCCTTCCGAGATCAGAGAGGGTAATTTGTTCTGAAACGAAGAAGTATTTCCTGTAGAAAGCATTAACCATTTCTCCCCAATTTTTGATATTTCCTGGTGCGATGTTGTTGTACCAGGTATATGCTCTACCCTTCAGAGATTTCGAAAATTCCTTCAGACGGACAGTATGGCTGTGCTCATGTTCTCCCAGTGCTTCCAAAAACCGAGAAACATGTTCTCGAGCGTTGCCTGTTCCATCATAAAGCGTGAAGGTGGGAGAGGTGTAACCTTTTGGTAGATGAATTCTTTGCGTAGTAGAAGGGTATGGAGGTTGGTGACGATGCTCAGAAGGCGTTTTGTCTTTTCCATGATCCTCCAAGAGGCGCTCCAGGTCATCACGAGTGATTAAACTGGATGATTCTTTCGGATCATCTGTAGCTTTGGGAACTTCCTCATCATCTACTACATGGATTGGAGTGACTTCTGGATCAGCATCTGAAGATTTTTCTTTAGCTTTTCCTTTCTCTTGAGTTTTCTCGACATCTTGTCTGTAAGAGTCTTGAGATAGTTGAATAGTTCCTTCGAGTAGCAGACCATGTCGGTCCTGATTTTTGGCAAGAGTTTCTTGTACCTTCATGAGATCACCTATGGTAGGTGGATTTTCTCTGACTTCTTCGGGAGACCGACCAAAGAGTGGATTATTGATAGCGTCGGCGTTGCCGCTTGCAGGGGTGATCACTGGAGCACCAGTGCTTGGAGGAGTAGTATTGGCAGGTTGTACCGGAGGAATGGTAGTGGCAGGTTGCACCGGAAGAGTGGTAGTGGCAGGTTGCACCGGAGGAGCGGTGTTAGCAGTACCGCTAGAGCTTGCAATATTAGAACCGGGTGTTGAATCCGGGTTGGTAATTGAACCGGACCTAAGACCAACCATCTTTGTGATAAGTGAATTTGCAACCGAGAGAATGATCTCCCACTGTGGTCGCCAATCTGTAGATGGGGCAAAACGATTTGCTGGTTTTTATGGAATTGAGGAGACGACCGTACGAAGGAGACTCCTTGAACCGAGCGAAATGTTTAACCTCACACAGATGCACTGCAAGAAGGGAGTGCTTTGAATTCGAGAGATCAATCTGTAGTACTCCGGCCTAAACCAAGACAATGGCCGTTCCAGAGTAAATTCGGTCACAGGAGAGGATGGGTCGATCTGTAGGAGGGAAGCTGAGAAATGTGTGGAATCAATGGTAATCGAAGATTGTAGGTGTGTTGTGAATTCTGAATATGATAAGTTCTGAAAGATTAAAGTTACTCAATTGATGAGTTGTTGAGCTCGTGTTGTCTGTAAGACGTGAGATTCTCGTTGTTCTTTCAATCATGATTCATGAACTTATTTATATTGCTGAAATTGTAGACACCATGATCCCATGAAGTGAGACAGTTGATGGAGTCAAGGAGTGGGGAAATGGAAATCGTGTTTGCAACCAGTTGCTCATCGTGCGGAGACTTGGTCGATTTTCCATCCACTACTTTGTTAACTCCTTCAACTGATTGCACGACTTGCTCACATTCCATCGTGTGTTTGAACACACGTGCCGTAGACCGCCATACCAAAACCCTAGTTAATATCCCCCATGTAACACGATTGATGTCTCGTGTGATTGTGGAGTCTGCAAGACAGACGTGTATTTAGTTAGTCAGTTGCTGACTTCATGACTTTATGGGATGATGAGTCTTTGTTTTTTTGAGTCGAACGTGATTTGGAAATGTTCTGAGACTCATGAATTGAACATGTCTGTTGAGACAGAGATATGATGTGTGAATAAGTTGACATGAGCAAATATTGCTCATTCGATGAATTGTTGAATATTGATAGTTGAACCAATATTCCTTGGTTTGAGCAAATATTGTTCATCTGAGCAAATGTTGCTCATTCGATGAATTATTGGTAGTATGACCAAATAAGGTACTGGTAATTGAACCGAGTATGATAAATAAAATGTTGATCACGGGATCAACGTAAAATTATTAGCGTTTGAATCTGGAATTATTAACCTTGGACTCTGTTTATGGGTGAAAACTATTCCTGCCGGTTTTGGTAATTTGGGGTGTGTGGATGAGGAATGAATCTAAACCTTAAACAAATGCACTGCGCGATGAGTGCTTGTATATTCGAGAAATCAATCTGTGCAAATCCGGCCTAAACCAAGAAATGGCCGTTCTAGACTTGTTTCGGTCACAAAGTGAAGGAGATGGGGTTGATCTTAGGGAGGGAAGCGAAGAAGGTGTTGAGATTGTGAAGGTGTTGGCTATGTATGACTTGTATCAGAAAGCTGGACTGGCTTGCATGGTGTAAGCTATCAGTTCCGGTGTTTGAATACAATTGTATCAACACTTTCCTCTGTTGTCTTGTCTCGTTCGAAAAATAGGATGGAGAACCTATTTATACAAGTCTTTTAGCCTAACCATCGTATCTCGTGGGAAGTGGAGAAAGTGGAGTGATGGAGTAGTGGAGTAATGTGTTAGTGTCACACGACCAGGCTTGCCCACTTCTCCCATCATCACTTAACCGTCCATGACTTCCTGACACGTTCTTGTGATGGCGCGTTGTCCGCCGCACGCTCGTAAACCGCCAGACCAATACCCCAGTATGTATCCCCCAGTTTGTGACATGATTGATGTCTGGAATGTGTGGATCGTGGGACCCACAAAAAGTAGCATGTAATGCTAAATTGAATAACTGCGTTATTCAAGAAGTCGATACTTGTGAAGTATCGTGTGTATTCTATGCAGGTTTTTGCATCGAGTATACTCAGCATGTATGAAGCATCGCTGTTTGAGCGTCTCAAAATAGCCTCATGTCCAGTCTACTTCATGTGATGGTTTGGAAGTTGCGCAAGCAAATCCTTCCTTGACCGACCACATGGTGTGGTAGAGTGACGGATGGTAATCACCATGACACCGCACTTACCAATTAACTCCTGACCAGGGCTGTATAACCAAGCCGGTGAAGTTGGACGGACGAGATGATCTTTGAGACACTCATCTGCGACCGTTAATGAAATTAGGGTTTTAGAAGAGGTGCGCAAGCATCCCTTTTCAGCCTGGTCGAATCCAAGCTTGGGATACGATTTTGGCCAGGCCGATCGTACATGCGTGTAGACGGCATGACGGTGTAGGCGCCCATACCCTATTATCTCACGAAAGTGTGATCTGGTCCACTCAATTCATCCGGCGATGTTGAGTGGTCGAGATCAATTTGCGACAAAAAACTAGTGCCGCAAAATCCGCGCATCATGCCAACTTCGGGCGTGCGTTCCAAGATGACCAATCTTGGTCGGTCTTGGACGATCGGTCTGGCGTGTAGGTGGTAGGCTGGTGTTCACGCCTATACCTGACTGTCCCATGAAAACGTGATCTAAGCCACTCAAATCGTCCGGCGAAGTTGAGTGGTCGAGATTAGTTTGCAATCGGGATGTGTGACCACGCTAGTTTGGGCGGACGATTTGAGATAACCAGGCATGGTATGCCTTGTCCGATCCGGTGAGGGGATATATGGGTCCACGGTGGTCATGTTGGTATGACCGGACCTGCTTAATCTAATCTTGAACCCTCCATTCGTGCCGGAGAAGATGGACGCTCGTGATGCTCAAAAACCCTAATTTTGGGTTTCACGGCCGTGCGTCATGCTCTATTCGGGCGTACGAATCGGGATGACCAACCATGGTTGGTCCTGACCGATCGGTCAGGTATGTAGGCGGGCCCACGGTGATTGTGTTGACATGCTCGGGGCCCTTTGAATCTACATCTACACCCTCCATCTATACCTGCGAAGATGGATGGTTGAGACTGCTTTGCGACACATGTAATGTGCCGCAAACCCTAATTTAGGGTTTTCCGTCCATACTGTTCTGGTTTGGACATTTTGGCAAGCTATGCCAATCTTTTGGGGAGGCCGACCATGCGGGGCCGCGTTGGTTCGGCAAATGAATATTCTATACCGCTTGGGGGTTATGGAATTGATCTGGGCCATCCAATCATGCTGGTGAAGTTGGATGATCGTGATCATTTCCAGACTGATACGGATAGTCCGGATGCTCAATCGGGCTAGTATAACACACCGAGAGTTGCATCCTATACGGGTATTTCGTACATGCTTTCATTATAATGCTTGGAGATTCGTGTTGCTCTGCTGAGAGCAACACTCAGTTGTTATGCCGTACTGATAATGAGTACAGGAAATACAAGGTTGGTTACGCATTACTTAATAATGCTGTAAATTCACAGGGTATATGAGATTGTTGCTACATGCTCCAACCTGGATGAATTTCGTGTATTTAATTCACAGAATGGGATTGTTGTCACATGCTCCATTCTAGGTGAATTAGTAAAGTGAAGAAGTATTCAACACTTATTAATGGCTTTATCTTTTACAAGATGTTAGCGCATAATTTTCTGGCTTTTACAATTTTAACCTTAAATGAAAATCCACCATAAACAGACTCAAAACCCTAATTTGATCAATTGATGATTAACTGATGGTTTATTAAAAGTTAACCACGGAGCTGAGGAGGGACCGGCTACATGGGATTATGGATCAACCATGTAGCTTCCAGACGCTCATGTGAGAAAATATCAAGGTCTCCTGAAGACCAGTTGATTTCATGAAAGAATGATTAAATGCTGGCTTAATCATTTTTAAAATAATGCTCGTCTGAACCTTAGGTAATAAAACCTAATTAATTATGAAGAGGTGAGGGACCGACCAAGGGGTCATGAAATCGGCCCTAGGTGGTCACGGGATCGACTGACGATCATTCTATGAAAATTCAGAATTATTTAGAGGAGTTTTGGACCAAAAACGTGCAATTGCGCAAATTATGTTTAATGGTGTAAATACGCGAGACCGGCTCCTTGCGAGCCAAAAGCCAACCTTGGTCGGTCAAGGTAACATGCTCATGTCACTAAAGTGTTCGTATCTCAGTTCTGAGAATTTTGATATTTTCAGATGTGCATTTGAGCATTTGAGAAAATATAAAGAAATCAGGGTTTTTGATGAAACCGTCAAAACTTCACGAGATGAAGGAAAAATAATAAAAGGGTGAAGGAATCATGAGGTGTGGGACCGATCATGGCCAAGGCATGGCCGGTCGGCCAAGGAGCTTGGTCCCACACGTTTTTTTTTCAATATTTTATAATATTTTCATGATTTTAGGGAAATATGATAAAACCAAGGAATTTGTTAAAACCAAGGAGTTTTTTGTTGAAATCAAAGAGTTTCCATGAGATGAAGGAAACAAAAATATTAATAATAATAAAATAAGGGCGTGTGGGACCGGCTTGAGCATGGTTGGCCGGCTAGGGTCCGGTCCCGTGGGTTTTCCCTTATTTTATGTATTATTTCATGATTTGAAAGAATTTTCATAATTTTTGAAAGAATTTTCATAATTTAAAGGAAATATCATGATATCAAAGAATTTCATAAGATTAAGGAAATATAAAAATAATAATGATAAAATAAGGGGTTTGTGGGACCGTCTAGGGCATGACCGGCCAGCTTGGGCCCGGTCCCACAAGTTTCCTTGATTTTATATATTTTTATGTATTTTCCCAAAATTTGAAGGAATTTCATAATTTGAAGAAAACATCATGAAATCAAGGAATTTCATGGGATTAAGGAAACATGAAAAATATAATAATAATAAAATAGGGCGTGTGGGGCCATCTAGGGCATGACCGGCCGGCTATGGCCCGGTCCCACGGATTTCCCTAATTTTATATTATTTTTCATGGGATCAAGGAAATATCATGAGATTAAGGAGTTTTCATGAGATTAGGGAAATAATAATAAAATAATGAGGAACCGTGAGGTGTGGGGCCGGACGGGATCAAGGCGTGGCCGGTTGGCCAATAATCACGGCCCCACAATACTTTCCCTAATTTTATATTATTTCCTCAGTGTGAAGGAAAAACCATGAAACTGAGGAGTTTCCTCAAAACGAAGGATATTTGTTCAAATGAAAGGATTTTCATGAGATCAAGGAAAATAATAAAATATGATAAAATATTGAATTGTGGCGTGGGACTGATCACGGCATGACTGGATGGTCGGTGAGCCAGTCCCCTAGCGCCTTGACTATTATTTTATTATTTTCTTTCCTATTTGCATAGGTTTATCGTCTCGTCGTATTTTGAAATACTTGTTTGTTCATTCGGGTGTTTGTTAATGCATTATTTGCCGAATACATTTACACCATTTTGATTGGGGCTTACTCGAAGGTAACTCAGATGCCCGTGTGTTGAATATTTATTACTAACCCATGGAATTCTGCTTGGAAGAACCATAAATTGAAGTAACGAAATATTATGAAAATATTGAATATTTTCTAGGGATTTGAATCTATTGATTTTGAGAATAATTAATTAATGGCCCTATACTAGTACGATCGCCTAGGAGCGTTATATATTCAGGAATTGAGTGATATGAGCTTGTTGAAGCGTCATACTTCTTTCATATAGTCAGGGAAAACATTGTTACATCCTGAAGACGTTATTGCTCTATACTAGCAGGCAAGCTGTCTAGGAGCTGTCTAATCTTTCGGTTCTATATAGAAGTAATTACTGAAAATTGCTCAGTATTCATGAGATATGCCGTTGCCTCAGCTGAGAGACTACATATCTATATATACCCTGAGAGACAGTATTCTCGGTCAGAGATTCTCATAGCATGATCTTTCATGCTTTCGATAAGAGACATGAGCCTCGATATTCATCTGATTGCTGGATCAGGAATATATATAATTATGGGTTTACGATTTTAGCCTTTGTCAAAAATCCACCATCTACAATGTCATACTTGATAGGATCCAAGGTCATCATATACACTGATCATGCTGCCCTGAAATTCCTTCTTTCTAAGAAGGATGCTAAAGCTCGTCTCATCCGATGGATATTGTTATTGCAGGAATTTGATCTCGAAATTCGAGATAAGAAAGGTTAGGAAAATGTTGTTGTTGATCATTTTTCTAGATTAAATATTGAGTCTTTTGATGATTCCTTGCTTATTAGAGAGTCTTTTCCCGATGAACAATTAATGCTTGTATCTGAGTTTCCTTGGTTTGCTGATATTGTGAACTATCTTGTTACGGGAAGAATGCATTTGCATTGGTCTAGACAAGACCGTTCTAAGTTCTTGGCTGAAGTTAAATACTTCTTTTGGGATGACCCTTACCTTTTTAAGTACTGCCCGGACCAAATCATTAGGAAATGTGTCCCCAACAATGAACAGAAAGATGTGATATCTTTTTGTCATGACCAAGCATGTGGAGGCCATTTCAGTGCCAAGAAGACTGCTGCAAAAGTCTTGCAGAGTGGGTTTTATTGGCCATCGTTATTCAAAGACTGTCATGCTTATTGTATTGCCTATGAACGTTGTCAGAAACTAGGAAGTATTTCTAAAAGAAACATGATGCCATTGCACCCTATTTTGATTGTTGAACTGTTTGATGTATGGGGAATTGACTTCATGGGACCATTTCCTAATTCTGAAGGTAAATTGTATATCCTTGTCACAGTTGATTATGTTTCTAAGTGGGTAGAAGCGATTGCAACCAAAATAAATGACCACAAGGTGGTACTTTCATTCTTAAAAGAAAACGCATTTTCTCGTTTTGGCACCCCTAGAGCTATAATCAGTGACGGTGGTTCACACTTTTGCAATAGGTCTTTTGAGTCATTAGTTCGCAAGTATGGCATAACTCATAAAGTCGCAACCCCATACCATCCACAAACCAGTGGCCAAGTGGAGGTTTCCAATAGGGAGATTAAGCATATTCTTGAAAAGACGGTTAACCCGTCTAGAAAAGATTGGACTTTGAGATTGAATGATGCTTTATGGGCCTATCGAACAACATATAAAACTCTTATTGGCATGTCTCCTTACAGACTTGTGTACGGCAAGCATTGTCACTTACCTGTTGAATTAGAACATCGTGCATATTGGGCTATAAAGAAACTTAACTTTTCTCTTGATAAGGTAGGTACTCAACGGAAACTCCAACTCAATTAATTGGAGGAGCTGAGAAATGATGCTTACGATAGTGCAAATATGTACAAAGATAGAATGAAGGTGTTCTATGACAAGCGCATTTTGCGCAAGTCATTCACGCCTGGCCAGAAAGTTCTGTTGTACAACTCACGTTTGCATCTTTTTCAGGTAAATTGCGTTCTAGATGGACAAGCCCATTATTGGTACGAACAATACTCCCTCATGGAGCTGTAGAATTCGAAGACGTATCAACAAAGAACGTCTTCAAGGTCAATGGGCAGAGATTGAAGCCATTCCTTGAACCAATTCCACCTGAAATTGAAACAACCGACCTGGAAGATCCCATCTATGTGGGCTGAACTAGTTCACCCCTTGTACATACCACAGGTTTAGAATTCCTTTGTCTCTCCTTGCTTTCTTTTGTTTTCAATTTGCCAAATTAGTGTTTGATGTACATAATCTCTGTCTTGTTTGTGATATCTACGTCGTTGCTCGATTATCTGGTTTGCAACACTTTTTGGATCCGGTACTCTCTAACCTTTCTTTATCTTCATGAACTTCATGGCATGTTATAAATTGTGTATCCTTAGAAACATTGAGGACACTGTTTAACATAGGTTTGGGGGTACAAGTAGATATCACATGAACTTAATTTGTAGCAATTTGGTATGTTTGAATCTTGTGAATGGTTAACATCTTAGAATGATAAAATGAAAAATTGAGCTCATTTACCTTGAAATGTGATACCTGTGCATGATATAAAATCTTAGGATTCTTAGTCTAGATGATAAGGCACCCCTGATTCTAGCACAATTCACATGTTGATAAGAAACTTGCACATGCACGATCTACCAATGCATGTATGGCCTCGGGCAGGCGTTTTATCGGTTAAGTAGGCTTCCAATCATCTAGAATACTGAATGAGACTTGACTAGCTTGTTCTTTGGTTGGCTGGGATAGAAGGTGGAGGATACGTTAAGAAAAGCAACCATTGAATTTGACCGGGTGCATCGAAAAGGGCTGCCTCTTGCTAAAAGAGTCATGTAATGTATTTTTGAGCTTTTGAGTAAAGTTGTGTCATGTTGTGTTTGTATCTCTTGTTATTGCAAAGTCAGATGAAAATGCAGTTGAAAAATCAGTTATAAGAAAAGAATTTCATCTGTTTCTATAAGGGGGAAAAAAAGTTTCCATTATCTGTTATGTTCTGTTTCAGTAAAAATGTTAAAGTGTCTCTCTTACTTCAAATGAGAGTAAATGTAAATATTGCAGTCAATGTCTTTGTTCTGTTATGTGTTGTAAATAGTCGTGTAATAAAGCAATGGAGGGTGTAGCCATCAATGTACAACACGGGTAAGCTGAAATATCACCGACTCTTAGGTGAACATTCACAATTCTCGTAAAGCCGGACAGCTAGCTTGGCTTTGAATTCAGTTCTTAGCCTAAAAACTATCTCTTAGCGATTGGCAGTCATAACTTCTGGTCATTCTATAAACATGTGTAGATACACTTTACACTCTCATCACATGTCTTTAGTTGTCTCAGTGCTAGAATTGTGCCTTTGAAAGCTAGATTGACATATCCATTTGCTGTGAGCTACAACTTAATTGCACAGGTCACATTTCATGGAATCTGAGCTTATATTTTGTCCTAAGAACTTTTTGGGTATATTTTGTCATGCGCCAGTGGCGTAGATAGACTTTTATTTTTGTTTCGTGTCTTACTCGAGGACGAGTAAAATGCAGGTTTGGGGGTGTGATCGGTGCCTAATAATGCATGTTTCTAGATCATTTTGTTGTCTTTTGTCACATCTCAAGTGCTTTAATGTTCCATTTTAAGTCAAATTATGCATTTTGTTTCTCCAGGTATCAATAGTCTTGTTTGCTGTAAATATTGATAATTTATGTTTGTTTGTGATTGTAGGAGAACAAAAAAACTGTGGTTGGTATCACTGAAAGTGGAATAGCGCACCTTAAAGCATAAAATCTGTGAGCAAAAGTGCAGGCAGCAATGTTGTTGGATTAAACAGAGTCAAGGTAGCAAATATTGGTGGCTAATTAAGAAGAAGAAGGATTATCTGAGCATGGAATGAAGAAATGTGCCATAACCTAAGCTATACCCATGTTGGGAGTTAAAGAAAAGAAGCCTAGCCCAAGTTCCATTCTCATCTGCCAAAGACAATCCTTTAATCCAACCAACACCCAAACAGATCCTTAATCCATCTTTCTCCTTCATCCCCGACAACACCCGACCCCATTCACTTTCAAATTTCTTCCTCTCCCTGTCAAACCCTAACTCTACCAATCCTCTCGAGAACCAAGACCCTGTCAATTTTAGTACTCATATCCATACCTCCATCAACATCCTTCCCCCATCAGACCACTTGCTATTGTCTATGCCTTTCTCTATACTCGATTCAACCTAACCCTAGGTTTTGACTCATACAAGAATATGTCAGCTGTTTGGTTTTCAAAACCAAAGAAATCATCAAGCTAGGGATTTGACTTTGTTACTCTCTGCAAACTTCAGCAACAGCAGCGCGCAATCAACGAAAATAGGGTGGCTGTGATGATTAATCAAGTGGCGATTAGGTCTGATTTCAACCAACAACATCAGTCAAATTGGTGAAGATAAAGGTTGTGGTTGTACATGATTGAGGAGTAATACTGAGTGGTGAGTTTCAAGAACAAAAACCCTTAATTTTATATTGTGTATTTTTGGGTTGTGTGGAGGGGATTTTGGGGGAAGAATTGTTGTATAAATAGGGGTTGTTATGTTGTGTAAAGACATGCAAAGGTGAGGGGTAGAAATCAGTTCTCATTCCTTGTATCCATCTCTGTTTGTGTTTGTGAATTAGTAGAACTCAGTTGAAAGAAGAAGTACTTCTATTGTTATCAATATCAAAAACTTCATATGTTTCTATACTAGCTATGTTCTAACTTTCTTAGCTAGAGCTTTGATGAAATCCTTAGCTTACTGCTCGTGTTTTATGTTAATGAAATGGTTCTTATAGAGCTTAATTTAAAAGGATTTGGTTTAGTCTTTATGTTGCAACTTATAACTTTCACCTAATATGTCTTGCATCCTAGGTTGTTAGATCAATTATTTTTGTTGCATCAACTCATGCTTCACTGTATGTTTTCAATTTGTGATTAGTTGTGCTGTAATAAGACAACTAATACTAGGAATTGATCTCTTAGTTGTGATTGAACTATCTATCTTTGAAACCCTTTTGGAAAGGCGAAAGACTCGTATCTTCACCGCTGATCCGTTACAAGGGATAAGAACAGTTTCAATAACTAAATTATCTAGTGTAGGTTAAGTGGTGGAATTGATAGCTCTAGTGCTCTCTTATCAAGTGTTTAACCTTTCATTTAAATTGCATTTTGTTCTTCAGTCAATTCTCTTTGCCAACATCTAATCGTTTTGACAAACTCTTTGATTTGAACTAGTAAAGTAAGGCTTTAAATTTAACTTTGCATTCACCTTGTCCCTGTGGATCGACCTGTATTTGCACTATACACAATAAAGCATTGTGCACTTGCAGTTTAATTATAGGTATCTCTTTCTTTGCCTGCCAACTGCGGCAGAGTGGCATGTTGGCATGCCGATTAATATGTTGTTATAGCAGGGCGCGTTTGGCTTGGAAGTTAGTATGGTGGCGCGACAGGGTGCGTTTGGCCTTTAATGTATGGTGGTGAGATTAGAGCGACTTGATTGCTCAAGAAAAGGGGCCGGCCAAACATAAGGCGCGGCCACACCTATAGTGCTCGTGGCGCATTTTTAAGTGACCTGATTGGTTGGTAAGAAGGAAAGGGACCGGACAAGCGTGGGCACGGCTATACTTCTGGTGTGAGTGTGGTGGCTTTAGAGCCACCTGATTGGTCGATGGGAAGTGGGGCCGACAATTATGGGCCCAACCACAACTTATGTGAGCGTGGCGAGTTTAAGGCGACCTGATTGGTCGAGGGAAATAAGGCCGGTTTAGGATGGGGGCGTGGACAATGGAAAATGGCGCCAACTAGCCTAAGGCATGGCCACGCCTCCCTTTGCCGCTGCGCTTATCCTGCGGTTCCTTGTTTTCTGATTCTGGGCAAGATTTTGCATCTACTAATCCATGGAGGATTAATTACCTAGCTTGCCTGGGCTTGATTTCGACATGCAAAGTCTGATATACTGCGCAATGCGCAAAACCCTAACTTTTGCAAGTTAGTCATGGTAATTGATTGAACTCTGTGTGTTGACACAAAGTTCTTTTAAGTTCATTTCTAGAGAGCAGCATGCTTTCTCATTGAATACCTTATGCAAAGATCTTATCCTTGATATTTGGAAATTCGTGCTACTCTGCTGCGAGTGAACACAAATTGTCATGCCATACCAACATTAAGGGTTCAGCCGGGGAACATAACATAGAAAGCATTCAAAGAAACTTATATTAAGTGAATATAGGCAAGGCGCCGAAATTTACAGAACATCTGGGATGGTTTCTACATGCGCCAGTCTGGATAAATTTCATGTAAATATATTGAACGGCTCAATAACTATGCCAGTGGAGAGGTTAACACTCATGGCTTCGTTTCCTTACAGAGTGACGTCACATCAGATGCAAGGTTTTATAATTTTAACCCTAAGATAAAAACCACCATCAACATTAAGTCCCCTGCTTAGCACGTAGTGGAATTATTGTGGGGTAAGCATCAGACGGTGACAGACGAGGATAAAATCGAAACAACAAGTCATGAAGAGATTGTTAGGAAGATTTGGCTAACCTTTGTCAGGAGGCATGAATAATCTGTGATCCTTGCATTGGCAGCTTCGCATAAATTTGGCTTGGCCATGGGGTTCTGGCATCAGCACCGCAACTTTGGCTACTAATCGGCAGAGGTGACACTGCAGCTTGGTCCGTGGAACGGGCTTTGGCTAGCTAGGTCACGGAACGTGCGAAGATGATGCTTGAATTGGAATGGTGAAGGTGACGCTGCTTTAAACGCTGAAGATGGCGCTGCAACCTTGGCTGTGCGGAGATGGCGCTGCTGGCCTCGGAATGGCGTTGTTTGCTCGGAATGGTGGATGGCGCGGATACCTTGGAATGGTGGATGACTCGGCTTGCTTGGCTACGCCCGTGGAGTGGGAAGATGGCGCTAGCTAGGTCACGGAGTGGCAGGAATGGCTGCTGACCTGGATGCCAAACCTTAATTATCCCGTATATACAAGTATCTAATCCAGCTAGTATCCCGCATTCGGAGCCTTAATACACGGCTGGTAAAAGGGTTTCCTTTCAAAGGCTTCATCAATATGCCCAATATAAGAGGCGATCTTGAACTTTTGTTCGTATAGATCACTATAGAATTGCGTCCATCCTCTTCATAGGTACCGTCTCGTGTCTCTTCTCCTAGTTCTCCATTTTGTCTTATTCGTTATGTAGATTGTCGATGCAGACATAATGTAAAGAATTTTTTTATTTTATTTTTAGCGTATAATGGGATCTTCCGATGATGATCATACCTCTGATTCTTCGGAGAAATTTTTTGAAGTCGACAAACCCAAGTTTTCTTCACATGAGGAGGTATTAGACAAAATCGATTCTTTGTTCCGTGAGGCTGGCGGGATTTTACAAGGCATGTCTGATGAGTGCCAAATATTGCATATTTCTACATCTATTTATTGGCATTTAACTCATCTTTTGTGCTCAAAAATCAGATATTATCCCAGATTCTGTATTTTCTTTGTTTTCAAGAATAAATATTTGTACTAATTAATTTTGTGTTTTTAGGTAGTAAATAAAGCTCGGAGAAATTGAGGAGCCAAAAGAGCAGAAAAGTGGAGACAAGCGTCTATGGAGCAAAAAAAAGCCAAAGCCCGTGCGCGCATCAGTTGCAACCCAACAAGAAGCAACCCAACTTACAAGACCTGGGCTAGCGCAATCCAAAACTCGGCCCACAACCCGAGTCCACAGCCCGATTCGCCCTGAGCCATTGAGATTTCTATCTTATGCATCCTACGGTCGCTCCGCTCCTCCCATCATCACTCGATGCTCTCGCTCAACACCAAAACCGCCTATATCCTGAGCCATTGAGATCTTCCACTACTCTTCATCCTACGGTCGCTCCAAACTTCCCATCGACCCTCGCTACATCCGCCCAACACCACACCCACCTACACCTATACCCTATCGACCAAAACCATTTTCTCCTCCATCTTCTCTTTCTTCTCCCCCGACACAAAATCAGAGCTCCATCTTCTCCCCCTTACCTCCTCCCTCTCCCTGAAAAACCAGAGCCATCACCACCACCTCCATCTCCTGACAGAACCAACTGCGCCAGTAGCCACCTTCTCCGCCACCCTCGTTTCACCTATCTCCATCTATAGCTTCTCCCATACCCTAGAAGCTAGGGTTGAGATGGTTGAAAATTAGGGTTTTCTCGAACAACCCAGGCATGGTCGATTCAGAGCAAGATAGAGGTTTGGGTCAGTGTGTAATTATTATTTTGAAATGTTTGTGAGTCATAAAGGGTGTTCTTGAGGTGAGAGAAAAGACAGTCTGTTTTAGGGTTTGAGTTTTGTAACTTAATTTCAATTTTTGTTTTGTTCCTTTGCATGATGTTCTAATCATCTCTGCTAGGGTGTAGATGAAACCACTAATGCTTATAAGAAGTTAATTCAATTTTCAAGTTTCTCCTATTACTGTTGTGAATTGTAATAGGGTTATTAGCTAATTGTTGATCAAATTAGTCTGTGATTGGTTGTCTTGTAAGAAGACAACCAATACTAGGGAATAATTAGTGAATGCAATTGGTATAATTCCCACCTGAAGCCTTCAAGGGAAGTGTAAGAGTAGAACTTGAGTTGTATTACCTTAGAATAGGTTTAGGAGGTGAATTCAATCACCCTAGTGCTCTCACATATCTGTTTACAACATATCTTACTTATTTGTTGCCTTAGTTAGAGCCACATCAACTAGTCGTATCGACAACCAAAAATCAGTTCATAATTATGTTATCCTTCCTTGAAATCAGTTAGAGTAAGCCTTAGATCATTCACACACACACCATTTCTCTTTGGGATCGACCTGTGCTTGCCACGCCTCCAACAGGCGCTGTGCACTTGCAGTTTAACGTAGGAAAACCATCTTTAGAATCCTACCAAGTTTCATGTCCCTCACCCATCTACGCATTGTGCGGATGCGTGTCCAGGCTTTCATGGCTTCGATGGACGTGGAGGAAAATGGAGACATGATGAAGCATCCTATCACGTCGGGAAATCCCAACGTGATGGAGTTTTCCATTACCCAGTGCCAGGGCTGAACGATTCGCCTCTCGATTGAAACGGTGAAGGACTGAGTCCAAGAAACTTATAGATGAGAGCCAGTTTGATTACCCTGTCCATAATGGTATTGTAATCCTCGATTCTGAGGTGGACGAACTGGAGCATTCTCAAGAGGCCGTGGTTTGCGAGACTGAAGTAGCTTCTGAAGTGGATGCCGAAACTGCTGTTGGGGAAGTCGGAGCGATCGCTGAGGATGCTTTCAAGGCATATGGGGAGGCGGTGGAAGCATATGTTGGAGCCGTTGGAGAAGTTGTGGGGACATATGCTGGAGCTGTTGTCGAAACAGATTCCGGATGTGATGTTGAAGCTGTCGCTGAAACGGCTTCTGGATGGAATGTTGAAGCTAAAATGGCTTCTGGATGGCATGTTGAAGCTGCAATGGCTTCTGGATGGGATGTTGAAGCTGCCGCTGAAATGGCTTCGGGATGGAATGTTAAAGCTGAAACGGCTTCTGGATGGGATGCTGAAGCTGCAACGGCTTCTGGATGGGATGTTGAAGCTGCTGCTGAGATAGCTTCTGGATGGAATGTTTGCTGTCGGAGAAGGTGCTGGGGCAAGTGCTTAAAAAAGCTCTGATGGAGGCGTCATTGACCAAGGTGTTTGTCATTGACAACTGGTTTTCTATTTTGCGATTTCCTTCCGTAGAGAAAAACAATCTTTTCGTAGCTTGTAGATGTTTTTTGATACTCCAGATTTTTTTTGTTTTATGCGACTGAAGCCATGTCTCACCGAGTAACATTCCTTCGTTTATGCTGCTTTGATAATTTCATATCTTTGATTGAATAAAAATCTCCCGGAAGAAACCTAACCCTTTTTCGCGAAGAACCAGTTCCTTCATCCCCATAACAATCCAGCGGAAGGGGAGCCAAAATACAATAATGCTAATAGCGTGTTATCTTCTTCCCGTTTAGCTACTTTCATAGCGACGCCTCGCATGTCGTTGGCAACAGTAACTCAAAACATGGGAAAACAGTAGCAACAATTAAGGATTTGACCAACCTTTAATTGGATTTTCCTTTGCAAATTATCCAGAGCATCTGTAGCATGCCGCCTGAGCGTGTAGAAGTGTGAGCTGTCACAAGATGGATAACACGTCAGGAGAGAAATAAGGAAAATCCGTCAGGCGAAAGCTGCGGCTAGAGATTCTTGAAGGAAAGTGTCTGCGCCGCCACTTGGTGATATTATTCCTCGCATATTCCTTTCTTCAGTATTTTTGAATAAGATATTTTTGTGGGGTTTGATTTTTTTTTGGTTTTCAATCGACGGGTAATGGCTCTGTGAGGGTTTGGATTCGCTTGGTATTTTTCCTTTAAGATGGTTCAGGCAGACTTATTTTCAAGGAAAGATGCTCTTAATTGAAACTGAAACCCTAATTATGAATGCAAGCAGTGCAATCATTTTTAGAGAAGTTACAAGTACCGCATGAAAGGGGAAATTGCTGAAGGAAATACTTAAAGGGAAACGCTGGAGGAGAAGGTAGCACAATGTTTTAGGTATTGAAGGGCTTGAGCCATCGCGAGTGAATCGTCACACCTTCCAATTTTTTGGCATTGATGAGTTTGCAGTAACCACCCAAGATAACATCTACCACCAGATATGGCTCGTCTTCCCCTTCTTTAGGCGAATCAGGTTGAGCGGCTATCTTCACTGTTACATCTCCAACTTGAAACGAGGTCGTCTTGACTACCATATCTCTAATTTGAAATGGGTTTGGGCGTTGTGCAAACACTTGATTTTTGAGCTCGTCATCTTTGAATGCGGCAGCTTCCAAATTTTTGACAAAGCACTTGAAAGGCCCAACGTCTCATTCACATCTTTTAATGACGCCCGGGTTGATAACTGGACCGAGTCCCCATGCCTGGCCGAGAAGAGAAGTGACTGGGTGCAAAAAGGGTTGTTTAACCAGACTTACTTGTGTTCGGAATCTACGGATGAACGTCGACGTGCTTTCTCCAGGTAATTGAGTTACATTGGTAAGTTGTTGATACGGCAACATGTAATCTTCAAAGTTGGACGGCTTATTGGAAATTCTTTCGGGTATCGACACCGGCAGAGGGGATACTCCCAATTTTGCTTTGTTGCCATGTACCCATAAGTGACCCAGAATCATGTCGTAATTTGATAGTTCTTTGACAATGTGGAATTTGCCATGTGTTAGAGCATCTCCCACCTTAATTTCAAGGTTGATGTATCCATATGCGTCTATTGCTTCTCCTTCCAAGTTTTTGACCACAATTGGGGAACGAGTAGCCTCCTGCTTCGAAATTCCCGCAGCTCTCAGAGTTTTGATGGTAACGATGTTGAAGTCAAAAGCCGCGTCGATCAATGTGCTACCAAGCTTGGCGTCCCTCAGATAAACCGTGGTCAGCAGTCCCTAGTTATATTTTCCAGCACCGCTTCCTGAGCTTGGAAATCTGGCGTGGTTTCTTCAATAGGGAAAAGCTGCTTGCCCGACACAACGCGATTAAGGGCTGCAAATATATCTTGATGCTGCGCCTTGGAGAAATAGATAATCTCGCACACATGCTCCATCATGGATTGCACGGTCTTGTGAACATAGTCCCTAGAGAGCATACAACTCCTGATTGGAAGAGGATATCTGTGAACTCCCTCATTTCCCAGTTGAAGTTCCCCTGCCTCCACCTTTTCTTTGAAAATACGCTTTAATCTATTGCAGTTACTGGTCGGGTGATGGACAAATCTGTGGTAGCAGCAATACTTAGGATTTGCCAATTCCTCTTCAGTTTGGTGGGTGCCTGATAGGAGGCAGCTTGATGGCATCATCATGGATCCATGCTTCCAAGAGTTCAATTACATCCTCGATTGGGAACGGGAAATCTAAGGCCTTTTCTCCGGCTTCTTGATGTTGTACAAGAGCCTTAGTGCGTTCTTTCGCGGTGGGGCCGCCTGATGTGCTGGCATTGTGCCCTTGGATTGTTGTTCTGCCGCTGGGGCCTTCCTTTTTCCTCTTTCACTTACCACGCTCACAGAGGGGCCAGTGTTATATTTCTTATTGATGAGGCATCTGTTTCCTCGAGTTTCGCGTGCGTCTTCAACCTTGGCTGGCCTGGTTCTTTCTAACAATGCTGGTGTTGTTGTGGCCGACCGTTTAGCAGCCTCATGAAGTTCAAAGAATGTTTAGAATCACAGATTCTCCAGTAAGGCACGGTAGATGGGGACCATGCCATTGATGCAGGAATCCACCAATTGTTGTTCGGTCACATTTGGGTCGTGACATTCCAGCGCTTGAATTCTGAATCTTTTGACATAATCATTTGGATGCTCATTGTTTCGTTGAAACATCCTTCCTAAATCTGAGAAACTAATTTGCTCAGACATAAAGAAGTACTTCTTGTAGAAAGTCGTAACCATGTCACCCCAGTTGGATATGTTGTTTGGTGCAATGCTGTTGTACCATGTGTATGCTCTTCCGGTAAGTGACTTTGAAAACTCCTTCAAACGGAGAACATGATTGTATTCATGCTCGCACAAGGATTCCAAAAATCGAGAGACATGTTTACGTGCATTACCGGTACCGTCAAACAAGGAGAATTGAGGAAAAGAGTATCCTCTCGGAAGAGGAATTCTTTGTACTTCAGGAGGATATGGGGGTTGATGCTGATGTATGTCCGCAGAATCACTTTTGTCTCGGTTTCGAAGAAGTCGTTCCAAATCTTCTCATGTGACAAAATTGGATGGTTGATTCCTCTCCGCTGGAGATCCTAAACGAGTCTCTTCATCTACAAAGGTGCGCCCTGCTGAGTTATCGGCGCCAAGAGTATTGAAGGTGTTCCTCATTGGCTCTGGTTGGTGTGATGCCTGTGGTAGCCGTTCCGTTAGTGTCTTGAGGAAAATAAGCACATCTTTCTGTGTCGAAGCCATGTCCGCCTGAGTCCTAGCAAGAATTTCCTGTCTTTTCATTAAATCATCCATGGTAATATGGGATCAGCTTCCTCTGGCTCCCCCCCGGTTTCTCGTCCTGATGGTAGAGTAACAACGACTCTGGTAACGGTTGGAGGTGTCACACATGAAGAAACGTTGGGGGTGGCGGCAGCGGCTCTGGCTATGGTGACTGGAGGTGTAACACCTGAAGGAACGTTTTCCGCGCCGCTGGTGTTGACAGGTGGTGGCGTATTAATGCCACTGGATGTAACGTTAACACCGAGAGCACTTTCAGCGCTAGTGTTTTCAGGGTTTGTTGCTGACCCGTACCTGAGCTCTACCATTTTGAAATCAGGATTGAAAAATGAAATTGGAAATTAGTATTGCATCCGAGAGATTAACCTCCCACTGTGGTCGCCAATTATTTGTGGGTGAAAACTGTTTCTGCTGTATTTGGTAATTTTGGGTGTGTGGAGAGAAACGAATCTAAACCCTAAACAATTAATGCACTGCACGGGAGAACTTTTGATTCAAGAGATCAATCTGTACAATCCTGGCTTAAACCAAGAAATGGCCGTTCTAGGCTTGCTTCGGTCACAAAGTGAAGGAGAAGGGTTGGTCTTAGGGAGGGAAGCGAAGAAAGTGTTGAGACCAGAATAGTTGATTCTGAAGATATGGCTTGTTTTATGACTTGTATCAGAAAGTGGAACTGGAATGAAAGGTATCAGTTCTTTGGTGATTCCTGGATACTGTGATGTTGCCGACCAAAAACCTGTTCTTTTGGTGGAAATAGGTGAAGCCTATTTATACAAGTCATATTAAAACGTACCCTGGTCTCGTAGGAAGTGGAAACGATTGGGTGGTGGAAGTAAGGAGTAACGCATAATCGCCAAAAACCCATGCTTCCATGATGAAGGAAGTGGATCCGTTTACACCCGTTACTTCTTGCTGCCATTGATTGTCATACTTCATGACACTTTCCTATAACGGGCGTATTGCACGCCGCACGCTGTAAACTGCCAGACCAATACCCTGATGAGTATCCCCCAGTCTGTGACATATTTGATGTCTCGAGTGTTTTCGTGGAAAACATGCAGCATTTTGCTACGTGTGGCAAGTTAAAATCAAGAGGCCTGCCGTAGGAAAATAACATGTGATGATATTAGGCTCGTCTTGGCCGGTCGCCTAAAACTTGCCACAAGTCTGTTAGTTCGGTGGCGAACTTTGATGGCTGAGATCGCATCTCGTGAGGAAGAGTAGCCGTTGATTATGGATACCTTGTGTTGGCGCCTGATAATGGCGCAGTGGCATTTTGGCGTACGCCAGCGGCAATGTGGAATGGCTGGCATGGCTCGTGCATTCCAGTGGCACGGTGGTGTAAGTGGCGCCTGGCGTAACCATGGCCACTAGGCAGTTGGTCACCTGAAGCTTGCCACAAATCTGTCAGTTCAGTGGAAAACTTCGATGGTTGAGATTGAAATTTAGGAGAGAGGGTGGCCGTTGATTATGGCCACATTCTGTTGGCACCTGTTAATGGAATAACGGTATAGCCACGGCATAGTGGCACGCGTCTACGGTATGGTGGCATAGACACGTCTGTGGCGTTGTGGCATGGCCACGCCTGTGGCTTGGCGGCGTGGCCAAGGCTAGGATTTGGCGTCGTGGCCAAAGTTACGGCTTGGTGGCATGGCCAAGGCTAGGATTTGGCGTTGTGGCCAAAGTTAGGGCTTGGCGGCGTGGCCAAGGCTAGGATTTGGCGTTGCGGCCAAAGTTAGGGCTTGGAGGCGTGGCCAAGGATAGGATTTGGCGTTGTGGCCAAATTTAGGGCTTGGCGGCGTGGCCAAGGCTAGGATTTGGCGCCGTGGCAAAGTTAAGGCTTGGCGCCATGGCCAATGCTAGGATTTGATGCCGTGGACAAAGTTAGGTATTGGCGGCATGGCCAAGGCTAGGGTTTGGCGCCGTGGCCAAAGTTAGGGCTTGGCGGCATGGCCAAGGCTAGGGTTTGGCGTCGTGGCCAAAGTTAGGGCTTGGTGTCATGGCCTAGGCTAAAGTGGCTCGTGGCATGTTACTGCGGCAGAGTGGCATGTTGGCATGCCGATTAATATGTTGTGTGGCAGGGCGCGTTTGGCTTGCCAGTTAGTATGGTGGCGCGGCAGGGTGTGTTTGTCCTTTAATGTATGGTGGCGAGTTTAGAGCGACTTGATTGGTCAAGAAAAGGGGCCGGCCAAACATAAGGCGCGGCCACACCTATAGTGCTCGTGGCTCATTTTAAAGTGACCTGATTGGTCGGTAGGAAGGAGAGGGACCGGCCAAGCATGGACGCGGCTATACTTCTGGTGTGAGTGTGGCGGCTTTAGAGCGACCCGAATGGTCGATGGGAAGTGGGGCCGGCAAGTATGGGCCCAGCCACAACTTATGTGCGCGTGGCGAGTTTAAGGCGACCTGATTGGTCGAGGGAAATAAGGCCGGTTTAGGATGGGGGCGTGTAATGGCAAATGGCGCCAGCTGGCCTAAGGAATGGACACGCCTCCCTTTGCCGCCGCGCTTATCCTGCGGTTCCTTGTTTTCTGATTCCGGGCAAGATTTTGCATCTACTAATCCATGGCGGATTAATTACCTAGCTTGCCTGGGCTTGATTTCGACAAGCAAAGTCTGATATACTGCGCATGGCGCAAAACCTAACTTTTGCAAGTTAGTCAGGGTAATTGATTGAATTATATGTGTTTACACAGAGTTCTTTTAAGTTCATTGCCAGAGAGCAGCATGCTTTCTGATTGAATACCTTATGCAAAGACCTTATCCTTAATATTTTTAATTCTTGCTACTCTGCTGCGAGTGAACACAAATTGTCATGCCATACCAACATTAAGGGTTCAGACGGGGAACATAGCATAGAAAGCATTCAAAGAAACTTATATTAAGTGAATATAGGCAATGCGCCGAAATTTACAGAACATCTGGGATGGTTGCTACATGCGCCATTCTGGATAAATTTCATGTAAATATATTTAACGGCTCAATAACTATGCCAGTGGAGAGGTTAACACTCATGGCTTCGTTTCCTTATAGAGTGACATCACATCAGATGCAAGGTTTTACAATTTTAACCCTAAGCTAAAAACCACCATCAACAATGGGATTTCTAGCTACTAGTGTCTTTCACCTACTATTCTAATGATTTTTTGTTGTCTGTTCATTATTGAGTTAATAATCTTATGTCTACCATTAAAGATTTCAGCATTGGGTCCAAGGACATAGCTTAGTAGTATCCCATCAACTCCAGTAAGGAGGAAGTCAGTGGTTCAATCCCCACCATAAAGGTTTGTATTTAAATTAGTTGTATAATTAAAGGGGTTTGGCGGGGTTGAGTCTGGCAGTGTGGCCAGTCCAACTGACTAGATTTGGGTAGGGTCCTGGGGCCAGTCCACTTATTTTGGGTATGTTGTGCTACAAGATATTGGCTCTACTATTAATGTTCAAGATTGGATCAAGAAATGGCTTTGTATCAACCAAAATTTCACGCATGTCAATGTCATTTTCGCTACTAGTTGGAATATTTGGAGAGTTGGATGTTTTAAAGTCTTCCGGAAAAAAAGTTTAACTCCGCACACACTAATAATTCGACTTAAAGTTAGTTGTTGAAAAGGAAAAACTCTCTTAGAGAAGACATTAATAAACATATTAGTATTATCCCGTCGCTACAATCCGGAATTCCAACATGTACTTTCCCAACAATCACATCTTGATATATTGTGTTATCATCTTTTAGATGATGTTAATTAAACATGTTGTGATTAGTCTCTTTATGACTAATTTGATGGGTGAATTTAGAGGATGCAAAACCATAAATAAAGTAGCTAAGAATCCACATTCAATATCAAATTTGGGAACTATACCAAAATTTGGTCCGAAAATGAGCCGTAATAAAAGCGACTAAAGCTATATATGATCTGTATTTCTAGGTTTTGAGACCAAAAGTGGTTGTCAACCGAGACCAAACCCAAATATAGCGTGGCATAAGTATATTGAGTGTGTGAGGTTAGGCGAGAGTATAATGACCGTTTCGATCTGGGCGTGAGCATAGTTAACGTAGGAGAAAGGAGAGATGGCGGATATAGACGAATTGGTGGATCGATTAGGAGATGGGTATGAGGCGTCGAATGGGTGCGAAGGATATCAACTCCTCATGGGGGTATGCAACCTAGGAGCTTAGAATGAGATTTGAAGGAAGAAATTGAGAAACATGTACTATGGATTTGAGAAAATAGTTGCAATATATACGCTAGTGTGAGGCGTAGTTATAATCTCCTCCCAAGTGGTGCGCTCTTATAGCGTGCGCCTGAGAAGAAAGGAGAAAATTCAGTTGGAAATCCATAATAATGTTATGAACTTGTGATGATTTTGTTCAATGATGGAAAGTTATACGTATGTAGCTACAAGATCTTATTTTCTTGACCATTATTTGATATTAGCACCGATCGATCATTAGCACAACCGATTAAATGAATAACCCTAGATAGCTGATGGATTTAAACGGTAAGTTCATCAGAAACACGCAGTTGATCATCAATCTTAACTTGGATCAAATTAATCAATCAAACTGTTGATGGGAGAAAACGATTTGCTGGTTTTATAGTAAAGTGAAGAGACAACCATGCGGAGGAGACTCCTCGACCGAGCAAATTGCTTTAATCTTTTGCAAACAGATGCACTGCACGGGAGTGCTTTGAGTTCGAGAGATCAATCTGCAGGACTCCGACCTAAACCAAGACAATGACCGTTCCAGAGTCAATTCGGTCACAAGAGAGGATGGGTCGATTTGTAGGAGGGAAGCTAGGAAGTGTGTGAGATCAATGATAATCAAGGATTGTGGATGTGTTGTACATTCTGCGTGAAGAAATAAGATAATAACTGATTGATTGAATATTCTCTGTTGAGAGTGTTGTTCAAACGATGAGAATTATAGTGTGATTAGAATTCTTTGTTCGGACGAGCGTTCTTGTTGTTCAATCATGGATTCAGAGACTTATTTATATTGCAAGAATAGTAGATACATTGATCCCAGTAAGTTTGACGGTTACTAGAGCGAAAGAGTGGGAAAGTGGAAAATCGTGTTTAAACCAGTTACTCATCGTGCGGAGACTTGGTTGATTGTCCACCCACTACTTTGCGAACTCCTCTAACCGCTTGCACGACTTAATCACATTCTCATCGTGGATGGACACACGTGTCGTAGGCCGCCAGACCAAAACCCTAGTTAATATCCCCCCATGTGACATGAATGATGTCTCATGATTGTTAAGTTTGCAAGGCATACATGTATTTAATTAGTCAGTTATTTGACTTGATTAGTCGATGAGTCTTAATATTGTCGAGTCGAGCATGATGGACTAATGCTCTATGATTCATGGATTGAGCATGTATGTTGAGACAAATGTATAATTGTTGAATGAACGTTGATGGTTGTATCAACGTGATGAACATTAATAATCTGAGCAAATATTGCTCGTCTGAGCGAATATTGCTCATTTGATGAATTACTGAATATTGATAGTTGAATCAATATTGCTAATTTGAGCAAATATTGCTCGTGTGAGAAAGTATTGCTCACGTGAATAATTAAATATTGATAGTTGAACCAATATTCCTAGCCCGAGCAAATATTGTTCGATTAAGCAAATATTGCTCGTTTGATGAATTATTGGTAGCGCGACCAAATAAAATATTAATTTAAAATATTGGTAGCTGGACCAAATATAATTAACTAGAATGTTGATTGCTGGATCAACATAAAATATTAGTGTTGAATCTGTTCAGAATTATGCTTTGAAGAGCATTTGATTCAAAACCCTAATTTTGATCGATTACTGATCAATTGATGATTTACTAAAAATCAATCACTGAGGGAGAGAGGTACCGGATACATGGGATGATGTCCTACCATGTAGCGCCCAGGTGCTCGAATGAGCATGCACCAAAGTCTTTTGAAGACCCGTTGGTGGAGGGATGATTAAATGCTGGTTTGATCATTTATTGAAATAGTGCTCGTCTGAGCAGCATTAGGCAATAAAACCTAATTATGAAGAGATGAGGGACCGACCAAGAGGGCATGGAACCGGCCCTTGGTGGTCGTGGGACTGACTGACGATCGTTTGATGAAATTACAAATTATTTGGAAAGAGTTTGAACCCAATATGAACAGATTAGGTCAAATTATGAAGATGCGTGGGACCGGCTGCTTGCAAGCCAAAGGGCCGACCCTGGTTGGTCGAGGTGACATGCCAGTGTCACCATAGTGTCCGTGTCTCAGTCCTGAGAATTTTTCGTATTTTCTGGTGCTCAGGCAATATTTCCAGATTAGTGGTTTAATACTTCATGACATTAATATAACCCCAATATATTTATCAGGCAATGTTTCCAGATCCGTATTAAGGAACTCATTAATTACTCTGTTCCTGTATGCATAAACTTCATCCACAAAGCACTTACTTTTTTCTTTACTCGCCATTTGACCAGAAGTAAGCTGATAATCCAAAAACACCTTTAACGTATTCTCCAAACTCTTCTTATTGCCATTAGAAAATACAAAAAGGTTATCAACAAACATTAAAATTGTAGGCTAAATCCCTTTCCTATTAACCATAACTTGAATGTTATCATCTTCAATAGCTTGTTCAAGATTTCTTCTAAAAATATCATGTGCAACTACTAGTAAAATCAACGACAATGGATCACCATGTTTAAGCCCCTTCATAACATTAATGAAACCCACGAAGCTCCACTTAACATTATGGAAATTCTTGCAGATTTAAAAAGCTTCGTCAACCACCTACAGAAGTAAACTAAGGACCTGAAAGATTGAAGTGTTTTCATAATGTGCTCTCAACTAATAGTTTGATAAGCTTTAATAACGTCAAGCTTCAATCAAACATTCCCTCTCTTTTCTTTTTATAGACATTTTATTACCATTTCTGCTATCAACATAGTATTTTCATGAATACACTTATCTCTTTATTGAATGATTTGCTAAAAACATTTAGTATTGTACAAACCAATAGATATTTTTTTTGGTTTCAGTGAACCGTCAAATCGAACCAAAAATCAGCGGCTTAAACCAAATTTATGCCTTTAGAATCTTTCATTTCTAGTTGGCTATCCGAGTTTTAGAATTTCCATGTTGTAATTGTTAATTGATAGGTTATTTGTAGTTTGGTACTCACGTTTTTTTTTTCCGAAAACTGGTTTTGGTCTAACACTTGTCCAAGTTAAGCTTTGATACTTGGATTTGATGTTGACCTACACTGACTCCGTTATGTCTAACTTTTATCAATTTTATTTTTTATACCTTCAAAAATAATAAAAAATTATATTTATTATGACCAAAGGCTATAAATGCATTAATTCTACGACAACTGAAACTTTATCTCCTTATCTTACCATAACCCAGTCATAACATAACTTCCACTGCGAGATTCACTACAAAAACTTAATTTAATCTTCATATGACAGCGTACAAAACACCACCGCATTAACAAAATCCAAATTATATGTACAAGTGGAAGATCCCCAGTGTCAATATCCACAAATTTCTTAACCAAAATCTCCATTGATTACTTTAATAGAGTAGTCACTACGAATTTGATCATGCATATTAGGTTTTAGTGAAAAATATCAGTAAAGGCTAGATCATCGGTAAATGTGAATTGGTCGCGACCTTATAATTATCATTAATAATATCATGCGAAATGATGAAGATATGGTTAATGAAGATAAGAAAATGCTATTTGATACCACATTTTGTAATTCAACATCCACTTTATTAGTTTTTAATTCTGGATTTTGTGTAACTTGATCTGAGAAAGGTGAATGAGATATAAAAACTAACATTTAATGTTTTGCTTCTTCATCTTTGACTCTGCTCTATCAGTATTTTGTAAATGTTAATTGGGTATTAATTTTATTTTTCTGAAGATATGTGATGATGGTGATCCGTGGTGATGGTTTAATAAACTAGAGAAGGTAAGTTGTGAAGAAGATGGTAAATTTAAGGATTTTATTTGGAGCCTTTGATTTAATGGTTGAATGACATACATTGGATATAACCGCCATGGTATAACAGAGTTATCCCTAACTGAGTCAACTAAGGGCAATATCATTTCCAGGTACCAAAGCCTAAGTTGGACAAATATTATACCAAAGTCAGTTTCTGGATAAAACCTAAATACCAAACTACAAATAACCCATCAATTAATAATTACAATAAGAAAATACTAAAACTCGGATAGACAACTAGAAATGAAATATTTTAATATGGCTTATATTAGTCGGTTTAAATCGTTGATTTCTAGTTCAGTTTGAGGGTTCACTAAAATCAAACAAAGATCTAACGGTTTATACAATACTAAATTTTTTAACAATCATTCGATAAAAAGAATTTTGTAAAAGGGTTGGTAATTTAGGACCTAATTAGGGTCTGGTTCAAGGAACATGCACTTGATGCTATAGGGTCAAAGATTAAAACTCCTTGTTAAATAGTCATACGATATTATATCATAACTCATTTTAATAATTAACTAAGTTATACAGCCATTTTGTCGAACATTTTAAGGACAAGAGGATGGAGACTTGAGAAAAAGATACTGTTATCTTTGTGGTAAGAGTTGACGGAAGTTGAACTCATTTGCATCAAGTTAAAATGTCTACTATCGGGGTTCAATTTCTTCCGACATCTCATATCCATCTCTCATACCAAAGAGAAAATGATCTTTATCTGTAAATGACAAAATATGATGGTGTCAAGTCGTAGTGAGAGTTGAAATAAATTGAACCATTTGCAGACTAAATATGAGAAGTGGAATAATAAGAAGGAAAGTTTACCATCAAATGGAAAACAAAGGTTTCTCAATCAGACCCCTTCCACTTGCTTTTATTCTCTAAGGTGTTCTTGGAAAGATCACACCTCTTTTCTCTCCGTCTCTAGGTAATTCTTTTCTCCTCAAGACCCTAATTTTTCGTATTTTATCGAACTTCACTGTACTCTCAATCTCATCCTAATTTGAACATCATTTTCGATTGATTCTAAACTATTTTTGTTTAATTTTTTATTCTGTTAGTAGATTGTTTTGATATTTGTTAGTACTTGATTCTTATTAGGTTTCCAAGCAATCTTGTGAATTAAGGTCGGTAATTCTTAAACTTATTAGTTGAATCCTTTTGGTGTTACGAGTTTGTGTTTTGTGTGTAGTTTTGGTTTTCAAACTTTTAACGTTAGTTAACTTATGGTCAAGGCATTTATCGAAATAAAAAGTGTCTGTTAATAGTTTTAAACAATCTTTGATAAGTTTACAACCCAAATGCATCAACTGCATCTTGTTGGAAAATTGGGTTAAACTAGAGGATGAAAACAAAAACATAAAAATTGTGGACCCCTGTTGATGGTGGATTTTCATTTAAGGTTAAAATTGTAAATTATGCGCTAACATCTTGTAAAAGATAAAGCCATTAATAAGTGTTGAATACTTCTTCACTTTACTAATTCACCTTAGAATGGAGCATGTGGCAACAATCCCATTCTGTGAATTAAATACACGAAATTCATCCAGGTTGGAGCATGTAGCAACAATCCCATATACCACAATGAATTTATAACATTATTAATTAATGCGTAAGCAGCCTTGTATTTCCTGTACTCATTATCAGTGCGGCATGACGACTCAGTGTTGCTCTCAACAGAGCAACACGAACCTCCAAGCATTATAATGAAAGCATGTATGAAATACCCGTACAGGCTGCAACTCTCGGTGTGTTATACTAGCCCGATTGAGAACTCTTGGTGTGTTATACTAGCCCGATTGAGCATCCGGACTATCCGTATCAGTCTGGATATGATCTCGTTCATCCAACCTCACCAGCATGATTGGATGGCCCAGATCAATTCCATAACCCCCAAGCAGGTATGGAAATTTCACTACCGAACCAACGCGGACCCCGCATGGTCGGCCTCCCAAAAGATTGTCATAGCTTGCCAAAACGTCCAAACCAGAAAGCAAAGATGGATGGAAAACCCTAAATTAGGGTTTGCGGCATATTACATGTGTCGCAAAACAGTCTCAACCATCCATCTTCGCAGGTATAGATGGAGGGTGTAGATATAGATTCAAAGGGCCCAGAGCATGTCAACACAATCACTGTGCGCCCGCCTACATACCTGACCAATCGGTCAGGACCAACCATGGTTGGTCATCCCAATTCGTGTGCCCGAATAAAGCATGGTTACACGGCCGTGAAAGCCAAAATTAGGGTTTCGAGCATCACGAGCGTCCATCTTCTCCGGCATGAATGGCGGGTCCAAGATTAGATTAAGCAGGTCCGGTCATACCAACATGACCACCGTGGACCCATCTCTCCCTCACACCTGATCGGCCAAGGCATATCATGCCTGGCTATCCTAAAACGCGTCCAAACTAGCGTGGTCACACTTCCCAAATCGCAAAACCGATCTCGACCACTCAACTTCACCGGACGATTTGAGTGGCTTAGATCACGTTTTCATGGGACAGTCAGGTATAGGCGTGAACACCATCCTACCACCTACACTCCAGACCGATCGGCCAAGATCGACCAAGAATTGGTTGTCTTGGAACGCGCGCCTGAAGATAGCATGATGTGCGGCTCTTGCGGCACTAGTTTTCTGCCACAAATTGATCTCGACCACTCAACTTCACCGGACGAATTGAGTAGCCCAGATCATACTTTCGTGAGGTAATGGGGTATAGGAAACTACACCGTCATGCCGTCTACACGCATGTACGATCGGCCAGGCCAAAATCGTATCCCAATCTTGGATTCGACCAGGCTGAAGAGGGATGCTTGCGCACCTCCTCTAAAACCCTAATTTCATCAACGGTCGCAGATGAGTGTCTCAAAGATCATCTCGTCCGTCCAACTTCACCGGCTTGGTTATACAACTCCAGTCGGGAGTTAATTGGTCGAAGTAAGGCGTCTTGGTGATCACCACCCGTCACTTTACCACACCATGATGCGGACTGCATAAAATACACACGATACTTCACAAGTATCGACCTCCTGAATAACGGCAGTTATTCAATTTAGCATTACATGCTACTTTCTGTGGGTTCTACGATCCACACACTCGAGACATCAATCATGTCACAAACTGGGGGATACATACTGGGGTATTGGTCTGGCGGTTTACAGCGTGCAGCGCGCAATGCGCCATCACAAGAACGTGTCAGGAAGTCATGGACGGTTAGTGATGATGGGAGAAGTGGGCAAGACTGGTCGTGTGACACTAACACACGACTCCACTACTCCATCACTCCACTTTCTCCACTTCCCACGAGATACGAAGGTTAGGCTAAAAGACTTGTATAAATAGGTTCTCTTCCCTATTTTCCAAAGACAGGAGAAACAAGACAAGTCCAGATAACAGAGGCAAGTGTTGATACAATCGTATTCAAACACCGGAACTGATAGCTTACATCCTGCAAGCCGAGTTCGAGCTTTACGATACAAGTCATTCATAGCCAACACCTTCACATTATCAACACCTTCTTCGTTTCCCTCCCTAAGATCAACCCCATATCCTTCACTTTGTGACCGAAACAAGTCTGGAACGGCCATTTCTTGGTTTAGGCCGGACTTGCACAGATTGATCTCTCGAATCTACAAGCACTCACCGCGCAGTGCATTTGTTTAAGGTTTAGACTCATTTCTCATCCACACACCCCAAATTACCAAAACCGGCAGAAATATTTTTCACCCATAAACAATTGGCGACCACAGTGGGAGGTTAATCTCTCGGTTGTAAAGTCAATTTATTCAATGCCATTCATTAAATTTTGAGATGGTTGGTCTTAGGACCACCTCGACGGTATCAAATCCTAATGGTTCCTCCAACGGAGATACCCCTCCTCCTAACGGTGTATCTGACGGCATGATCAGGAGATTCCCGACGTTAAGCGAACTAGCACGGGTACAGGAGATTCACACGAAGAACATGGAGCTAATCAAAGAAGCGGTAAACGGCATACTCGATCTCCTCATCAAGATGACATCAGAGATGAGCGTCCCGGAGACCTTTACACCGGGGACTAGTTCCCCTCAGATCAACAGTTTTACTACGAACCAGAGGCCAGTGGATCAGGAAGCGGTATCTCTAGTGGAAAGCTTGTGTGAACTCTTGCACCTCTCGAAGAATCAACAGGCAGACGTTTGTCTTGCGAGTTAATAAAATAGCTCTGGACGTACACCTAACTCCTTCTCGTCCAGAAGTCTTAACTGCATCGGAAACATCTGTAAATAATGTTACATTCACAGAAGATGACATGATGGCAGAGGAAGGTCACAACCGGGCCCTACATGTTACCGCTCACATCAAGGGTTCAGAGTTCAGGAGGGCCCTCGTCGACACAGGAGCATCTTCGAATGTGATTACTCTCAAGACTCTCAAGACGGCCAAGGTTAGCCCATGCAAGATTGTACGACAGCCCACCACGATGACGGACTTCGAAGGAAATCAGACCATCACATACGGGTATGTCAATCAAATTTATCAAGTAGGACTCGTTCGATCCAAGAGCAAAGTTTGAAGTCATAGAAAAGGAGCCGGACTACCATATGATACTGGGGAGACCATGGCTTCACGACAACAAGGTCATTCCTTCAACAAATCACCAGTGCCTGAAGACCATGCTAAATGAGAAAGTCTTCCGTATTCCTGCGTCATTGTCTCCGTACGCACCAATATGTGGAGTGGAGCTGTTCGAGCCAAAATATACTTCACAGGGAAGATCAGACAAAGTCCTGTGCACCCCACTACCCACGTGGGCTTCAATCCAGGAAGAAGACCGACTTGCATCACTGAGGGCCAAGCACCACGACACACCTTTTCTGACGAGGCGTCCATCTTTATCCAGTGAAGCTTCAACCCGTGTTCCCGCCAAAAGGGAACGCACTTTTGAGGCGAAACGTGACCAGAAGAGGAAGGCAATATACCGGCGCCGCTGTTAGCAATTAGCAGGAGAGGCTGACACCCAGTCTCTCCGCCCAATTGAATGCTGCAGGAACGACGAAATACAAGAGGAGGTATTGGATACCCCGCGACAACTACAATATGGAACCAATTCCATGACTGACGATCTCGAGACTGTTAACATCGGGAGTGAAGAATCTCCCAGGCCGGTCTCTATCAGTTCGACTCTGTCCACAGACGAACGTACGTTCAATTACTCAAGGAGTACCAAGATGTGTTCGCCTGGACATACGGGGAAATGCCTGGCCTAGATGAAAAATTGGTCACCCATCACCTACATGTCATACCTGGATCCAAGCCAATCAAGCAATCTCCGAGGCAATTCAGACACGAAGTAGAAGAACAAATCAAGAACGAAATTCAGAAGTTACTAGCTGCCGGCTTCATCAGACCTATTCATCATCCGACCTGGTTAACTAATGTGGTCCCAGTAAAGAAGAAAAACGGACAGATTCGGTGCTGCGTGGATTTCAGAGACTTGAACAAGTGCTGCCCCAAGGACGACTTTCCTCTGCCTAACATCGACATGTTAGTAGACGCCACTAGCGGACACGGCATGTTTTCCTTCATGGATGGTTACAGTGGCTACAATCAGATAAGGATGTATGAACACGATGAAAGTAAGACAGACCTTAGAACCCCTCTTGGAAATTTTTACTATCTTTGTTATGCCATTCGGTTTAAAGAACGCCGGCGCAACGTATCAACGTGCTATGACGGAAATCTTCCACGACATGATGCATAAACAAGTAGAAGACTATGTAGATGATATCGTGGTCAAGTCAAGGGCTCGAGCAGATCACACCAGCGTCCTACGACAAGTGTTTGAGAGGTGTCGAGAATACAAATTGAAGATGAATCCTTTGAAGTGCGCTTTCGGCGTCTCTTCAGGTAAATTTCTGGGATTCCAAGTAACTGCAGAAGGGATCAAGGTAGACCCATCCAAGACTCAGGCTATCCTCACAATGCCGCCCCCACGAACTGTGAAGGAGCTCCAGAGTCTCATGGGCAAGGTAAACTACATTCAACGTTCTATACCTGGTCTAGCCCAACTTACCGCTTCATTCACCCCCTTATTGAAGAAAGGAGCCAGCTTCGTTTGGACCGCAACCCAGCATGAAGCTTTTCGAAAGATTCAACGAATACTGTCATCTCCAGCCATCATGAAGTCTCCTGCACAAGGGAAGCCGCTATATCTCTACACTGCCTTCAGTGACACCGCCGTAGGGGCTCTACTCGCTCAGGAAGACGACGAGGGAATCGAACGTCCCATATACTACTTGACCCGAATATTGAGAGACGCCGAACTCGGATACCCGAGCGGAAAAAGCATGTTTAGCCTTGATCCATTCCATTCGAAATTTAGGCATTACCTCTTTGTCTAATAGGGTGATACTTGTGTCTAAATCTGATCCTGCAAAGTTTTTACTTTCAAAGCCGGTCCTGATCGGAAGGACAGGCAAATGGCTTCTCCAAATGTCAGAGCTGGACATAACGTGCGCGTCATCTAGAGCTATCAAGGGTCAAGCAGTTGCAAACTTACTGGCAGCATTTCCTGGAGAAGGCACTACAGGGCTACACGAAGATCTCCCTGGAGAATTTCCAAACGTCTCTGTTTTGGAAGAAGAAGTGTGGCTCTTGTATTTTGATGGCTCTGCTACCCCTAGCAAGATATCTTGGAGGAGCGGGCGTGGTATTAGTATCTCCAACTGGGGAAGTATTCTCATACTCCTTCAAGCTGGACTTCGAATGCACCAACAACTCAGCAGAGTATGAAGACTTCCTCATAGGGCTGTCAATAGGCAAGCAAGCAGGAGTCACGCGTCTGGAAATAAGAGGTGACTCCAAGTTACTGGTGAATCAAATGAATGGGGTATACGCACTGAAGGAAGTAACGCTAGCTCCATATCGATCAGAATCACAATGGTTATTGAACTACTTTTCTAATGCAACCATAACCCACGTCGGTCGTAGCAACAACAAACACGCCGATTGTCTAGCAACACTGGCTTCCAAATTGAAGTTCGAAGGTTTGGAAGAAACCCTGACAGTAAAGAGGAGAACCATAGAATCGACATGGTTATCACAATACAAAGACACCAAGACCGACGATTGGCGAACTCCAATCATTCAAGAGCTCAGCAGCTCACTCTCCCAAGGAAAGGTCGGTCTTAAAACCTGTGAGAACTTCTTCATGCTTCATGGTATGCTATATTATCGGAACCCAGATGGTTCCATGTCAATATGTCTTGGAGATGTCGAAGCACAACTACAGCTGAGTCATGTTCACAACGAAATTTGTGGACAATCACTGGTGGTAACGCTTTACCGACGACTTCAACGCCCGGGCAATTACTGGCCAGAGATGGAGACTCAATCCAGACTACTTCAGAAGTCCTGCTCAAATTGCCAAGCACCGCCACATCAATTGGAAGTTTTTAACGTGAACCACACTGGGACTGGAGAAAGCCATACATTAGTTATCTCCGTGACGGAATGACTCCTGCCAATCAAAAGGACGCTATCAAGATAAAACAAAAGGTCAAGCGGTTCGTATTGCACGAAGGGATCCTGTATCGCAAGAGCTTCGGGGTGATCTACTACGATGCCTGGCCGGGAAGAAGTCCCGATCATCTTTGAAGGAGACACACGAAGGAATACATCAAGGGAAGAGGAAACTGTTTCTCCAGATACACGAGAAATACTATTGGCCGACCATGGAGGATGACGCAGCCGCTTTTGTTCAAAGCTTCCACAAATGCCAAATTCATGGGAACCTTGTTCATGCGCCTTCCACCCCTCTGCACTCGATAAGCAGTCCATGGCCATTTTACAGCTGGGGACTGGACATTTCGGGAAAATTAACCCTCCATCATCAAAGCAACACGAGTACATCATAACTGCGACAGAATACTTCACCAAATGGGTAGAAGCCATTCCCCTGCGAGGGACTACATGAGCAACGATTGCGGCTTTCATTAAAGAACATATCATTTGTCGTTTTGGTGTGCCTAAGCATATCATCACTGATAATGGCACTCCCTTCGCCAATAAACAGGTACGAGAGTTACTTGAAGAGTATGGCATTAAACATGTCTTCTCCACCATCTACTATCCTCAAGGGAACGGAAAGCCGAAAGTACCAACAAGACATTGATCCGGATCATCACGAACAAGACACGATAATCCTAGGGAATGGCATGACCGAGTTACCAATGGCGCTATGGGCATACCGGACATCACCCGAAGCTCCATTGGAGTTTCCCCATACTCACTTGTTTACGGAGCGGATGCAATTCTCCCAAAGCAGAGATCAAAATCCCATCAGCCAGGATTGCAGCGGCAACCGGGATCCACTGAACGAGGTGAAGCCTCTAACTCTAGAGTAGCGGAGTTAGACACTCTGGATTTCGAAGAAACAAAGCGAAGAACGTACTCGGGTGTACGGGAATAGAATTTCCGGGCGTACAACAAAATCTGTGAAATCACGTGTTTTCAAAGTGGGAGATTTGGTTTTGAAAACAGCCAAACACATCCAACAAGACATGTTCGCACCAAAGTTCTCACTGAAATGGGAAGGTCCTTACACAGTCACCAAGGCTTACAACACTGGCTACTATAAAATTATTAAGGTGGACGGAGGCAAATTGGAAGCAGTCATCAATGGAAAGTGGATCAAGGCATATCATGCACGACCACTATCTGCTCTGTCAACAATACATGCATTTATTTTCATTACATATTTGAATCATCAATTATATTCAGAGATGCATCAATGAAAAAACCCGTTTCACCAATCAAAACCAATGCAATTTATTCTACAAAGACGTTCAATAAACTTTGACATAAACAATAAGGGAATACAGCTGAATACGACTTAGAAGAGGCCGTCTAGAAGATTATAGTTCCTTAAGAGCATCATCTCCAGTCTAGCTTGATATCTTTCTGTTCTTTCTTCAAGTCCTGTACAGCCCGCTCTACCTACTTTGATTCTGTAGCCAGAGCCTTCTCCTCTTCCAAGATAGCTTTCGCAGTAGGAACAACATTCACGAGGATGCCCGCTCGATCGACCTTGATGATATCAAGACGCTGCCGCAACCAGTCCACGTTGAACTCCATGGATTCGCAGGTAGATACCATATTCTCCCATTTTTCGAGGCTTGATTCGGCAACGTTGCGGATAGAAATATTCTCCATCTCAGCAATCATGGGAAGAAGGCAGTTTACCGCGGTGACCAGAGCAGATGAACAGTGCCGGACCACATTCCTGGTTGCGATATGGCCATACTTTCTCCATAACTTTGTGTACAAAGGCACAAACTCCTTCCGCACTAAGAATCCACCGACATCTCGGTAGCTGGAGGATAAACATTTCATGCGAACATCGAATGAAAGACCTGCATTGGGGTATTCATAAGATGAGATACCCAGATCAGCATCTTCGAGGTCCACAGGGGTAGGCGTGTTTGATTTTGAAGGAAGGGGATTGTTTAAGTCGTCATCATCGATAACCGTCACACATGTTCTGGTAGGATATCTCTGCAAAAATGAGAGGATTATTCACCTGATCATTATGAAGAACAAGCAATTATTCAGAAAATGAAAAGAGACGAACCGGTATGATCTTCTTGACTCGGAGAACACGAGTAGGGGATTCATCATGAAGCTCAGACGCAGGTCATGCACGTTTAACGGAAGATCCTGGACGGTATGAAGAAGATGATCCACTGGTGTTCGACATGATAAGAAAACGGAGTTTCTGAGAAAGCCCTATTGTAAAATCGTAAAAGTGGTTCAAATCTCTACACTGCATATATCTTTGAGGAAACCCTAAAACGGTTACGGCGCCCGATATATGGGGATTCGACACCGACCAAGTCAGGCTTTCTTTTGAGCCCTAATCAAGAATCAGAAGAGTATCTGGATACATGAGCGATTCAACCAGCAGTGTGTGAGCACCCACGCCCGGAATCCCAATAGAAGAAGAATTTTATCCCCAACTCAAGCACCTAGGGGAGGAAGTCGGTCCATCAAGGCCCATGGTCACGCGTGTGTGGAGGATTGCCCACGATTGGTCAGAATTCCTCCAGGTAGACTTCCTTCATCTTGTCTTCTTATGCTTGTATATGTCACCATCTCATTCTTACCCCACAATAGTGTAACCATTATGTGCTAGGAAGGGGACTTAATGTTGATGGTGGATTTTCATTTAAGGTTAAAATTGTAAATTATGTGCTAACATCTTGTAAAAGATAAATCCATTAATAAGTGTTGAATACTTCTTCACTTTACTAATTCACCTTAGAATAGAGCATGTGGCAACAATCCCATTCTGTGAATTAAATATACGAAATTCATCCAGGTTGGAGCATGTAGCAACAATCCCATATACCCTGTGAATTTATAGCATTATTAATTAATGCGTGAGCAGCCTTGTATTTCATGTACTCATTATCAGTGCGGCATGGCGACTGAGTGTTGCTCTCAGCAGAGCAACACGAACCTCCAAGCATTATAATGAAAGCATGTACGAAATACCCATACAGGCTGCAACTCTCGGTGTATTATACTAGCCCGATTGAGAACTCTCGGTGTGTTATACTAGCCCGATTGAGCATCCGGACTGTCCGTATCAGTCTGGATATGATCTCGTTCATCCAACCTCACCAGCATGATTGGATGGCCCGGATCAATTCCATAACCCCCAGCGGTATGGAATATTCACTACCGAACCAACGCGGACCCCGCATGGTCGGCCTCCCCAAAAGATTGGCATAGCTTGCCAAAACGTCCAAACCAGAGCAGTATGGATGGAAAACCCAAAATTAGGGTTTGCGGCACATTACATGTGTCGCAAAACAGTCTCAACCATCCATCTTCGCAGGTATAGATGGAGGGTGTAGATATAGATTCAAAGGGCCCAGAGCATGTCAACACAATCACCGTGGGCCCGCCTACATACCTGACCAATCGGTCAGGACCAACCATGGTTGGTCATCCCAATTAAATGCGCCCGAATAAAGCATGGTTACACGGCCGTGAAAGCCAAAATTAGGGTTTCGAGCATCACGAGCGTCCATCTTCTCCGGTACGAATGGAGGGTCCAAGATTAGATTAAGCAGGTCCGGTCATACCAACATGACCACCATGGAACCATCTCTCCCCTCACCTGATCGGCCAAGGCATATCATGCCTGGCTATCCCAAAACGCGCGTCCAAACTAGCGTGGTTACACTTCCCAAACTGCAAACTGATCTCGACCACTCAACTTCACCGGACGATTTGAGTGGCTTAGATCACGTTTTCATGGGACAGTCAGGTATAGGCGTGAACACCAGCCTACCACCTACACTCCAGACCGATCGGCCAAGACCGACCAAGAATTGGTTGTCTTGGAACGCGCGCCTGAAGATAGCATGATGTGCGGCTCTTGTGGCACTAGTTTTCTGTCACAAATTGATCTCGACCACTCAACTTCATCGGACGAATTGAGTGGCCCAGATCATACTTTCGTGAGGCAATGGGGTATAGGCGCCTACACCGTCATGCCGTCTACACGCATGTACGATCGGCCTGGCCAAAATCGTATCCCAAGCTTAGATTCGACTAGGCTGAAGAGGGATGCTTGCGCACCTCCTCTAAAACCCTAATTTCATCAACGGTCGCAGATGAGTGTCTCAAAGATCATCTCGTCCGTCCAACTTCACCGGCTTGGTTATACAACCCTGGTCAGGGAGTTAATTGGTCGATAAGGCGTCTTGGTGATCACCACCCGTCACTTTACCACACCATGATGCGAGTGCACATAAAATACACACGATACTTCACAAGTATCGACCTCTGAATAACGGCGGTTATTCAATTTAGCATTACATGCTACTTTCTCGTGGGTTCCACGATCCAAACACTCGAGACATCAATCATGTCACAAACTGGGGGATACATACTGGGGTATTGGTCTGGCGGTTTACAGCGTGCAACGCGCAATGCGCCATCACAAGAACGTGTCAGGAAGTCATGGACGGTTAGTGATGATGGGAAAAGTGGGCAAGACTGGTCGTGTGACACTAACACACGACTCCACTACTCCATCACTCCACTTTCTCCACTTCCCACGAGATACGAAGGTTAGGCTAAAAGACTTGTATAAATAGGTTCTCTTCCCTATTTTCCAAAGACAGGAGAAATAAGACAAGTCCAGATAACAAAGGCAAGTGTTGATACAATCGTATTCAAACACCGGAACTGATAGCTTACATCCTGCAAGCCAGTTCAGCTTTCTGATACAAGTCATTCATAGCCAACACCTTCTTCGTTTCCCTCCCTAAGATCAACCCCATCTCCTTCACTTTGTGACCGAAAAAAGTCTGGAACGGCCATTTCTTGGTTTAGGCCGTACTTGTACAGATTTATCTCTCGAATCTACAAGCACTCACCGCGTAGTGCATTTGTTTAAGGTTTAGACTCATTTCTCATCCACACACCCCAAATTACCAAAACCGGCAGAAATAGTTTTCAGCCATAAACAAGCCCCGACTTCAAAGCTCTTTCGATTCTTTTAAACAATAATTCGACCTTTCCCAATTGACTTGGCGGGTACAACAGGTCTCTCGAATTATGCCTTCAGGATTCAATGAAGCCCTAACACCGTAATCGAATTCAAGGATTGTACTTTCTTGACCCGACCAAGAACACACTGTATAAGGTTCTGATGATGCTATTAGAAAAGAAGAAAACAAATTGATTTGATGTGTTGGAATGGCAGAAAACCTTCGCTATATAAAGAGGATTTCATGCCTTTTAGAGATATCTCTTCATCTCCAACAGACGCTTTTAACAGGCATCCATTAATGGTATCTCTTCAGAGAAACCCTATGGGAAAAAACGCGATCGTAGAAATTTCTGGGAAACGGAATAGGTTTTGAATTTCAAAACCAGCAAAAATTTCTCCAACTTCAGGTCGAACACAGCCGGGAGGGGCTAAGCCCCCCGTACCCCCGGATAGCGGCAAACATTTATGAAAATTTCCAACATCTTTCACTTATCAATAATAAATGATTTGGTTTGGTTTTCAGTTAATCGGTTTGATAGGGCGCGATTTGAGAACTTGGAATGGTTATTGTGCAGCCACGGCATACGAGTTGCGCTAATAAAGACTGAAAAGATTCGTCGATTTCCACCCTAACTTTTGTAAATAAACTCCACCTAACGTAGGGAAAAGACATTCTTATGTGTTGTTCATCATACCTGTTTCAAGCGAATAGACTACTTTATACCTTAATTATTGCAAACATCTCCTCTCCCTCTGAGATCCCACAAATTTCCTTCCCCTCAAAGGTTCAAACCCAAATAATCCCTAAACCAAACGAAGAGAAATAAGGAAAAGAAAAGGGAAATGGAGGCCTCTGTTTACACAACCATATCGATCTCAAGCAGTGAAATGGTCTCAAGATCATTCCACAACTTATCCGTCTTCCTCTCTATTCGGCGTCGTCCATGGTCTGGATTCATCGCCACCAATGTCTTCGACAAGCCTGAATCCTTTGACACCGCTCTTGTCCGCATCAATAAGAATTCAGAATATTTCAGATTAAACTATGGATTGCTCGTATTAGCTTGTGCACTCACATCCCTCATTACAACACATGTTTCTCTGCTACTTGTAGCTGGGATTATAGGTCTATGGTTGCTTGTCTATGTATTTCGTGAAGATCCAGTTTTTATGTTTGGGGATCAACCGATTAACGATCGTCTGGTTTTGATGGGTTTGGTTATAATCTCTTTATTGACCACTAGTATAGCACGCATGCGCGATGCGCCTGCCGGTACAGATCCGTTTCCTAATTTTGTTGTCTTCGTGCAGTAATCAATGGTTAAAGTCAACACTCAGTCAACGGTCAACGCCAAGTGGTGGAAACTCATTTCATGTTAATGTGCAAAAGTAATCACTAACTAAACTTGAATTTTTCATTTAATAATAATAATTTTTCAATCATAAATTTCCTTTTACATCAAGAATGTGTATTCGTAACTCGTAGTTTTCTAAGACAAAAAGGCTTCTTTATACACAACATTTTTCGTGTATGTTCCCTTCTTTTTAGCAATGGTACCTTTAGCCACTAATACTTTCGTGTTGCTACTTGACACTCCTCTCGAGAGATCAACGTACAGTTGACCATGGGTGAACACATGTTCAGGGAAAAAAATACCCGTTTTTTCGATCGTCTGCCTTTGCGCCTTGTTGACTGTAAAGGCGAAACACAAACGAATCGGAAACTGTTTATGTTTAAACTTGTACGGGAGCTTCAGATTCTCAGGTGGCTCCATTGGCATCCTGTGAATGAAGACTCATGTACCTATGTAATTTCTACTAATTATTACAGCATCTATATAATTTGGGAAGAACTCTTTGATTATTAACCTGGTACCATTACATAGACCATTTTTTGCATCAACATTCCGCAACAACATAATAGGCGCACCGATCTTCAATTTCAAAATGTGTGATGGCAAACCTCCAGGAGCAATGTTGTTCAGGTATTCTTGTTGGTAAAGACCGTGAGTATCGTCGTCCACAGAATCAAATGAGTAGAATATAACCTCTTTTCCAGGAAAGATGCTAAGTACTCGGTCATTAAGCTTCTCGACATACTCGTTTAATGGTGTGATCAATGCCCTATTGACCATGTAGTCTATATCTCTGGCATTTTCCACCAAGTTTGGAAATGTTACATCTATAAGCTGAGACAAAGAAGCATCAATAACCCATGGTATGACCATCTATTTCAGAAACTTTATCATCTCATTAGCAATGCAAGGTTCATCCCCGTCACCAACACGAATCAAAAACTTAGAATAAGATGCATCCTCGGCTGCATGCATATTCTTCTTCATGCAAAGCATGTACATTTTCCCACAAATGTGACTGTTAAGAATGTAATGTAACTCAATATCATTTCGAATTATCCTCTTAAAAGTTAATTAAATACCAGAGTTTAAGAAACATTAAGTAATCATATTAATATAAAACAATTTTTTTTATCTTGAAAGAAAATAAAATGCAATGTACCTGCTAAGACATGCATCGACTGTCTGTCCCCTTGTACTCCTTGGAATCACTGGTAGTACCTGACGGAAATCACCTCCCATGATTAGAATCTTTCCACCTAATGGTTCAGCAATCCCTGTGATATCTCTCATCGTCCAATCAAATGCTTCCAAAGAATAGCGATGCGCCATTGTAGCTTCATCCCACATAAGGACGGTAGTATGCCTCAAATGTTTAGCTTCCTCAGTTTGTTTCTTCGTACGACACATTGAAGTTTATGTTGGTCTCATTGGAAGTTGAAACCTTGAATGTGTTGTTCTCCCACCAGGTAGCATAGTAGCAGCACTTCCCGACGTGGCTGTTGCTAACGCAATACCACCATTTTTTCTAACAGTCTCCAGAATAACACGATAGAGATATGTCTTTCCCGTACCTCCCGGACCATCTATGAAGAAGACTTTACTTTCCTTTCTCTCAATTGCTCCCATGATTGTATTGTAGGCCCTAGACTGGTCTTCATTCAACTTTTGGACAGAAGACAGATCTTCGTCGGATATAGGAATCGACAACTCCTCTTGAATCATACTTGAGATCTCAAAATCCTCACCCAATGTGTATATAATCGGCGGTAGATCATACATGGATATATCTTTATCGTGCTGCTTAAGTATCAAATTCAACTCACGAAGAAGACGATCTGATAAGAATGTCGAGCTTGCATTGCTTGAACTCGAGTAATCCTCGACCATGATGTTGAAAAATTCATCCCACAATTCTCTCACGCCTGATGGATTACAAAAGTTCAAGATAGAGGCGAATTGTCTTCTCAGAGCAGATGGCATCTTGACTGTTGCTGCTTCAGCCAAAGACGCTCTCGCACTCTAATCATTCTCTAAGAGTCCCAGTTTTTCGGCAGCTCTTTTGAATGTCCGACATCTTTCTCCATCAACAAACAATAGATCATCAAAAGAAGTCGGACCTCTAACGTGGTTCAGAATGTGCCTTAAGAACCACACCTCTCCTGCACATGAAGGTACCGTATAAACCCTCCCTATCGACTTCTACGTACTTTGTCTTCTTCTCCACTATTTGGTTATTGTATCCCAACAATAGCGTTCTTGAAATTCACGGTATAACAACTCTCTCGCACTAGGATCTCGAACATTTGTCACAAAGAACTCTGTCAAAGTTGTTCTCAAATTTCTTTCATCGGACAAAATTTGATCCAACGTTTGGTAATCATAGTACCTGACACTCTGTTGGTTGGGAAGATGTATCTGTAATCTCACTACCGAAGGATAGACCTTGTAAAGAGGAAAGCTAAAGATCTTCCACATTGCCTCTTGAGCACAAACCCATCTTTCATTTTTATACCTTGTTATCTCGTCATGGTCTACTGGATGCACTCCAAAAGATACATAATCCAGACCCTTGTACACATACTTGTAAAGGTATTTAACACTCTCCACACTGCTATAAATTTCTACGTTTATATGAAAATCATACTTTTGTAATAACCAAGGGTTATAAGGCACAACCATCCTATTATCTACTTCAAAACTTTCACTCTTGCGTACGCGTCGTCCATTATTACGTCTCCTGTAAACAGGGTATGCATCTTTTCCTTGCACGGTACACTCATAAAAATCTTTTGGATAGTTTCTCTTACATTTACCATCTCTCATGCATTTACTACCACATGCACCGTGAATCATCCACTTTTTCATACACTCATGTACTTCTGGATCTTCGTCGGGTTCAGGTATTTCTGCTCTCGCTATCTTATCATAATCATCGGGACCTTGTAATTTGTCTTCCTCACTCAAAATAATTAACATATGAACATGAGGCAGACCTCTTTTTTGAAACTCAACAACATGCACATGGGCAGCTACTCTGCCAAATATTGACTTGGTAAAAAGATTTACCTTTAGCTGTTCAAGCTTTGCACAGAACACCCTTTTAGTCAGGTCAGGTCTATCCGCTGCACATTGACCCAGCCTCAGGTTGGACACAATTTCAACCCAAAGTGGGTTGCAAGTCATTCTAATGAACAAATCATGCTTCCCATACTTTTGCACCAGTGTCGTTGCATCCTGATACCGCTGGTACATGTCACGGGGGCTGCCCATGTATGAGGAAGGAAGCACTTTCCTTTGACCAAGATTTTCTGTCAAGACAAAAAAAAAAGATCGGATTTAAATGAAGTAATTTTCTTTAACTATTTGTCATTATCGTATAACATTTCACAATAAATATCTAAAGATAAAGAATAAAATAAATGTAGCTAGGCTTAATTGGCATTGTGCCCAAAAAGAAAGTGATTATCTATTAACTTACTTGCACTGGTTTCGCCGGCCATTCGTGCATCTTGTAGACCTTGATGCAATTCAGCTCTTATATCCTCTTGATGATCCCATAACCATCTAAGTATAGACGAATCAATCTTCACCTAGTTATCCACATCATATTGTTGTAGTAGTCTTCCGCCTCGAAGAAGAAGCGAGGCGTCATTACTTCGAATCTGTCAAACAATAGCGGCAACAAATATATAAATTATTTATATTATTTGTGTCAATATAATATGTGTAAGTTCAGTTGTAAAGTGTAGCTGTTAAACATTTATATCATATATACCTGTAGCATGTAGGAGTAGTACTCGAGGCACGTAAACTGTCTGCTGTTCTCATCCATACTATTCAGATCCCATCCATAACTCCCATATGGTAGCAAAAGAGGATATTGGAGAGGATCATAACAACCCGATGTTTCATTGATAAATAACAACTTTCCTTCCGTTGTTCGGACTATAATGTCTCGCTCTCAAGGTTTTTCAGACCCATCTCCTTCAACTACAATTGCGGCGACTTGTGAAGCAGTTGGAAGCGTGTACTGATTCTCGGTCTTAGGTTGCTATTTTTTACCAACCTGCACCTATGGATGTCTTCTCGTTGTGCAAGCGGCCTGATCACATGCACAAACCTATAATGTGTATCTAGAATTATCCCCAACTTCTCCATCACCTCTCTGTTTAGATCTTCACCACCTTCTTCCATTCTCCAATTAATCTCGTTATCTGCATCATAAATATACATTTGTATATATCTGGGACGACCTGTGCTTGGAGGATATGTTTCATTTTCAACCACATGAGGTAGAAGACTGCCTATTCTATGATAGATGTCACCTTGAACACGGAATGTGTACACACACTCTCTATTATCAGCTAATTCTCTGTCATAATTCACCCCAATTGACGTTAAAGAGAAACATTGATTGTAACGTCGTATGTACCTCCGAAAGTGTATCCCTACTTCCGTTTGATCATCAAATAACTCCAAAAGATCAATAGAGGGTGGAACAGACGGTAAAACAACTTTCCCATCTGAACAGCAAAATCCTTTCGGTTCACGATAAAAAATCAACGCTTGGCACTTTGGACATGTCCGTGATGGAGGCAAATGGAACTTCTGGAATCCAACTTTGTAGGTGGTCCCTCTCGCACAATTCAAAAATAAGGATCTTCCTACAACACTTCGAGGTGGACGACCTCTCCCTCTTCCGACTTGAACTCCTTGTGAATTTGCTGCACATAAACACAAACAGGTAAAGATCTATACATACCTTTGATTACAATGGCTAGTTCACACATTGATTACAATTGCTAGTTCACACATTTAAGAAAACTCCGTGATCAAGTTATGCTTATAGGTGGGAGGTCAACAACAAATTCATATATCAAGTTTTCAATTTTTTTATTATAACTTCATTTTGATAGCTTTAGGAACAATCAGTTTTACTCATCATATGCTTATAAGTGCAAACCATTCAAACTGCAAAAAATGAAAAACTTCCTTAGGGGTCAATGGGATCCCACTTGCCGGAAATGCCCTACATTTCGTAAAGAAAAAGATTTGCATGGTAACAAAATTATATGGAATTGTCAATCATCATTTCTTAGTTTGTGCAATTATCAATTGGTTAAGACTCTTACAAATTGTATTCTGCGCGTTCGCTTGTTGGACTCTCTCCATGATTCTTGGGCTTCTACGGAGTGTTATTTCAGTTCGTGCTTGCGAAGATTCTTGATTGTGTGCAAGGTCGCTAAGTCTAGGACTTCGACGAAGGATTACATTGGCTGTTGTCAGTGAACTTGGTTGTCTAACCACAGGAATTTGTTGATTTTCTGCATCCAAGAAAGGATTGTGTCATCAACGTTATTACTTATTATCCATCAGTTCACTGCATTTTTCATTCTAGTGGATATGAATATGTACATAAATTGGCAACAAAGTGAAATGCCAATAGAGAAACAAAAGAATATATATTCTAGTTGACTCAATTAAACTTTTAAATTTTCAAGAAGAAAACAATAAATCAACACAGTTGATCATACCTCTATTAGTTTGGGAAATAGATGTTGTAGATGTCGAAGCTCCGGTAGTAGTACATGGTCCTGGTTCATCCATTCTATCTCGGTTGAGGGACCTGGAGGTCCGAAAAATATTTCTGAATCTGGTGGGCAGGGTCCCCTCAACTTGATCCGGTTCACTTACATCAGAGCTGCTATCACTATCATCTACTGACTTATTGTTGTTGTTGTCTCTAGTGGAACCAATAACTATACCTCCCACCGTGTTTATGTCTGGAAAATAACTGTTTGCTCAGCGTCGTTTCTGTCAACAAAAATGTGGCCAGCGGAGTTATCAGGTGGAACAATAGTTCTAATCATGAACAATAACACGAAGTTCTGTGGTCGACGTAATCTCAGAAGTCTAAATTCATATCAATTTTTAGTTAATCCTAAAACAAAAAGGGGAACCTATTTTGCTATGTCAAAAGATGAGTCTGTACATATACATGTAGTACCCTACAAACTTCTCATTAAGAAACTACTTAATACATTACAACACCAAAAAATTCAGAAATAACTACACGACTTAATACATTACACATTCCCAACAACACAGAAAGAGTGTGTGTTTGTTAGAGAAATGCAGAAAAGAATCAACATATGGCATACTGATGCATCAATGGTCATCTGTCATCCAAAAGAGTAATTCAGGAACATCGATACTCGGAACCGCAACATCGATAACATGATTAAGATATATAGTGAACTACGTTTCTGAATTCAGAAGAAACATGAACTCAGAAACATGTTCAGAATTCGTAAACATAATTTAGAAACATGGCAAATTGTGAACTACGTTTCATAAGTACACATACCTGGTATGGTGCAACTGATTTTCCCTTTCTCTTTCTCGATGTCTCTGCGGTGTCCTCATCTGCACACTGAACTTGCTCTAAGATTCTTGGGCTTCGACGGGGAATGACTACATTCGCAGCAGCTACTCTCATATGATAAGATGTACCCGGTTTTTCAAGCATCTGTTGTCTTTCATTCTGAGTCATTGAACTCCGTCTTGCCCTTTGTGCAGCAAGGCGCATTTCTAGCCTCATAAAAAAAAAATCAAACACAAATACAAAATTTTCTTTCGGAAATTCCCGTAACTACTTGTAACTCATGACCTGACAAGGAATTTATGTCTGATTTGTTGATATTTATAAAGAAATATCAACACTTACCACTAATTGTTTCTGATTCATGGCAGCATTTATCGAAATAAAAAATATAACACACTGCCATATTTGGGTAGATTGCCTTGAGAAAAGTTAGTGCTAACATAGCACACTACCATGTCATTGGACTAGGGACAATATTGCATCACTATGTTGCATCATGCCCGAGCAGGCTGGCCTTGCCAATGTGCAGCCATCACGACTGGACATCGCGTGGTCTATGAGCCAAATCCGAAAATACAATCATCACGGCCCTTCACTGGACCTGGCTTAGGAAATATTCAGCCATCATGGCCGGAAATTGGAATTGGCCTGTGAGCCAGAACTGAATGTACAACCATCACGGCCGTACATCGTATTTGCCCAAGGTAGTCATGTACCTCCATCACGGCCTTGGGAGTTGATGAATGATTTTTGCTCCCCTAATTTAAGTTGTAAAAATGTCAAGTTAACATATATAGGGAGGGGTAGTTGGTTAAAGGTGCATATGTGGAGCATGCACCAAGTAATCTTCATAGCTTATCCGGAAGAGTATAAATGATGCGTAAGCCTCATTTATAGTTGTGTAGCCTTGCCAATGGAGCATATTAAGCATGGGCATCACTATGCCATGCCGCGGACCAAATATGCATCCCTTGGATGCATTTTGACGGAACGGCCTATACGGACTAGGCCATTGTCATTATTGCTTGGCCACGGCCTTGCAAACGAGTTGGCTTAAGTTTCTCTTCGTGGATGAACTACGATCTATTCTTGATCCCTTTAGAGTAGGGAAGGGTACGTAGGCAGCCACAATGAGTTGCAGCATTGCCGGTCCAGCACTTTGTCGCCAATATCATCTAATTGGGAGATGATTGCGACATTTTGGCCTCTCATACCATCTGGCTCGGTATTGTGATGCAAGAGATGATTGTGGGCCAACTTAATGAGGCAAGTTGCATGCCATTCCATGGATGTATTTTACCTTTATTCTAATATTTGTCTAGTATTAGAATAAAGGTAAAATATATTTTATACCTAATGCTCCTTTATTTTAGTGGTAATTATATAAATGTCCCTCATTTTGATGAGCTTCACAAATACCCTTATCATATAGTGAAAACCACTACTACACCCATTTTTTTCATTATTTTTCACTCACAAACCCACGGGCGCACCCATTCTCGGTGAAAAAATTTTGCGCAGGCCCAAATTTTTTGAAATAATGTTTTATATCATTTTCGGTTCCTTTAATACCCCCTCGTAAACACCCTCTCATATGCTTGTTTCCTAGGTTTCAACGTAAGGAGTTTGCGTTTTTGGAGATTTCTGTGAATCGATGATAAAGATCATCGAACAGTTAAATCAAAATATTAAATTATCAGAAATGGTAGCATAGGTAAGTTTCTTCTAGCCTTATCAGCTTTTTGTTTTTCTGATGAATGATTTTAAGATTTCGAAAATTTTGAAACTCTGACTACAACTCAATTTATTGATCAGAATAAAGATCATTCGTCACCTAATCTTGATCTCTCTTTTGAGGAAAAAAAAATTCCAAAAAGATTAGCATTTTTTTCTAGGGTTCTTGACTGAAATTTGATTTATCTCCCAATTTATTATCTTTATTGAAAATATATTCAGGACATCTTAATCTCTGTTACCCATAAAATCAATTTGAATTTGGTTAACTTTTAATTTTCGAGGTTTATCTGACTTTTTGGATTGATTGATTAAGTGGTTTTGTGTTTTACATGAAGAGAAATGCAATGACAAAGGTGAGATGGATAGATTATTATCAACTAAATCTAAAGAAGATGTATCTCTGATGCTATTACCGATGAGGGAGACTTGTTTGAAGTATGCTCCTTTCTGCATATGACAATGGTTAAGTAATTGTCTTATTTAGATCTTTTGTATGTTGGTATGAGAATCATGTCTAAATGGGAGCCCTTTACAAGAAAAAAGGACTTAAATAAGGAATTTGTAGCTTGGATAAGTGGCTGGTTCTTACTGTGAATTGTTGGTCTCGATTAAGAAATGATCTGCAGCGACAAAGTTAGGTTCCCAAGTATGCTGAAATTGGCTGATGCAACAGTGTTAATTGAATGATTTGGGAATTATGTGTTGCGTGAATTGGTTGAACATATAGGGGTTCTAGAGTGAGATGGTCTAGTTTGGAATTCTTTGATTTGGTGGCAGAAAGTGCTTAGGAAAACAAAAAAGAAAATGTAGTATTGTTTCGTCCAAATTCCTATCTCATTTTTATTTATTATTGCATTATTTGTTTTGAATTGACAGGCTTCAAGGTACTGTCAATCTTCTCCATAGCCATTGTATATTTGTTTAGACTAAAACATTTTCAACAACTAGTTTACGCTGTAAGGAGATTGAGAGACCTCTGTTATTACCTCCAACAAATGCAAATTTTTAGTTTAGTGCAATTGTTAAAATTCAAGGTTGAGTGCAAATTGAGAATTGAATTTTTTTGTTGCAGACTATAATGGTGGTTGGTAGTGACACTCTGACAGTTGCTGCTCATGCCTTCAATTGTCTTTTTTTATTTCATATTTTCTTATACACCGTTTTATGACCCAGTGTTGTGTTGTCGTTGCAGGGGATCAGGTGGAAAGAGAACATAAGGAGGCACACTTGAAATAAGAGATGACAATACGGTTGATCCAAACAATCCCAACCACGACAGTAATGAGATATAAAAAGTCCCCCTAAGAACGGCAAATAGATTTTTTCTTAATATGTTATTGTGTTGTGGATGACCTAGGAGTTGTAGTTTTCATATTTTAATTGCAAGACCTGTCATTTTTTGCAATTAAAGAATTTTCGCAGGTTAATATTTTTGTAGTGGCTGCATAATTTGTTATGCAACTACAAAATTATCTGCATAACTTGTTACGCATCCAAAAAAAGGTTGCATAATATGTCATGTAACTTCAAAAGTGGTTGCATAATTTGTTATGCAGTTGAGAAAACGGATGCACAACTTGTTATGCAGTTGACAAAATGACTGCATATTCCATTATGCGGCCATTTTTCTTTTGTTAACACTGAAGTCAGCCTAAAAATGACCGCATAATCTGTTATGCAACTACGAAAGTGGTTGCATAACCTATTATGCTTTCGAAAAATGGTTACATAATGTTATGCAACTACTTTTTTGTTAGCGATGAAATAGGAAAACGACTGCTTATGCAACAATAATAATGGATGCATTACTTGTTATGCACCCGAGAAAATAGATGCATAAGCTATTATGCATCAGAAAAGATGGTTGCATAATTCATTTATGCTAGTTAAAACTTAAATCAACAAAAGAAAAATAGTTGCATAACATATTATGCAGCTATAAAAATTACTGCATAACCTGTTAGGCAATCGAAAAAATGGTTGCATAATTTGTTATTCATTTCTTTTTTGTAGAAATGTTAATATTTAGATTATACATATTTTTAGTGGTGCATAATCAAATTAGTGGATGCATGAACCAAAATATGGTTGCACAATGTGTTATGCGTCTTTTGTTATGACTGTATAATGTGTCATGCATCATTTTTTTGTTAGAATGTTATTTTTAAAGCATATACATCATTTTAGTGGTTGCACAACCTAACTAGTGGATGCATAATTCAAAATATGGTTGCATAATTTGTTATGCATCTTTTGTGGTGTCTGCATAACGTGTTATGCATCCTTTATGGTGGTTGCATAATGGTAATGTATCAAGTTTTCGAAATTTCTCCCTAAAATGATAATCACTTCTGATTTTTTCGTAAAAATTCAAATTTGATATTGTTGTTTGTACTCGTTTTGTAGAGCTCTTTAAAAGCTTTCCAACGAGATAAAATTTGTAAAATTCCAAGGCACGGTTTTTTAGATGTGTTATATTCAAATTTGCATACCAATTATACCCCTAAAAATATAGGACGCATAACTCGTTATGCATACTCTTTACTGAGCAGATAGAAAATCCAAAATTTGTTCCTTTTACAAGTAAATATATTAAGGGTAACTTTGTCTTGTTACTCTCTTTTTATAATTTTGAATAATTATGGGTGTCACTGTAGCGGAAAAATATTTTGGGCTTACCAATAAGAATAATATTTTTTTTGATCCTTAGCCTAATTACTAACAATTATGCCCCTCTCGATCTAAAGCCCGTCAGGGATCCACTAACGATTCTTGTTCTTTCCATATTTACCCTTATTCTTTTAAGCTTCGGGTCGTATGCTTCTTATTTCCACTACTTCCTCTTTTCTTTTGACCACCATCATCTCCATCCATTTCAGTCGAAACTAGCCGAACTCATCACCATTTTTATCGCTCCCTCCACCGCCATATTTATTGCCGCCACCACAACCAGCAACACCACCTCCGCCTCTACAATTAGTAGATTTACCATGTGTTTTGTGTTCGTTTTTTAACCTGTTTCAATTTGTTATTGATTGTTCTTAATCTTCAAAACCAAATTCAGAGATGGATTTGATTTTTTTTTGTTTTCAATTTGGTAATTTTCAACAATCAAAACCCAATTTCTCTTCTTCTAATCAAAAACATTGAATGAATATATAGATTCAACAACAATTTTTGTGTTGTTCTTCTGATTTTTAGATCGATTTTGGGGATTTTTATTAGGGTTTGATTTTGTTTTAGATCGAGATAAGAAGAAGAAGAAAGGATGCCATCTCATGCAGATCTTGATCATCAGATCGAACATTTATTTGGATTTTGTTATTTGTTACACAAGATAAATTTATATTTAGTCAGTATACTATTTCACAAATCTCTGATTTCATTAGTGATAATGGTGGCGGCGGTGGCGGCGGTGGTGGAGGAGGATATCGACTATATGTTCTGTTAGTTGTTGTTGTTGATGATGATATGGGTGATGGTCGTGGCGGTGGTGGAGGAGGAAATCAAATCTCTGTTTTTTTAGATAATGATAGTTGTGGTGGTGGTGGAGGGGGAGGATATCAGATCCACGTTTCTCACTCAAAATCTAAACGAAGAAGAATTTCGACATAAGGAATCCTAATCATACCGATATCAATTTCAACAAGGTCTCTCCTCCCAACCCAGTAAGTAATCTCTTTTTCTTAATTCTAACTTTAGGATTTGAATTTGAATTTAATCAATACTTCAATCTTCTGAAAATTACTTAAAATTGCTGAAATCAATTGATTGCATGATTGTTGGCTCATCCTTGATGGGAAGGTACGTATCCATTCTTCGAAGTGTATATCTTTGAGTTCTCGTTTTCATTTTCATGGGTTTCAATTGATTCGTTCATTAGATAACATACAATTTGAAATTCGGATTTACATGATGCCAATCATGGCCCTGCAGATAAGACTTCTTGGCTAGTCACTTTATGTAAGCTGTTGTTTTGCGTATATAAAAAAAATATCATCATATGAGTGGTTAAAGAACAGATCAATTAAGAATTAAAAGTGTATCAATCTTGTGAGCAAGAGTACTAATTAATTCATTATTACTGCTTAATTCATCATTTAAATTTTTTAAGCATTTGGGATCATCAACCCCCATGTTGGACTTTGTTATCTGTTAGACTGTTACACAAGACAAAAGGCAACAGACAGGTCCATATCTTGTTTTTACTGATCTTGTTTGTTGGGACCAGGTCTACAATGTGACAAACTACTTAGATGATCATCCTCGTGGTGACGATGTTCTTGTTCATGCAACATGTATCATTTCTTATTACAATCTTAATATGTTCCTTCAATGAGAATAAGGTAATGTGAATCATATATGAGTGTAAATACCTTAAATGATGACGTTTGAATAAATGCAAGAGAATTAATGGAGACTATTTGATTGGAGAGAATTAATGTAGACCTATTTGATTGAAGAAAATTATTTTAAATTGCTGAAAATTACTTAGAAGTTTTGGTTGATAGGTGTGGAGTGGGTGTGCGGTGTTGGTAGTAGTGGTGGTGCTGGACTGATGGTAGTAGTGGTGTTGTTGGAGTCGGAGTTGGTGGTTTGCTATTGATATTGGTGGTGAAGCGAGAAGGTGGCTTGCTCTTGGTATGTTTAACCGACTATTGACACGATTCTGTTAGAATTATCATGAATACAGTTGTCTATATAGTTGATATAGATAATAGGGTATTTGTTATTTGAAATTGTGAATCGTGAACTTGTGTTATTGTTTGGTTCTTATTTGTTTGCAATAAACATTGTTTGGTTCTTATTTGTTTTCAGTATTTATTGCAGGTACAAAAGATGTGTGTTGTTGGCCTCATAGTTCTTGATCCTGCAAACAATATTGCATTTCTTAAGATGAATCTGTGGTGTAATGGTATCACAACTGACTATGGTCAGAAGATGCGTGTTCGATTCACGTCAGGTTCACTAATGTTAGTACATTAATTTTTGGGATCCACTTTGGTTGTTGACACTATATTTTGGGGTCAACTTTGGTTGATGATACCATATTTTAGGGTCAACATTGGTTGTTGATACCATAAATATTTTTTTGGATCAACTTTGGTTGTTGATACCATATTTTGGGGTCAACATTGGTTGTTGATACCATAAATAATCTGAACATTTTTTTAATTTGGGGATCAATTTCGGTTGTTGACACCATAAATTTTTTTTAATTTTTTAATTTTTGCTTTTGGGATCAACTTCGGTTGTTGTTGACGCCATTTTTGTTTTTTAATTTTTTTTTTTCTGATTTTTGTTTTGGGGATCAACTTTGGTTGTTTGATAGGTGTAGAATACACCGTATTTACTATATAGAGTTTATGCTTTCTTTGCTATTTTTCGTGTGAATTATGTATTTTTTGTTTACTTCTGAGTTATTAGGTGCAATGGAGTCTTTGGGAGCAAAAGAAGGAGAAAACGTTCATTGGGAGCGAGAACGGAAATAGGAAGCTAACGGCGAAAGCTTGAAGTCAATCCGACCGTGTCTGAGAAAGTTACGAGCAAAATCTATGAATAAGCTTGTCGGATACTTGAAACCGACAGGCCATGTTTGAGCTAGTTAGCCCTTAATGAGAACAGTTGGGTGCCTAGAGTCATGTCTGGTAACCCCTTATCTATTTCATCTCGAGTGGGATTAGCCACTTCCATTCCTACACCTAAACCTAAAATCGAGAGAGGTGTTTCTCTCGTTCATTTCATTCATCCTAAATTGGGAGAAGGAGGCCATGGAGATTGACAGAGAGATCGAGAAATTAGAGAGAAGCAATGAGTGTCACTGATTCCTGGGAGAGTAATTAGGGTTTGAAAAGTTCAAATTGAAGCTCAGGGAGATTGAGATGAATTGATATCTCAAGAAATTAATGGTTGTTGCCGTTTCACGGGGTTCAAGCTGCAGAGAACCAGAGTAGAGAAGAAGATGGTTGCCATTGGATGATTGCTGGTTGAGTTCAGCGCCGTCGAAGAAGTTAGGGTCTTGTTCAATTGAATCCAGGGAAGAACATGAATTCGATAGTTGAAGCTGGATTGAATCTGGTTTCGATTTATAATTTGGTGAGTTAAGGTTCGGTTCATGCAAGGGTTTGATGGAAATGAAGATTCAAGCCGAGAAGATTGTATGGGTTTATGGATTGAAGTAATGAATGAATCTGGTTAGAGTTCTAGTCCCAGAGATCGAGATGGTTTTGCTTTTGGTGGTGGTCAAGAACATGGAGTTGTAAAGCAGTGATGTTGATGCTGGGGTTTGTTGAAGCCATGAAGATGATGTTGTGTTGCGGGCGGGGAAGAAGCTTGTGCTGATTGAAGTTCGATTCGCAAAGAAATGATGCGATGATGGGATTTGATGTCACGAGGGGTGCACTACCGGGGTTGTGGATGTGAGATGTAGGTGAAGCTGTTGAGCTTGTATGCCGTGACAGGAGCTGGAAAACAAGAGAGTTGCAGGGAGTTTGAGTATGGTAGATATGCAGAGAAGCACATGGGTTTTCATGGATTCCAGAGATGGAGAATGGCAGGTGGTTATGGATGTGCAGGTGCTACAGCGGACGAGCCGAGGAAAGTGGTGCTATGTAACCTGAATTGCAGTTGCAACTGGTGTTGTTGGTTGCACTGGTTTTGTGTGTTGTTGCAGATAGTGGCATGACAGGAAGCTGGAAGAAGACCTAGATGTATGTTAGGTTATACAGGTTGCAAGTGAATCTGGTCTGAGTTAAGATGGGTCTATGTGAAGTCCTAGATGAATGCTTAGGTTATGCTGCTGCTGGTATTGAAGCTGGAATTTTTGTTCAGCAAATGGGTTTGCTCAGGTTGACTTAATGTTGATATTTTTGTACTAAGGCCAAGAGGCTGCAGTGCCAGAGATTATAGCAGCTCAAGTAGATGGACAAAGTGATGCTCAGGAGGATGCACTGGAGAAAGCGCAGTCATGGCTCTGAGATGTTTCATTGCTGGAGGTTCAGGGCAAGCTGGTGATGCTGTGTACAGGGAATATGGAAGCAGAGATGGTTGGCTAGGAGAAGCTGCAGATAAGAAGGATGAACTGAAAGGGGTCTAAATGAGTTGGAATTGTTGCTAGCATTGAATTGCAGGTGGCATGGCAAGAAGATGGCTGCCTGGGTTGGCCTGAGATAACAGTGGCTCAAATGGCCTTGTTGTTGCAGCAGCTGGGTTTGTAACTGAGCCAGGGACTTAAGATTTGAGGCAATGATGAGGCGTTGTAGGTTATCTGGTATTGGAGTTAGCGCAGCTGGATGATTGAATTAGGGTTGTTGTGGCTTGGAGATGGTAATGCAGGTGTGTGTGGTGCTGGGATGGACCTAGTGATGATTTGAGTTGAAGCTGGTGGTGCTGGGGGAACTGCAGTTGGAGGTGGATTGTGAAGGCAAGAATGGGTTAATGTTGGATTGCAGTTGTAGAATTTAGGAGGTGCAGGGCCATCATGGCTGTGCTGAGGTGGTGATGCACAATGATTGTGCTACAAGTTCTGTCCAAGTGCAACTAGCCTGTGCCAAGTTC
>JAJJWW010002688.1:0-46805 GCA_023531295.1 Papaver armeniacum | reverse complement strand
GGTGTAGAAATATGCACTATTTGGCACTCATCAAATACCTCCAAACCTGAATTTTACTTGTCCTCAAGTGAAATAGAAATTAAATCCTAACTATACCACCTGCAAGAGGTCTCTCGAATGCATTTAGCGTATGCACTAAGCCTTTAAACCCCTAGGTGTCCCTAGTGGATGAGTTGTAGTCTCGTGAGGGTTTACAGAGGTGTACCCACAAAACCTTCTCCAATCTTGAGGCGTAAAAGAGTCTCAAGAATCCAAGGAGCTATGAGGACATAGAGTTTACGCATGCTAGTAACACGAAGTTAGAACTACCAAAGAACGCATTATCATCCTTAAGAGTTGAGCGAGAAATAACCATACCATATGAAAGAATTCGGGTTCGAGAGTAATCACAAGCCTCGACACGCCTCAACAATAGGGTTTTATGATAATTGCACTCAAAAAGACCGCTTTTTAGTCTCTCATGTGTGCAAATTTGGATTAAAAGAGAAATCCCGCACACGTTGAATGGTGGGAAGGAAAGCCTTAGAAATAATTTAGGAGACTCCACAAAATTGTGGACAAAAAAGAATCTTTTTTCTGATGATCTCTAAGAAAGGAAATCAATCATTAGCAAGGATGGGAGTACTCACTTACCTTCACATCCGATCGGCAATCAACACCACCCTCACAACATCCATAGAAACGTCTTCAATCTTCGGTCTTCAACTGTTGATGATGAACTCTGAACTTCGTAGAACCTTGACAATTTCTAATTCTTTTCTTCATTTCCTTGTTGTTTGGAATTTCTTCTTAAATTCTTTTTCTTTACCATGGTGTTATTTAAACAAAACTACGAAAATAAACTAAAATAATTGATTTTTTGTTTGAATTTAAACAAGATAACAAAATAAAAAATGAAACTACTAAATCCATGGATGAAGGACTTTATCACTCAATTTTCCACAACTTGTATTGTCTTGATTTCATAACTTCACTAATTCTCATCTTATTTTCTTTGCCTTGCTCTTGTAAAATACCTCTTCAAATGTGTATATAATTCTGCTCTTTGTAATGTATCTTCACTTTGAATAGGATTTTTTTTCTTCTTTTCCTTGAATTGTTGCATGTAAACCTCGGATTATTTCAACTTTCTTCATAAAATCTGACGTTGCTCTGCTTGTTGATGATGATGTGTTTCTATAGATCTGTTGATGTTGTCAAGTGAGAGAATGGTGCTAATTGCAAATCAAACTACAAGAAGGAGTTTTCATCTTTAGACGTCATCCTCATGATTGACAAAATTAGCACTCAAGAGATCAAAAATAGTGCTGAAATTGGCTCGAAGTTGGGTAGCTCACCATTCCTACCCAGAATTTATGTACGGTGACACACACTCTAAAATGACTTTTTAGATAGTCACAAAAATTGAAGGTCGGTGCCTCGCTTGATGTAAAAATAGGTAGTCTCCACTAAGGGTGATCACAACTCTAATACCAAATATCTTTGCTGCACCTAATTTGCCCACCGGCATGGTTAAATCCAACTTTAACGTTCTAACAACTAAGAAACCCGATTGTGTTCTCTAGTTCTTCCAAATTCAGTTATTTCGGTCAGACTCTCTATGTAAACATATGTAAACATAGCTAGAAGCATGCTAGTGACTCTAAAGTTTCTACAAATTGGAGGTTTTATGCAGATTTTTCAATGATTTTGATTTTGATTTTGATTTTTTTTTTTAATGCAAAAGACTAAAAAATCTATATGCAAAATACTCCCCCAAACCTAAATCTAACATTGTCCTCAATGTTTCAAACCATGAAAACCAACGGAACAATTTAAACAGCAGAATCTCATGAAAACCATGTTAATTAGAGAAAAGGGCAGAGATTACCGGTATGTTGGCGAAAGCAAGATTGGAGCTTCATTATTCACGGCTAGAATCCAACGGTAACTCAGTTGACGTCACATTGGATTAGCACTCATATATACAAGAAGATCTAGAAATTACCTACTAGATTATACAATGATGATTCACCATATACCAGCAATCGAAAGAGTTGAGGATCAACCCAAAAGACAGAATGCAAAAATTTTAACAGCCTCACACAATTATAATAGGACAAAAATTCAGGTGAGACTGGAAAACAAAATGAGCTACCCCCAAACCTAGATTTTTCAACAGATGTACTTTTTGGCACAAAATCTAACAATTTCAGGGGTGCATCATGCACAAGATCAAGTTCGTAATGGACTTTGGCAGGAACGGGCAGAGAAACAGGAGCGCATTCCAACTGTGGCTCATCAAAGGTATTATATTTATCTACAACATAGTCCAAAAGGGCTTGAGAGGCACACAGTTCCAATCCTAGATTAGGCACTCTCACAAAAGTTGGTTTTAAAATCTCTTTTCAAACATAAGCTAGGTTGGGTACAAGACCATTAGACTACGACTTGGGCAGGGAAGTTGGTACGTCTAAGTTATTTTCATGTATATAATCATTAGTAACAACACACACTCTCCTAAAGTCAGAAACAGGCATATCATGTTCATTTTCATAGAACAATTCATCAAGCCCTAGTTCATAATCATCATCATCCAAAACCTTTGTGTCATGCATAAGAGAATCAGAGGGAGCAACACACTATGTTCTAGGCATGGAATCAGATACAATTAAGTTAAATTCATTTTTAGTCTCAAAAATATCACAATGCAGTATAGTTTTTCCCAATTCAGAAACAAGTAGTGCTCTATCATGCTCACAGTCATTGAACAAATCAGCAAACCCAAGTTCAGAATCATGACTATCCAACGTACCTAAATCAGTATTAGAAGAAGAATCATATTGTGACCTAGGCAAGGAATCAGACACATCAAATTCATTTTCATGAATAAGAACATTAGTGTCAACAGAAAATTCAACCTTTCCCAAGTCACACACAAGTTGTGTGTTATACTCTTCTTCATAGGACAACTACACAAGCCCTAAATCAGTACCAAAATCATCTGGATTACAATGAATATGAATATTAGAAGAAACATCATCAATGGAAGTCTCTACACTTTGGTCTGGAGTTTCAGAGTCACATGACTCCGAAATTGACTCTTCAAGAAGAACTAGCTCTTCTAACATCATATCATCATCCGAGTAATATGCATACTCGTCCCTATCACCATATTTGGGAACCTTGGTCCACTAGTTCACCTCTACATTAGGTTTATATTCAATGTCAGTTATATGAGTAGGACTAGACACACTGTTCTCAAAATTTGAGTCATTATCAGTATCATTTGTAACAGGGATTTATGTTGCAAGTCTGCGGGTAGAGATGATTATCTTGCATTTGATAGATGTAGTTGCAGGAAATCCCACAAAACACCCCATGTAATATTTTCTAGATCTAAATCTATTTTATAACCAAAATAAAGATTAAAGTGCTAAAATTGTAAAATGGACACAAGGATTTTTTACATGGTTCGATCAATGTGATCTACATCGATGGTTCTTTACTATGATTGTTGAGGTTACATCAATATTACATTTAGAATCTCCATTAATGGATATTTGATAGAGCTCTAGATCTAGATCTAGTTTTTTGGGGAAGAAGATGATAAAGAAAATAAAGTCTCTCTCTAAAAATATCTCTCCCTTACTAAATGTGTATCCTCTCCCTCTTACAAAATTCTCTCTCTCTCTCTCTTACACAATTGTCTCTCCTTCTTTTCTCTCTCCTGCTCTCCTCTTTATATAGGTGCTTACATAGTGGATGACAGCTCACATATAGTGGAGTACAGCTCACGTTCTCTCAGGCTCTGCTACCTTCTCGCAGGCTCTACTACCTTCTCGCAGGCTCTACTACCTTCTCGCAAGACGTTCTCGCAAGATCTTCTCGCAAACTCTTACCGTTGTGAATATCTGGATCCTACATATTGCCTCTTTTTCCTTGAATATTGCTTGAAGAGCGATTTTAAGGAAAAATCCACTTTGTTGTAGTTGTTGGAGGAACGAGCGAAAGAATATTGGACTTGAAAAGTACGTACTTGCCTCTATTCTTTTGTGAAGTTCCGGAGCTTTGCGAAGTAAATAAGAAGTATCATCTCTTGAAGTATGCGAAGTATGAAGTATCCTTGAAGAAGTATAAGAAGTACTCAATTCCTCGAAATATAAGAAGTATCCGTCCTTGAATGAGAGTAATAAGTATTGCCTCTATTCATGCGAAATTATTACTCCATTTTTGGTGAGGATTCTTTTTGTTCACTAGTGAACATCCATTTTGGAAATGATTCCTGCCGAGAAGATAAAGAACATAAAATGTTTTCTTGGTAATCCATAGTTGCCTCTGTTCTTTATCTATGAGGGTAGAATCCTTGAGAAATGTTGAATGAGCGACTTGTTTCTTCATTCTTATCTTGCCTCTGTCTCATGTTTTGTGCTCATGCAATAGTATAATCTCTTCAAGTTGCTTATAATTGTGAGAAATAATTGAGCGAAATATCACATCCTGCAAAATAATCACATTCTGCGAAATTTTGAATAATCCTGCGAAATTCTGAATAATCCTGCAAAATTCTGAATAACCCTGCTAAATTCTGCGATATTATTGCGAAATTCTGCGATATTATTCCGTAAAATTTTGTAAAATACTTGTGAAAATATAATGCTTATGTGATGATTATGTTATGAAATGTATATGCGATGTTTATGCCATGAAATGCGTATGCGATGCTTTCATGATGCAAGTGTGATGCTTATATGATGAGAATGCTTATCTATTGCAATGTATAGCTAATGTTTGTGTTACTTAGCTCATTTTGCCGCTCTAAAATTGATGTAGCTAGAAGTTGCTTCCATTCTTCATTTCTCTGGCTTTTTCTTTAGTATATGCATTCATCTTCGTATATTTATTGTTCCTCGCAAGTTCTTACTTGTGCTTCATCTTTCCTTATTCATGCACTATTAGTATCGCATAATAATATGATCATAATATCAAGTGTGCGTCAGTTTCACAATCTTATTTTCATTTCCATGTACATATTCGCAAGCTTATTTGCTTACATATAATCATTTTCGCAATCTTATTTGCTTACTCATTTTTGCAAGCTTATTTGCTTACTTTCTTATGTGGTCTTATTTTGCCACCTCTTGTCATTGCGACAAAATCGCAGGCCGTCTTTACACTTTCATGTAATGACCCATTGATCTTGTCTTATCATTTCTCTAGTATTATTGCCTCTGCAGGATGTTTTTCATGCGACAATATGACAGGCCTAAATATTCTTGCGAACATAAAGCCCCATGACATTGCCGTCTTGCGACGAAACCGCAGGACGTCCTTACACTTTCATGTACGGACCCATTGATCTCGTCTTATCTTTCTCTTTTGTATTATTGCCTCTTCAGGATTGTTGCACAAATATGACATGCCTAAATATTCGTGCGAAAATAAAGCCCCAAGACATTTGCGTCTTAAGACACTTATCAGCTCCCTAATGGAGGGTGCCGCCCTTATCTTCCCCCTGGTTGCCCCTTCAAGGAGACGTACCTCTACTATACAAGGTTGGCTCCTCCCATCCGGTCTTAACAACAACCATTTGTTTTCGCAGCCTCTTATCCCTTTTGCCTATATGGCTTATGGTTACAAGACTGCACCCTAAGTGGGGTTTTCTTTGGGCCGAGTGCAGCATAAGTCAAGACTTTCCAAGAATGGCCGAGACGCTTCAAACGCCCCAGGCACTCTTGGCTCAACCGTGTACCTCGGCGCCTTGATCAGATGTCGTACTCCTTAGAAGAGACCCTCGGTCGTCCAACCTAAGTCATAAGCTTAGGTTGAAAATCCAAGGTACCTCTCCTGGATGGGCTTTATTGACCCCAAATCTCCATGACTCAGGTTCCAGGGGCGGTGTAACCTTTTCGCTGAGCCATGCAACAGGTACCCCCTTATATGACGCACTTTAGGTCTTACATTTGCCTCTTACGAAATTTTATTCGCGAACTAGGGTGTACGCCATAAAAGGTTTGCCTCTATCTATGTGAAGTTATCGCACGTCTCTATTCTTTCGTAAAGAATCATAATCTCTGCGAAGTTATCGCACGTCTCTATTCTTTCGTAAAGAATCATAATCTCTGCGAATTTATCGCATGTTTCTATTCTTTTGTAAAGAATCATAATCTCTGCGAAATTATCGCATGTCTTAATTCTTTCATTCATTCTTTCATTCTTTCTTTCATTCTTTTCACAAATATATGATGCCTTACTTTCGGCGAAATCTTCATATCATTTGAAATAAAGCAAATATTCAAGAGAAATATATAAATTGATCTATATGAGATTGTATTCCCTTTTGAAATCTTTGTAATCTTTTTGAATCTTTGTAATTGTTCAATAGACATCTTTGAAATCTTTGTATCGCTTTTTGAAATCTTTGAAAGCAAATATTCCAGTTTCGCATTTTTTTTTTAAATCTTTGTAATCGTGCGATTGTATCACTTTTTTTGTAAATCAAATCAAAAATCTTTTATTTGTTGTAAGTAAAATAAAATGTTCAAGGAAGTGGTACTTAGCTTTCATGTGATTTGATGTTGTTGTCATCGCGAGAGAAAGTATATGGTTTGCTTGTGAAACTGGCATCCTTGAAATGTATAAACGTCGCACAAAGAAATGTAATTATCGCGCAGCAAAAAGAAGTGTTAGAAATGAGACTTGAACCCTTGACCTGCCTCTTGCATATTCTCACACCATACCAACTGTGCTAACCCTCTCTTGCGAAATAATTAAAGATCATGCGAAGTAATCAAATACCAACTGTGCGAACCCTCTCATGCGAAATAATCAAAGACTAATAAAAATAATTGTGCGAGAGGTAAGAATTGATCCCATGACCTGCTCCTTGCGATGTACTATAATGAACCATCTGTGTGAGTTGTTGTTTGCGAAGTAAAATGCCTCTGCCATAAATAAGTTCAAAATATCTCTGCGAAGAATATATGTAAAAATTTGTGCAACAATTGAGTCGAACCCGCGACACCAAACTACTTCCTCTCGCTTGTGACCAACGGTGCATACTGTTTTATGCGAAATGAATGCACCATTATGAAACTTGATCTTATCTTCTCCCTTGGTAAACCAAAAATATGCAAAAATTCTGTGTGGATGCGAATTCGAACACACAACGTCTAGCTTATACTCTGTGACTGTGACCATCTTTGCGAATCTCTTCCATGCGAACTTATCACACAGTTGTTAAAACTTGACTTCATCTTCGCCTGTGGCAACCTAAAAATTCTGTCGTCGTCCTTTCATAATGTGTTTTATCTCCATCCTTTCTTCTTCTTCTCGTGTTTCTTTAGGTTAATAAAATTTGAGCAGCTTCTCTCTTTTAACTATGGGCTTTGTTCATCAAGGTGGGCGGAATCCTCCTTTGATTTGACGCGATTCCATTGTTTTGCGTTAACTTCGCTTGATGAGCTTTGTTCTTCGCCTGACGTATTATCTTATCCCTTCCTTCCTCTGCTATGACATTATGAACTTCGCAAGAACTATGAACTTCTCAAGTATTGAATGATTCAGACTGAGCTGTGATGTAGATTGAGATGATTGCAACTGTGATGTATTATCATTCTTTTGCCCTTTTATTTATATTTCTTTACTGCAAAAGAGTTTGAGAGTTTATGTTAGAGTTTCACAGTTGTTTTCTTCGCATGGAGTCTTATCACCTAAACCATCTGATTTCTTCGTGTTTTTGTTTCTTCTTTTTCGCTCCTATTGCTTCTAGGCTATGAATGTCTGTTATTTTTCCAATCTTCGCTGCAATCAACGAGTTGATTCATGAGCATTCTGAAAAAATCTGTGCTAACTCTCGACATAGTAAGAATGAAAATCATCATCAAAATCCGTTTGGCTTTGTACATGGGAAGATCCCCAAATCAACTGACAATTTTAGATATTCATTGCTTTTTAAATTAATCATATGGGTTTATAAAACAAGCTCTAATAATCGCAAATCCGTGGGCAAAACTCGTATAAATCATGCCTTTTAAGAAAAAACCAAGATTCTGGAAAAGAACAGGTTATAAATTTTGTAAAAATCTTTTAGCAATCTCTCTTTAAATCCATTGATTTAAACGTGTTAAGGATAAATTAAAGAAATAGTAAGAGGATTCATCCCTTTAAACTGATTGTTGGTGCAGCTTTGTTTTTTCCTTTTTTATGCTTAACCTACAATTGACGGAGATCTATTGTTCTACATCCTTATTTTTCTATGTTTTCCTCAAAATTGTTTCCGTCTTTCATCGTCTCTGGTCTTTATGCAGCTTTAACACCTCTTGGTTTGTAGATCCAGTGAATCCAACTCTAATAATAGCTAATTTCTTTGGATCTTCTTCAATCTAAAAAGTTTCACTCCCTGTTTCTAGCGCCAAAAATGTAATTGCAGGAAATCCCACAACACACCCCATGTAATATTTTCTAGATCTAAATCTATTTTATAACCAAAATAAAGATTAAAGTGCTAAAATTGTAAAATGGACACAAGGATTTTTTACATGGTTCGATCAATGTGATCTACATCCATGGTTCTTCACTATGATTGTTGAGGTTACATTAATATTACATTTAGAATCTCCATTAATGGATATTTGATAGAGCTCTAGATCTAGTTTTTTGGGGAAGAAGATGATAAAGAAAATAAAGTCTCTCTCTAAAAATATCTCTCCCTTACTAAATGTGTATCCTCTCTCTCTTACAAAATTATCTCTCTCTCTCTCTCTTACAAAATTGTCTCTCTCTCTCTCTCTCTTACAAAATTGTATCTCCTTCTTTTCTCTCTCCTGCTCTCCTCTTTATATAGGTGCTTACATAGTGGATGACAACTCACATATAGTGGAGTAAAGGTCACGTTTTCTCAGGATCTGCTACCTTCTCGCAAGATGTTCTCACAAGCTCTTCTCGCAAACTCTTACCGTTGTGCGATATTTGGATCCTACAATAGAAGCCAACAACATGATGTGTTTTAGACTGCCTAAAGCCATGCAAAACAGATCAATTCTCAATAAGATGGCCTAAGCTACCACACAAGGTATAAACATGTATTTCAGGACAATGCTCAATTACATGTTGTTTATTGTCATAAAAAGCATAAACAAAAACTTCAACTTGCCTAGATGAGTTAGATGTGACAGATTTTCCATATACATGCATCTCTAAAGCAGTGATTTGAGCTTCTAATTGATCCAAAAGTGATAAGTGTGTGAGCTGGGCATTATACAAATGTTCATTTTCTCCCTGTGGTGAATGATACATGTGCGAATAATCATTAGGGTCCAAGTATGGAGGCTCGGGACTATGAAAATGTCCATAACAATCCCAATAACTATTAACATCATGGTTTATGGGAGGCTCATAATGTGAAGCATGCTCATAAGCAAGTTCTTTAATGGATTTGTGCTCATCCTCAGTTGCAGACCAAAATCCTGACATCTTTTTTTTTTTTTTTTTTTGAAACAAAAATTAAACAAATCTATTCTAAATGCTACTAACAAGTCCTAAACAGAATGATGCATGCAAATATTATATATAAGTTACTAGGGCTAAACACAACACACAGTACAATATTACACTAACAAAAACTAACAAGAAAAATTAAAAAAATGAAGTTGCTGTGACAATGGCAGAGACCTATGACGCTTATCAATCCTGAAATGGGTTTCTATAGGACTATGGCAATAAAAATATAGTCAAATAACGAGAGGCCAACTCGTATTTGTCAACAAGATATATAGCATAATTGTTAAACCCAGTATCAAACCATTCAGGCTAAGCAATTACAAGCAGTCCTAGACGTCATGCTGTTGTAGTGTTAAGAAACTTACCTCCGATGCGCATCTGGAAGAAGACTACACCAAGCTCACAAGCTGAATATTGTTATTTTCTTTATAGCTTATGTAGTAGTTTCTTTATTTCTTTTGGTACAGTACCGAAGTAGGCACAACAACAGCTCGCTTCTCTTCCTTTGCCGCAACTTTATGAGCACCTGATAATGCTCAAGAGAAAACTTCAATACCCAAATGTGTATATACAAAGCAAGGAAACAAATGAGTTACACTAACAATGACTGAAAATAAAAATTTCAAAGAAATATATACAAGACTAATCTAAAAATCAGTAAAGTAAAGAAGAAAACTTTAGCTACACCGCTACCGAGTCCCCGGCAGCGGCCAAAAACTTGGTAGGCTTATAAATAGTACCTACAATGATAACTGCAAGTGCACATTGTCGATATGCAAAACAGGGAAAGCACAGGTCGATCCACAGGGACAAGGTGGGTGTAGAGTTGAAGTTATGGTCTCACTACAGCTGAATTAGAACAAGAGTAACCAAAAAGTGGGGGTTTTGTTTGCCTATACGGCTAGATGATGGTAGTGACTGAAATAATAAAAACGAAAGCAAAGAGTAATCTAACAAGCAGATAAATAAAGGTGCTAGGGCAGTCAAATCCACCTCTTAACCCACACTAAGTCAATTCAGTCTCAATAATGTTCTTGTCCCTTATAATGGACACCGGTGGTCTTCCGCCTATCCAGGGTAGTTTCAGGAGGATGGTTTAGTGTCACTAAGATGATTCCTAATCCTAGTATTAGCTGCCCTCTCACAAAACAACTAACCACAGATCAATCACTTAGATAATTAAACAACCCTGATATGGATATTCTAATCGCAACTAAGGTATCCCTCCAAAGTACTAATTGACTGATTAAGGCACAACTAGTCTAAGGATCGAACAACAATCAGTTAAGCATGAGTTGCAGCACAAACAACACAGTGGTATTCTAATTGCAATGGATACATGGCATACACTATTGAGGATAACCCTAACTCTATCTCTCTCAATCCTATCTTCTAGGGTTACTGTTTTTGATAAGAGAGAAGCTAAGATGGAGATAGAAAGAGATTAGAAGCTTGATTGATTGCATAGGGTGCCTGATAGAGTGGCTGAGCTCAGAGGTGGTCGGTGATGGAGTTGATTGATGGAGAGACGTGAAATGGTTGCTCTGCAGGGTTTGGAGAGAAGAAGAAAACGCAATGAGGTGTGTTTGGTTTCTGCTCGTACAAGGGGAGAAGATAGGAAATAGGGTGTTAGGAAGGTGTAGCGAACTCTGATGTACCGTATGGGGATGCTTTGGATGCTCAGCTGTTATATCAAATCCAACGGCTCAGGATGGAGACGGGTTTGGGTTCGAGATCTTGGGTTTTTTCACTTGGAAAATCTTCTTTTAGGCCCAAACCTTCTTCAAAGCTAGTATCTCAAGCCCACTTCTAGTTTTGAGACGTGAAAGCAACATTTTTCACCTGCGGATGAGGTGCAAACGACATTCTTCACTGCTTTCTAGCACGAGTATTTGTTGTCTATCTTCCATTGTCACCAATTCCCCGCTTCCTTTGACTTTTCGATTCATCCAAGCTTTATTTAGTAACTAAAAACACAAAATTAATTAGTACAAGTATTTATTCTTGAAAACAATGAAAACACAGAATTTGGGATAATATATGATTTTAAAGTGCAAAAGATGCGTTAATTGCCAATAAAAAGGTATAGAAATATGCACTATTTGGCACTCATTAGCAATCTGAATAGACAAACTCCAATATACTTTCAAGAGAATCAACTAGACAGTTAGACTAAATCTAGAGAAAATTATATCCAAGAGTTTTGTATCTCTATCTCTCAATTCAATATGCAATCAGCAAATAGAAATTTGCGAACCCGATTGAATATATAAGAGAAATAACTTGAACGGTACCAAAGACCAATGTTCAAGGATCAATCAATCTCAATCAACAACCAAAGGTTGGATTTCCCAATTAATCGATTCAACGCACAGCCTGTGATATTTCAATTATATAACAAAATATAATACGGAAAAGAAATAACACAGACACTAGAAGTTTTGTTAACGAGGAAATCGCAAATGCAGAAAAACTCCGGGACCGAGTCCCGATTTGAACACCTCACTGTATTAAGCCACTACAGACACTAGCCTACTACCAATGAACTTCGGACTGGACTGTAGTTGAACCCTAATCAATCTCACACTGATTCAAGGTACAGTTGCGCTCCTTACGTCTCTGATCCTAGCAGGATACTACGCACTTGATTCCCTTAGATGATCTCACCCACACCTAAGAGTTTCTACGACCCAAAGTCAAAGACTTGATAAACAAATCTGTCTCACACAGAAAAGTCTATAGGAATAGATAAATCTGTCTCCCACAGAAATACCTACGAGTTATTTTCCGTCTTTTGATAAATCAAGGTGAACAGGAACCAATTGATAACCCGGACTTATATTCCCGAAGAATAGCCTAGTATTATCAATCACCTCACAATAATCTTAATCGTATGGTAGCGAAACAAGATATTGTGGAATCACAAACGATGATACGAAGATGTTTGTGACTAATTTTTATCTTGCCTATTGGATATTAAATCTCGAGCCAATCTTAAAGAAGATCGTACTCAATACGATAGAAACAGCAAGATCAGATCATGCAACTACAAATAAAATAGTTGGGTTTGGCTTCACAATCCCAATGAAGTCTTCAAGTCGTTAACCTACAGGTTAAAGGGGAATCGACTCCAGCTTATGCAACTAGTATCACACAGGAGGTGTGGGGATTAGGTTTCCCAGTTGCTAGAGTTCTCCTTTATATAGTTTTCAAATTAGAGTTTGAAATCTAATTTACCTTGGTAACAAAGCATTCAATATTCACCGTTATATGAAAACCTGATTAGTTTCAAGCTAATATCTTTCAACCGTTAGATCGAACTTAGCTTGTTACACACAAATGAAATGTAACTTCATTTAGGTTTATGTAGCCGTACCTAAGCGTGTACACCATGTTGGCTCAACAATATTTAACCAAGGTTAGCCATATGAATACTCTCATATCAACCTTATTCATCTTAACCATAACTAGTTCAAATGACTCAAATGAAACTAGTTAAAGAGTTGTTCAATTGCTATATTCTCATAGAAGTATACAAGAACACAATTGAAGCAAAATCGGTTTGATTCACTCGAATCAATTCATGAATATTAAAGCCACGGTTTGCAAGGAATGCATTCCTTATTATATAAATGTATTAGTTCATGTACTAAACCGATTTTAGAACTTTAACCTTCAAGTACGCGAACGGGTACGCATACTTGAAATACCCGGACTGAAATTGGGTTTCTCCAGTACGCGAACGGGTACGCATACCACCAATCCCAACAGAAAATCTCGGACATGAACCTAATGATAGGTTCAATATTTGCACTAGTTAGGTACTCGAATGCTTTGCTTTCTTGGTAGTTTTTGTATCATTATGCTTTGATTTTGTTTGTTTTTGAGTTTCTTAGGTGTTTGAGGTCGTCTTAACCAAAAGGAAGTGGAACTAGCTCAAATCCGAGATTTCTTTGCATCACCTTGAAGAGGACGAAATGAAAAAGAGAACGGCGAAAGAATGGAGCAATTCCGACGTCGCATGAGGAAGTTAGGAGCATTTGAAGCGAGTCGAAGTTGCGACAAACTGAGACGCACAAAATTGATAAACGCGCCCCTAGATTTACTCGATGCACCCAATTGTTATAAATTGAACTATCAGTCTTCTGTGACTGATAGTTGAATGAGGATAAAGACACCAGTTGGTTACGGGGACCACCATCATTTTCTTCTACACGTCTTTACGTGACTAGCAATGATGGATTCAGTTAGCTGCAGAAAAGATGTTGAGCTGTGTTGCTGCTTGCGTCTGTGATGGAGCTCGACAGTAGAGTTTTCGTTTGTGCTGATATGATGAATAGCTCGTGGTGGTAATAGAGATGAAGTTGAGACCTGGGGAGGAATAGGTTGCCATGGGATGATGGGTGAGTGCGAAGCTATACAGAAGATGAAATGATCTCGAGTAAGTGATGAGCTCGGAGGATTTGAAAAGTATGATGCTGCTGCCATTGGCAGTGATGATGTCGTGACCAAAGCTGATGAATCATGATGTTATTGGAGGAGGGAACAGGGAATGAAGATGGCTTAGTGATGATGGTGATCGGGTTTGAGGTGCAATGGTGGTAGATAGCTTGCTCGTTTCGAGATACTAATGATGATGGAACGATGAGACTGAGCTTGAGTTGGCTGTAGAGAGATGGCAGTGACGTTGGTCCGGAGAGTGAATGAAGACTGCTGCTCAAGTTAGAGAGATACAGAGAAACTGAGTAACAAAAGGGAACACTTGCTGCTGCTGTCATGATAGAGAAGACGAGAATGAGAGTCAAGCTGTGGTCGTTTGTTGTTAACGGTGATGAAGATAAAGATGGTAATGATCGGTGAATGGATCTGTTGTGATGAAGATAAGAATGTTGACAATATTTAAATAGTGAAGATTTTTCCGAGAAAGAAGAACACATGTTGTCAGTGGTGATACGATGACTGGGAGTTTAAAGATGGCAGTGGTAGCTGCTGTGATCAATGACGAATGCCGAGATGAAGGATATGGTTTGCTATTGAACTGATAGAGTTGAACTGTGTTGGTTCTTGTTGCTGTCAATGAAACTCGAGCAGAAAGCCATGATGAGATGACGCTGGAGATGAAGGTCAGGTGCTGTAGTTGCTGGGACGAGATGGATGACATCGAAGAAGGAAGACTTTGAATACGAACTAAGCTCGTGGTTTACTGGAAGTGATGATGGCTCCTAGTGATCGGAATATGATGTGATGCTAAAGGTTGTTAGCAGTGATGATCACGGTGTTGGAGATGGAAGACGTGCTGTAGGAGTTGAACTAGACATGGCTAGCTAGATGATGTTGCAGAGGAGTCTGCGATGGTGGTGCTGTGGTATCGTTGCCGATAGAAAACTGAAAATTCAGGGAGTTTGAAAACTCACTGATGGATATGCATCCGAGGGAGTTCGTCGAGCTAACAGAGAAGTTAGGGAAAAAATATTCTCACAGAGGGATATCTAGCCGAGATTCCAACGGAGAAAAATCAAAACTCAGGGAAAAAAATATTTCACGGGGGAGGCATAGCGGATTGTTATTTTTTTTTTGATTTCTTATTTTTAGTTTTTAATTGTGGAAATTGAAAAAATACCCCTCCTTTTCAAGGGTCTTCACAAATACCCTTAAGGATTTCACAAATACCCCTAAAGGGTGTATTTTAAGTTTTTAGGGTATAATTTTTGGCACATCTAAAATTATATTAAGTCAATTCAACCTCCGTAGGAGGTTGGGTTGACGTTTTCACGCGTCTAGAACATACTAGTTCATTTTCATTATCCAAAAAAAGTACTAGTTCATTTTCATTATCCACTTAAAAAATACCACTTAGGGGTATTAATAAAATGGACAAGGGTATTTGTGAAGGCCTTATATTCTAGGGGTATTTAAATAATGTTCCCTTTTTAATTTTGTCATGAGAATCGTGTTTCAGGTACTTATTTCTCATGGATGGAGCATATTGGAACAATCGATACGGCTTCCAACCTCAACAATACGACAACTTCCAATCATTCCATGGGTATAATCAAAACAAATTTATTGGCTATGATCAATATCCTACGGAATATTGTGGTCCTCATACGTATCAACAACCTTATGGCGGGTATGTGTGTGAACAACCACAAGGATTGGAGGATTCTTATACTCGTGAACAACAAGTCTCTAATTTTTCGACAAATTTTCCAACTGTGTACAACAAGAGTTTCAAAATTCTAAAGAGACTAGAGACGAGCAACTCCAAGAACTTCGTGAAGGTATTGCTAACTTACAAAGAGGTATTGATCAATACAAAGAAGAAAGGTATGAGGAAGAACTTTGCTTTCAAAGCAATAACTATTCTAATGTGCCTCTGGTGTGTGATGAATATTTGATTGATGCTAATGTTGAAAAAGGCCAACCTCTGGGAACTTTCGTTGATAATTGTGTAGCTAACTCAACTCGTGATCTTAATAATGATCATTCACCTATTCAAAAGGATGAGTTAGGGATTAGCAACACTAAATTCAGCGAGGATCAACCTTTTGTTAACTATGAAAATGACGGTGATTATGATACATTGCTTGAACCAACTCATAGTGACATTCCCCAAAGGTGTACATCGGAATCTTTTTGGGATCAAGATGAAGACGAAGAGGAATATGATGACACTAGTGTATCTTACTCAAGCCTTGATGTTTATAATGATCAATAACCTATTCAAAAGGTAGAGCTTGAGGATGATGCAATGAGTGTTCTAAAGAAATTCCTCATGGACAGAAGTGCATCCGCAAAAGAGTATGTGCCGAACAACAAGGAGGAGTATGTTGAGAATGTGACCGTTATGACTAATATTGTGGAAGATCCAATTGAGCTTGCAAAGGATTGTAATGATGATGTTTATGTCAAGACTTTGGTTAAGGCAGAAATGGACGAAGAATGCTTGCAAGGTTTGATAGAGGACCACGATGTGCAAGAGGTAAGTAATTCACTTGAATTCTATAAGGATGAAGAGGATACCATAACACAAGAGTTGCAAGGTTTGTCTAACCCTTTGCCTATTAATCCTTATCCTTTACCTCTTATTGGTTTGAATGTATGTGCTTCGAGAATATTGTTAAATGACTTTGTTTCTCGATATCCACCATTAGAAACATTTGATTCTCATATTATGGATGTTTGCAAAGAAGAAACCATAGAAGTTCTTGATTTTTATGTTCTTTATACACTTCCAAGTGTAGAAAAGAATAAGTGTGGGGGAAACTTCTATGGGGCGATAGCTTCAATTTTGTTTTCTTGTACTAATATTTGTGTGAAGCTAGTATTTCCAAAACAGGTTACATGGAAGGATCCCTAACCTTTCATATTATTGGTGTATGGGGAATTCGTCTTGCAAGTCGGGCTAACGACTTTAAACTAAGCGCTTAATGGGAGGCAACCCATAGGTTTTGTATCTTAAACCCTTTTACTTTTTGTTTTTATTATTTTCATATCATATTTGCATCCCCATGTTTAATTTCATTGAGTTCGGAATCTATTTTAGAAGAAAATTTTGACGAATCCCTTTTCGTCAGAAAAATACAGACTGCGCGTAGTTCAGTCCAGAGACCATAAATGTCAGAAAGTTTTTCAAAACACTGTTCCCTTTTGACACGGTGTATAAAAGACGTAGGCGAACAACTTTTGTGAAATGATGTTTTTCCAAATTCCTTACCAATTTGTACATTTTTCGTGTTTTATATGCTGATACGTCAGAATTCAGAATTTTCAGTTTTACACATTGAGGACAATGTGAAGTTTAAGTGTGGGGGAGTATTTTGCATATAGATTTTTTAGTTTTTTGCCTATATTTTTCAAACTTTTGTATATATTTTCATTAAAAATAAAAAATAAAAATAAAAGACCTCCAACTTGTAGAGATTTTAGAGTCACTAGCATATTTCTAGGTATGTTTACATAGAGATTCTGACCGACATAACTGAACTTGGAAGTGTTAGGGAACTACGTTCATATTTCTTGCTTGTTAGAGTGTTAAATAATGGATTTAATCATGCCAGTAATGCAAATTAGGAGCAGAGGGAAATGCATTATTAGAGTTGCTGATCAATCATTAGTGGAGACTACCTATTTTCAAATCAACAGAGGCACCAGACCAAAATTGTTTTTGTGTAGTTGACTAAAGAACTTTCTTTTGAGTGTGTGTTACCGTACGTTAATTCCGGGTAGAATGGTGAGCTACCCAACCTCCCACCAATAGAAGCACTATTTTTGATCTCTTGAGTGCTAATTTTGTCAATCATGAGGGTGACGTCTATAGATGAAAACCACCTTCTTGTAGTTTGATTTGCAGAAGCACCATTCTCTCTCTCGCCAACAACAGGTCCATAGAAACACAACCATCATCAACAAGAGAGCGACATCAAAATCTACAAGGAAAGTTGAAGACGTTTAAGGTTTACAAGCAACAATACAAGGAAGAGCGCAATTTCATATTCAAGTAAAGCAACATACAATGAACATATTTGTATATACATGTTGAAGACTTACACATAAGGAGCGGAATTCTATATCCAAGTATGAAGACTTATTTACAAGAGCGAAGAAAATCAAAAGATGAGAATTATACTGAAGTTTATGATACGAAGACAATACAAGTTGTGAAGAATCAAGCGGTAAAGTACTATTCCCATGGCTATAACAATTTCATTATTTATTTTGTATCCAGTTTGTAGTTATTTCTCTTGTCATAAAAAAAAAAACAAAAAAAAGACAAGAGAAATTCTTTGTATTTCTTTTTGTATTCACTAGCCCTTAACCCGTGCCGTAACGGCACGGGCCATGATGTTGGTTCATTTTTAATATATCGTATAATTTGTGTCCCGAATACTTATCAACTCCTTATGATTTAATATGTGTTTGTCATAAAAATAGTTGGGATTTTCCTCTCTTTTTTACTTTGTTTTTTCCTTTAATATTTTACCGCCGTAGATTTGCTCAAACGAAAGAAATATAATCTTAACTTCCAGAAACTTTTTTAGTAACCCTACTTCCACTACCACCATTAGAATTAATATAGTTTTTAGTAAAATTATGTATGTATGTTAGATTATTAAGGGACATTTATAATAGAAATTTAATTAATCATTTATCTTTGCCAAGGACAAATCCTGACCACTCTTTACATAAACAAATCGATAATAAATAATTTCATATGTTCTGATCTTGATTCGTGTCGTTCGTTTAGTTATTACATAACATGGCAATTGATTGCACCAATTTTTTAAAATGGACATGTGTTTTATCGAGTTTATTTTAACATTAGAATGATCAACCACGTTTTATACTTTATAATATAACGTTACACATTTTGTGGCGTTATGAAATTAGCATAATATGTTTTTGTTCACCAATACCCGCCACCACCATAAAACCATATGAATCCACTTTTTTTATCCACCACCACCTAGTGGCGGAGCCAAGGGTTGACTAACCTGGCTCTAACCCCTTAAATTTTTAATAACTACATAAATTTTTTAGTTTATTTTATAAATAGTACTTTGTCCATATATATTTATGGTTTAGTCCACCAAAGTTTACATGTTTCTTTTTTAAAAAAAAAATAGGCCTCCTCAATGTCAATTTTTGACTCCACCACTGCCACCATCATTGTCGCCCATCCCATGTAGGTTGTTGGACGCAATTTTAATTTTCAATCACAAATGTCATGTATAAGGTTTAGATTGAACAAAATTTCGTCAATTGATTAGTTTCATTTTTTTTTTCCGTGTATATATGCTTTTTTTGTATTGCAATCAATTTTATTTTAACATTAAAAAATCATGATTTATACGATATAGTACCAAAGATAACAAGGGTACCATTTGGGTGATCCAACTACGATCATGAAAATATTGTCTTGTATGATATCATCCCTGAAATATATGGTACCTTCCTTTATCAAAAGTGTTAAAAACAACCAACCACATCTTCCACACTACGATGTTATCGATGTTGTAACGACAACATAAAATTAATATTGTCCATCACTACTCACCAGCATTCACCGTCACTACTTCTTCCACCACAAACCAGGGGCGGAGCCAGGATTTTGAGGATAGAGGGAGAAAAAATTCTTGGCAAGTTGGATACATGTGAAAAATGGACTTTGTATCCCATTTTACGATAAAAGAACAAAAATAAATATAATTGTGCTTGGCTCCGCCCTTAACCACCACTAATCTTTCGGCCTCCACCTCTTCCACTACTCATTGTCGCAAAAAATGTATATTGATTCTATTTATCAAAATAACTTATTAATAGAAATAAATATTATAATTAATTAAGAAAACATTTATAATTAAAAAAATAATTAGTCATTTATTATGAGCAATTAGTGAAACACTAATTAATAAAACACTTTATAGTGAATAGATTATTTATTATATGTAATTAGTGAAACACTAATTAATAAAGCAATTATGGTATTTAAGTTGAACAAACCACCACTGTTGATTTATCTTTTCTATCAATTCCAACCAAGGTGGAACACTGGTTAGAGGCCACTCTAATGACACAATAGGTCATGAGTTCGAACCTCCCCGCTATAATTTTTGAAATTCCATATCTTGACTTGAGTATTCATTTTTCATTCATAATATTGGAATTAATTCCACGTGTGCGAGTTGTAGGGGGTGGTCAGGAGAACCACATCCCTTGATTTATCTTTCCCACGGATAAATCCTGACCACCACTCAGACAGGCAAAATTAGCCTAGCTTTGTTTTGTACTCTTGATTTAATAAAGCCACGAGGAAGAAGAAAAATTTATAAGGAAGTTTCAAGCAACAAGGAATAGAGAAAATAGTTACAAATTGTCGAAGTTTTATGGAGTTCAAGAGTTTATCATCAACGGTTGAAGACCGAAGACGAAGACCAAGAAGATGAAGAAGACGAGCCGGAGGAAGACGTTTCTATTGGATGTTGTGAGAGTGGTGCTACCATTACTGCCGATCGAAGGTGAGTGAGTATTCCCATCCTTGCATATGGTTGATTTCCTTTCTAAGAGATCATCAGAAAAAGTCTTGTAATTTCCACTATTTTGTAGAGTGTTCAGAAATTATTCGGAAGGTTTCCTTCCCACCATTCAACATGTGTAGGATTCTCTCTTCATTCCTACCTGCACATATGTGAGACCCATAAAAAATCCGTCTTATTGAGTGCAATTATCATAAAATCCTTTTAAGTGAGGCAGAAGTCGAGGCGAAATGCTTATTGATCGCTCTCAAACACGCGTTCTCTCATTATGGTGTGGTTATTTCTCACTCAACATTTAAGAATGAGAATATGTTCTTAGGTGTTTCTAACTTCTTATTACTAGCATGCAGAAACTCTATGTCCTCATAGCTCTTTGGATGCTTGGGAAGCTCGAACGCTTTGAAGTTGGAGTAGGTTTTGTGGGTATACCTCTTGTAAGCCCTCACGAGACTATAACTTGTCCACTAGGGACACCTAGGGGTTTAAAGGCCTGTTGCACATGCTAAGTGCAACCGTGACTTCGACGACAATGAGTTGTTGTACCTTATTTTACCTAACGCCAGTACGCATACGGGTGCGCATACTTAGGTTCCCGGACTTCTCAAACCAACATGTACGCATACTATGGTTCCTGGATATGGATTACATATGTGCAAGAGTACACAACATGTCACAATCCAATAATGGTTAAGTGTTCTAAACTCTTATTTCAATCATTGAAACTTTCTTAGAGGATGACAATAGCCGTTTTCACACACTATTAGCATCAAAGCAATATTCAAGTTATTGAAATAATCATAATGAAACATTCCAAGTCTACACCAAATGATTGTATCACACAAACCATGTAAGATGTTACTCGGCAATTTTCACATGATCATCTTTTGACTTTCGTCAGGAATATAAGATGAACTTGGTCGAAGCGAAAGCTTTCCAACACATATTCCGAGAAATATGTAAGCGAGTTAAACTCAACTCGAAATCTCAAATGTGTATAATAGAAAACTATATCGTAACACGACTTATGTCTCAATATAGGATATAGAGTAGAAATAGACTTTCCAAGTGATAGATGAGTTTCAGTCTCCACATACCTTTTTGTTGATAAAGTTCCACAAGCTCTCCTTAAAAGTTCTCCGTCTTCAATGATGAACGCCGTGAAGTCTAATGCTCAACTACACAATCTATCCTAGTCCGAGACATCTATAAGTAGACTAGAAATCTAGACTTATAGTTTTGGTAACTAAACTTGACAAACAAGCTTGAGATAACAACGCTTGCGAGTTCGACCGAGCAGTGCTCTAACAATCTACATATGGATACAAAATAAATAAACTTTGTAGCTTTGCATCCAAATGCTTGATCTCCTTGGTTCTTCAACATTACTCGAAATCTTCGTCACTTTCAAGTACTCCAATGATTCCAAATGTGTTCAACTCAGCATCATAGTTGTTGAAGATCCGTAGCAATAACAATGAGAAAACAGTTGCTCTCAATTATTGTTATACAGTGTCATAGTATCATTACACAACATCAAAGTTCAATTGTATCACAACTTTGACAACAATACTATGGTGATATGTATCACTTAAAACTTCATCACACAATGAAAACCACTCCCCATTACATAATGATCCGTAAACCATATGTATTTGTAGTGTGAACTACACATTAACTCTCCCCCTTTTTGTTAATATAAATTGCCAAAGGTACGAAAACTAGTGGGATCCGCATGAAATTTTCATAGAGATACTTCATGACCAAAAGAGAACAACATATCAACTTGTTTAGATGCCATCATATAGCCGAAGCTAAATGCATTCATCAAGGAGTTTATAAAGATACAAGATAACCCCTACAATATTCCACAGCCGCATTCCCCACAAAGATTTGGAAATTAAGCACAAGTTCAATTAAGAACTCTCCCCGATAAAATGTCATTCCCAAAAGAACAACAAGAGCGACCTTACTTTTATAAGAAAAGAAGGATTTCTTTGGACATTAACAAATCACATGAAACATGAATTTGTATCCAAAAGTTTCAATTGAATTAACCTCAAGGAAAATGATCAATTCAATTGGCCATGCTCAACATAAGAGAACTTACGGAGCAACACAGTATATACACAAATATGTGGATCAGGGAAAGATCAATACTGCGGAATAAACAAAGATTCATTCTATTTTTCATCACTATTTGCACAATGACATACAATAGACTTAATCTTTGTAAACAAAAGTTCATTTTTTTCTTCCATCAATATTTGCATAATGACATAAAAGGCTTAACTTTTGTAGTCAAAAGTTCATTCTATCTTTTATCAATACTTTCATATGACATGTAATAGAGATAACTTTTGAACAAGTATGGGACAATCAAGATTCACGGACGTAAACAACATATCCCATAACAATTTGCAATATATAAAACCATAAAGATTAATACTGCAAAAATCATCTTCCAAATCAACTTTAGAATTTAAATAAATAAATCTAAAAATATTGCAAGATGAAACGTAGAAATAGCTATGTGTACTCACAATAATGGCTATTCCAAACCCTAGTTATCCTTCTTAAAAACACAAGAATAAATTCTCATAAGAAGTTTCCTAGACAAGAATCAAAACAAACTCTAAAACCAAAAATTGATAAAGCACGGAAAACTAGTCATCTTCTTCATCATCGGAGACCATAAGAGTGGCTTGAATCTTATCCATGTCATCCTTGAGTTCTGGAAACTTAGTAGCAATCACAAGTAATTGTTCTTACACACACCTTACCTTGGCACTAATCTTACAAAATCCTTTGAGAATTTGATGAAGAAGATTCATGGAGGAGGAATCACATGAGCCATTAAGGGTGTCACATCTTTGTCTCTTGCAAACATTATCCTTCATACGTTTGAAAGTACACGGACGAACAAGCTTGGGAGTTAACGTTCCAATGGGGTTGCCAATCGGAGCTATAGAGAAGGTACGATAAATTTTCTCAATCAAGCAAGGATAGCCTAACTTCTTGTTGGAAGACGTCATCCACAACATTTGATATATGATAAAAATATCGAGACTTTGAGTTTCCAACACAAGTAAATAGACCAATTCCGCAAACTCACAGACCCAACGAGAATTCTCAATCGTAGAGGGACAAAGATTAGATATACCAAGTTTACCAAAGGACATCAAAGAGAGACTAAGATTATTAGTAGGAAATTTTCCTTCATTCCAATCAACACTCTTACCACAAAGACCAATATAAATGGTTTCATATGAAGGTCTTTCACGACTAGGTCTTGGAAGGCGAAAACTTCCTAAGGGAATTTTAGTAATCCTTGAAATCAACTCTCTAGTTACATGTCCTTTTTGTATTTATCATGGTCTTGAATTCCATGTCATCATAATTAACATCATAAATGTTAGCATAGAAGATTCTTGTAAGAGTGTCAAAACCTTCACCAAGGCCATCAAACATATTTCCAAGATTGAATTTTTCAAAACATATTAAATCCTCTTTATGCCCACTAGTAAAATCCAACTTCTTTTCTAGAATAAACCCATTAGATGAAATTCTTTTAAAAACCTTCTCACAAGAATTATTGACAAATCTAATTCTAATGGAACTTTGATCTATTGGTAAGTTCATACTAGAAGAAGATGAAGAACCCAAGGTTTTTGAAACCTTGAAATCCTTCATTAGATCTAGAAATTAAGAGATTATAGGAAGAGATGACTTATTTGATATGTTCCTTGAAAACCCATTTTCACTTTTTGATCTCCAAGGATGATTAATGGAGAAAACACAAAAACCCTAAAACGTTCACGTACGCGGACAAGATGGGAAGAAGAAGGTACGCGTACGCTCCTTTTATATAACCAAGGATAGGCTTGGACCCGTTTCTGAACCGCGACCCACAAAAGGAATGTAGGATTTCTTAGGTTTTCAAACACCAAGGTTATGCAACTCGCGAAAGCACATGAACGTGTGAAAAGACGGTGCAGTAGAAAGCTATTTCACAATTATCCTGAGGAGGACAAAATTAACCCAAGTACAAACAAATCAAACCGTTTCTTGCCCCATCTCAAGATATATACAAATGGGGTAGCACCAAACAAGTTACCAAGTGGCAAGATGTGTATAGAGACTCTCATGCACCATTTCCGGTTGATACTTGTGAACGGTACCAGTGATATAATCATAGTAATGATGATAATCAGGGTTAACAGAGCTTTCTAACTTCCTTTTCATATGACCAGAAAGGAGGTTTTTCCGATATCTTAAACCTGTATCAACAACACGAGAACCCGTTTTATTGGACCCACTTGTGTTGACAACATGTTTAGTTCGTACATCATGATTGTATGATTTTATATGTATCGAAATTTTATCAGAGCGATTCTTATCCTTAACCGAATTAAGATTTTCTAAGAATCTAAAAACGTTTTCAAATGCTCTAAGTAGATCTTGGTCAATTGATCCATCACGATAGTATTCCTCAAAAAGTTTAAGAGATAATCTAGTGAGATTCCATATCTTTGAGCGTAGAGAACGTTTTCTCGACCTTCCTTTCTTAGAGGAACTTTTAATTTTTCCTCTAGATTGTTTCTCATCATCTAAGTTTTCCAAAGTCTTAGATGGAATGAGATTATCATGAGAACCCAACTGTCTAGTCCATAGTAATCTCTGAATAATCTTTAAGGAATTCTGGTGTGCGTTACAGATGCCGAGAGCAAGTTTCCCAAAGAAATTTCCCATGAGGACAGACTTTAGGGATCAGTCAAACACAAACTTATTAGGTTTATAGTGTTTGCCTACTCTGATACAAATTGAAAAAGCGGGGGTACATCAACCACACCCAATATTTCGTTTGGCAATCTGAATAGACAAACTCCAATATACTTTCAAGAGAATCAACTAGACAGTTAGACTCAATCTAGAGAAAAGTATATCCAAGAGTTTTGTATCTCTATCTCTCAATTCAATATGCAATCAGCAAATAGAAATTTGCGAGCCCGATTGAATATAAGAGAAATAACTTGAACGGTACCAAAGACCAATATTCAAGGATCAATCAATCTCAATCAACGCCCAAAGGTTGGATTTCTCAATTGATCGATTCAATGCACAACCTGTGATATTTCAATTATATAACAAAATATAATGCGGAAAAGAAATAACACAGACACCAGAAGTTTTGTTAAAGAGGAAACCGCAAATGCAGAAAAACCCCGGGACCTAGTCCAGATTTGAACACCACACTGTATTAAGCCGTTACAGACACTAGCCTACTACCAATGAACTTCGGACTGGACTGTAGTTGAACCTTAATCAATCTCACACTGATTCAAGGTACAGTTACGCTCCTTACGTCTATGATCCCATCAGGATACTACGCACTTGATTCCCTTAGCTGATTTCACCCACAACTAAGAGTTTCTACGACCCAAAGTCGAAGACTTGATAAACAAATCTATCTCACACAGAAAAGTCTATAGGAATAGATAAATCTGTCTCCCACAGATATACCTACGAGTTTTGTTACGTTTTTTTATAAATCAAGGTGAACAGGAACCAATTGATAACCTGGACTTATATTCCCGAAGAACAGCCTAGTATTATCAGTCATCTCACAATAATCTTAATCGTATGGTAGCGAAACAAGATATTGTGGAATCACAAACGATGAGACGAAGATGTTTGTGACTACTTTTTATCTTGCCTATCGGAGATTCAATCTCGAGCAAATCTTAAAGAAGATCATACTCAATACAATAGAAACAGCAAGATCAGATCACGAACCTACAGAGAAAATAGTTGGGTCTGGCTTCACAATCCCAATGAAGTCTTCAAGTCGTTAACCTACAGGGTTTCGTGAAAAACCTAAGGTTAAAGTAGAATCGACTCTAGCTTATGCAACTAGTATCACACAGGAGGTGTGGGGATTAGGTTTCCCAGTTGCTAGAGTTCTCCTTTATATGGTTTTCAAATCAGGGTTTGCAATCTAAGTTACCTTGGTAACAAAGCATTCAATATTCACCGTTAGATGAAACTTGATTAGTTTTAAGCTAATATCTTTCAACCGTTAGATCGAACTTAGCTTGTTACACACAAATGAAATGTACCTTCATTTAGGTTTATGTAGCCGTACCTAAACGTGTACACCATGTTGGCTCAACAATAGTTAACCAAGGTTAGCCATATGAATACTCTCATATCAACCTTATTCATTTTAACCATAACTAGTTCAACTGACTCAAATGAAACTAGTTAAAGAGTTGTTCAATTGCTATATTCTCATAGAAGTATACAAGTACACAATTGAAGCGAAATCGGTTTGATACACTCGAATCAATCATAAAAATTATAGCCACGGTTTGCAAAGAATGCATTCCTTATTATATAAATGTATTAGTTCATGTACTAAACCTATTTTAGAACTTTAACCTTCAAGTACGCGAACGGGTACGTATATTTGAAATACCCGGACTGAAATTGGGTTTCGCCAGTACGCGAACGGCTACGCATACCACCAATCCCAGCAGAAAATCTCGGACATGAACCTTACACCAGTACGCATACGGGTGCGCATACTTAGGTTCCCGGAATTCTCAAACCAACAGGTACACATACGTGTACGCATACTATGGTTCCCGGATATGGATTACATATATGCAAGAGTACACAACATGTCACAATCCAATAATGGTCAAGTTTTCGAAACTCTCATTTCAATCATTGAAACTTTCTTAGAGGATGACAATAGCTGTTTTCACACACTATTAGCATCAAGGCAATTTTCAAGTTATTGAAATAATCATAACAAAACATTCCAAGTCTACACCAAATTATTGTATCACACAAACCATGTAAGATGTTACTCGGCAATTTTCACATGATTATCTTTTGACTTTCGTCAAGAATATAAGATGAACTTGGTCAAAGCGAAAGCTTGCCAACACATATTCCGAGAAATATGTAAGCGAGTTAAATTCAGCTCGAAATCTCAAATGTGTACAATAGAAAACTATATCGTAACACGACTTATGTCTCAACATAGGAGATAGAGTAGAAATAGACTTTCCAAGTGATAGATGAGTTTCAGTCTCCATATACCTTTTTGTTGATGAAGTTCCACAAGCTCTCCTTAGTAGTTCTCCGTCTTCAATAATGAACGCCGTGAAGTCTAATGCTCAAATACACAATCTATCCTATTTCGAGACATCTATAAGTAGACTAGAAATCAAGACTTATAGTTTTGATAACTAACATTGACAAACAAGCTTGAGATAACAACGCTTGCGAGTTCGATCAAGCATTGCTCTAACAGTAGTATTATTGTCAAAGTTGTGATACAATTGAACTTTGATGTTGTATAATAATACTATGACAGTGTATAATAATAATTGAGAACATCTGTTTTCTTATTCTTATGGCTACGGATCTTCAACAACTATGATGCTGAGTTGAACACGTTCAAAATCACTAGAGTACTTGGAGTGACGAAGAATTCAAGGAATGTTGAAGAACCAATGAATTCAAGCATTTGGATGAAAAGCTACAAAGTTTATTTATTTTGTAATCCATATGTATTGATAGTTTTGTCACTAAAATTGACAAAGGGGGAGATTATTAGAGCACTGCTCGGTCGAACTCGCAAGCGTTGCTATCTCAAGCTTGTTTGTGAAGTTTAGTTGCCAATACTATAAGTCTTTATTTCTAGTCTACTTATATCTATGTCTCGGATTAGGATAGAATGTGTATTTGAGCTTTAGACTTCACGATGTTCATCGATTGAAGACGAATAACTACTAAAAGAGCTTGTGGAACTTCATCAACAAAAGGTAGTTGGAGACTTGAACTCATCTATCACTTAGAAGTCTATTCTATTTTATCTCCTATTGAGACAAAGTTGTATAGATATATAGACTTTACATTATGCACATTTGATATTTCGAGATGAGTTTAAATCACTTATATCTTTCTCAAAATATGTGTTGGAAAGCTTTTTGCTTTAACTACGTTCATCATTATTCTTGACGAAAGTCAAAACATGATCATGTGAAAATCACCTGGTAACATCTTACATGATTTGTGTGAGATAGTCGTTTGATATAGACTCAGAATGTTTCGTATTGATCATTCGATCACTTGAAAATTTCTTATAAGCTAATAGTTTGTGTGAGACAGCTATTTTCGTCTTCTAAGAATGTTTCAATGATTGAAATGGGAGGTAAGAGCTAAAACCCATGTCTGGATACATTACGGTTTGTGTACTTAGTGTACGAATTGTTTTGACGGAATTCAGGACATGAAGTTTGCATACCCGTTCGCAAACTTATTCAACTGTTAAGTTAGGGTACTTAAGTTTGCATACCCGTTCGCAAACTAATTTAACTGTTGAAGTCCGGGAACAAAGTTCGCGTACCCGTTCGCAAACAGTTTCAACTGAGTTCGATCCGGAGCTAAAGTTTACGTACCCGTTTGCAAACTGTCGGCTTGTGAATTATCTCTGATAGGTAAGATATAAAAAGTAATCTCAAAGCTCTTCGTCTCATTCTTTGTGATTCCACGATAACTTGTTCTACTACCATATAGTTAATTTATTGTGAGGTGATTGATATTTATAGGTTGTTCTTCGGGAATATAAGACCGAATTATCAATTGATTCCTGTTCACCTTGATTTATCAAAAGACGGAATAAAAACTTCGTAGGTATTTCTGTGGTAGACAGATTTATCTATTCAAATAGACTTTTCTGTGGGAGACAGATTTTGAAAATACGGGGGTACAACAACCACACCCAATAATTCGTTTGGCAATTTGAGAGGACTCCAATATACTTTCTAGAGAATCAACTAGACATTCAAACTCAATCTAGAGAAAAGTATATACAAGAGTTTATATCTCTATGTCTCAATTCAATCTGCAATCAACAAATAGAAATTTGCGAGCCCGATTGAATACAATAGTAGTAACTTGAACGGTACCAAAGACCAATATTCAAGGATCAATCAATTTCAATCAACAACCAAAGGTTGGATTTGCCAATTGATCGATACAACGCATAACCTGTGATATTTCAATTATATAACAAAATATAATGCGGAAAAGAAATAACAGAGACACCAGAATTTTGTTAACGAGGAAAACCGCAAATGCAGAAAAACCCCGGGACCTAGTCCAGCTTTGAACACCACACTGTATTAAGCCGCTACAGACACTAGCCTACTACCAATAAACTTCGGACTGGACTGTAGTTGAACCCTAATCAATCTCACACTGATTGAAGGTACATTTGCGTTCCTTACATCTCAGATCCCAGCAGGATACTACGCACTTGATTCCCTTAGCTGATCTCACCCACAACCAAGAGTTGCTACGACCCAAAGTCGAAGACTTGATAAACAAATCTGTCTCATGCAGAAAAGTCTATTGGAATAGATACATCTGTTTCCCACAGAAATACCTATGAGCTTTGTTCCGTCTTTTGATAAATCAAGGTGAACATGAACCAATTGATAAACCGGTCTTATATTCCCGTAGAAAAGCCTAGTATTATCAATCACCTCACAATAATCTTAATCGATTAACGAAACAAGATATTGTGGAATCACAAACGATGAGACGAAGGTTTTTGTGACTACTTTTCTATCTTGCCTATCGGAGATATAAATCTCAAGCCAATCTTATGATTGCACTCAATTACGATAGAAACAGCAAGATCTGATCACGCAACTACAGAGAAAATAGTTGGGTCTGGCTTCACAATCCCAATGAAGTCTTTAAGTCGTTAACTTACAGGGTCTCGTGAGAAACCTAAGTTTAAAGGAGAATCGACTCTAACTTATGCAACTAGTAACACACAGAAGTGTGGGGATTAGGTTTCCAGTTGATAGAGTTCTCCTTTATATATTTTTCAAATCAGGGTTTCCAATCTAAGTTACCTTGGTAACAAAGCATTCAATATTCACCGTTAGATGAAAAACCTCATTCAACCAAGCTAATATCTTTCTACCGTTAGATTGAACTTAGCTTGTTACACACAAATGAAATGTACCCTCATTTAGGTTTATGTAACCGTACCTAAACGTGTACACCATGTTGGCTCAACAATAGTTAACCAAAGTTAGCCAGATGATCACTCTCATATCAACCTTGTTCATCTTAACCATAACTAGTTCAAATGAATCAAATGAAACTAGTTAAAGAGTTGTTCAATTGTTATATTCTCATAGAAGTATACAAGAATACAATTAAAGCAAAATCGGTTTGATTCACTCGAATCAATTCATGAACATTATAGCCACGGTTTGCAAACATTGTATTCCTTATTATATAAATGTTTAAGTTCATGTACATAACCGATTTTAGAAATTAACCTTCAAGTATGCAAACATGTACGCATACTTAAAATACCCGGACCAAGATTGGGTTTTGCCAGAACGCAAACGGTTACTCGTACTTCCAATCCCAGAAGATATGTTCGGACATGAACCTGACGCCAGTACGCGAACGGGTGCGCATACTTAGGTTCCCAGATTTCTCAAGCCAACAGGTACGCGTACGGGTACACATACTATGGTTCCCGGACATGGATTACATATGTGCAAGAGTACACAACATGTCATATCCAATAATGGTTAAGTGTTCTAAACTCTTATTTCAATCATTGAAACATTCTTAGAGGATGAAAATAGCCGTTTTCACACACTATTAGCTTCAAAGCAATTTTCAAGTTATTAAAATAATCATAACGAAACATTCCAAGTCTACGCCTAATGATTGTATCACACAAACCATGTAAGATGTTACTCGGCAATTTTCACATGATCATCTTTTGATTTGGGTCAAGAATATAAGATGAACTTGGTCGAAGCGAAAGCTTGCCAACACATATTTCAAGAAATATGTAAGTGAGTTAAACTCAGCTCGAAATCTTAAATGTGTATAATAGAAAACTATATCGTAACACGACTTATGTCTCAACATAGGATATAGAGTAAAAATAGACTTTCCAAGTGATAGATGAGTTTCAGTCTCCACATAAATTTTTGTTGATGAAGTTCCACAAGCTCTCCTTAGTAGTTCTCCGTCTTCAATGATGAACGCCGTGAAGTCTAATGCTCAACTACACAATCTATCCTAGTCCGAGACATCTATAAGTAGACTAGAAATCAAGACTTATAGTTTTGATCACTAACATTGACAAACATGCTTGAGATAGCAACGCATGCGAGTTCGACCGAGCAGTGCTCTGACAGATTTGTTTATCAAGTCTTCAACTTTGGGTCGTAGCAACTCTTAGTTGTGGGTGAGATCACCTAAGGGAATCAAATGCGTAGAGTCCTGCTGGGATTTAGAGGCGTAAGGAATGCGACTGTACCTTAATCAGTGTGTGATTGGTTAGGGCTCAACTACATTCCAGTCCGAAGTTAACTTGTAGTAGGCTAGAGTCTGTAGCAGCTTAATACAGTGTGGTGTTCAAATCTGGAATAGGTCCTGGGGTTTTTCTGCATTTGTGGTTTCCTCGTTAACAAAACTTCTGGTGTCTGTGTTATTTCTTTTTCGCATTATATTTGATTATATAATTGATATATCACAGGTTGTGCGTAGTTCAATCAATTGGTAAATCCAACCTTTGGTTGTTGATTGAAATTGATTGACACTTGAACATTGGTCTTTGGTACCGTTCAAATTGTTTCTCATAATAATCAGGCTCGCGGATTTTATTCTGTTTGATTTGCAAATTACATTGAGAAATAGAGATATAACTCTTGGATATATTTTCCTTGATTGAGTCTGACTGTCTAGTTGATTCTCTTGCAATTATATTGGAGTTAGTCCATACAGATTTCTTAAACGAAATATTGGGTGTGGTTGTTAGACCCCCGATTTTTCAGGTCATATTAACAAGTTTTTATATTCAACATCTTCCAAGACTTCTCAGCGGGTTTCTATAACTCAAAGTGGAAATTTCTCAAAAACCAAATTCGGCATCCATAAGCTCGGATTAGATAATATTTATAAACACAGCTTTCATGAAAGAAAACTTATCAATGGAATCTGCGTTTATTCTATATTCGGTTGATCAAGAGGAATTTATGCATATCGCAATGGGTTCTAAAAGAGCAATGACAGTAGTTCATGCAGAAGCTAAAATGATTCTATCGAGTGTGTCAATTGTCACAGACTTAAAGTGATTGTTGATTTTATTCATAAGAAACGTACGAACATTTCTTGGGAAGCTGAAAACATAATCATATAAGTTGAAGAGATTCCACAAGAAAAGGTAAGATATATAAGCAGAAAGCATAATTCAACAGCGGATACTTTAGCAAAGGAAGCAAGAATCAAGAGTCTTCAACATATCTTATCATGATGTATTACTTGATTGTACTATATTACTTGATTTATAAAATTTAACCTTTCATCAATTTTTTTTTACCATTACTGTTACAACCTCTGTATCAAACGATTTTCTATAAAACGTTTTTTATGTGAACAGTTATAAAACAAAACATCTTGGAAAATTTGGATTGTTACAAAATTTGGTGGATTCTTTCAGGGGTAATTTGTATTACTTCCCCTGGCAAGATCACTAATTTGAGTTACCTCCCCTACAGAAATAAAATTAGCAAAACCTCCTCTCGTTATATATTCCGTACATTCTAAGTTGGCTGACTCAGTAGCATACACGTGGCACAAAAATACATGTGTCAATTAAAGTACCCGAAATGCCCTCATGTACTAATTTAATCTAGCATGCATAATTAAAGTCAGACAATCAACAGTCAGATTTGAGATCATATAAGACCAGGCTTTGCTTCTCCACATAAAGTGTGTCTCCTTTTATTGTTTTTCCTCTATTAAACCTGCAATCGATATTATTTTAGTTTTGAAAAATTAAAACACAATTTTACCATATCAAAACCCCTAATTCATCTTTGATAGTAAAATACTCGATTGACAGTCGCTCTCTTGGTTGGAGTTGAAATTAAAGTCATGGTGGTATCACATAGAATAAAGATGATATTGAAAGAATTAAATAGATTGGTTTAAGTGAAAGTTCTCAAGTGTTAATGATGCTCAAACGCATCAATAAAGAGTAAAGATTATATGTTAGTTGTATGGAGATAGATTCAAGCTTCGAATCAACTGGCTAGAATAAGTTGGTTTTTATATTCTCATATTTGTTATTTAATGGTAGATGTACACAGATCTTCATGAATGAATTCATGAATGAAGACGATACTAGGCTTTACTTTTAAATATTAGTGCTAAAAAGTAGCTGATTTCGAATTGTTGAGATAGTGAAAGAAATAAAGAAATTATGAAGTTAGTTGGCTAAAATTGAATTATATATGGGTTTTTGCTCGAGGAGAATTGTCTAATTTGAGGTGACTGAATTATTGGTACCGACGAAAGAAGATGCCCAGAAGTTCAGAAAAATTTAGCTTTTCATTTCCCCCTTTGAATATGTAAATACTACGAAGAAGATGAGGGCAATTTTGGTAGTTTGTCAAAAATGTGTATACTTTTGCCACGTGTATGATACTGCTGAGTCAACTAACCAGGAATGGATGAAATTCTTGACGAAAGGAGGTTTTGCTAATTTAATCTTTATAGGGGAGGTAAAGCAAATTAGCAATCTTCCTAGTGGAGGTAACGCAAATTACCCCATTCTTTCAAGATGTGTTAATTCCCTAATGTCCAAATTCTGCAATACTTGCAAAATTGTTGGCCATTTAATTACTGAATGCAGAGTTGAGAAGAATAAGAGAAAGGGTTCAAGAGAATAAAGTTGGTGAGAAATTACATTCTGAAAGGTCTCAAGGTACTAAATCTTTCAAGCCTATTCCATTTGATATCTGTGATAATTCAGAGTTAGAGGAAGGTGATTCTATTGTGCATACTATTATTGAAAAATCTCTCAATAGTAACGTTGAAGTAGCAATTTCAGAATATGGTAGATTTAATTCTCTTGTGACAAAGGATGAAGATGAAGAATATGTCATAATGGAAAAACTAAAGATTTTAGAATTGTCTGGAAAAAAATGCTTTACATAATAGTGTTATTAAATATGTCAATGGAACTAATGGTAAAGTTTCAGATGCAAATGTTTCTGTTACATCATGGGCTAAGATTGTTGAAAAGAAAATGGTGAATACTTCAGTATTTGGTTCAAGTAATACAACAAGTACTTCTACTTCTAACCATGAGCAAGGTAAGGTGAGTAAGCAAGCACCCGTCAATAACAAATACAATTTTAGAAAAAATCTAGGGAAAGGGGGTACCAAAAACCCTCAATCCAAACAACAAAGATTTTATTTTGGAATATAAGGGGTCTTAGAAGATCTAGGTCTTTAGTTAATCAATTTAGTCATTCTTTAGTGTGGGTAGCTGAACCTAAAGTAGTGTGTAATGCTTCTTTTTGTAATAAATTGAACTTACCTGGTATGCATAGCATGGTAATTCATAATTCTTCTTCTTCAAATAAAAAAAAAAGGTAATATATGGATGTTCTGGAATAAGTGTATTGCAACTCCACAAGTGGTATCAATCTCCAGTCAAATGATAACAGTGAGTGTTGTGATGTGCTAATATCTGGTGTTCATGCTCATGTTGGAATTGTGCAGAGAAGATTTTTATGGTCAGAAATGGAATTAATAAGTGACATTAAGAAACTATGGATTGTGTTAGGTGACTTTAATGCAGTAACATCTCAAGATGAAATTAAAGATTGGAGGAAGATCTCCTAACAAGATAGCAATGTTGGATTTCAAAAATTGTTTGAACAATTGTGAATTAATTCAATCCCCTAAAACTGGTCTGGAATACTCTTGGTAAAATTGTTATCATGGAAAGAACATATAATATTATGTAATCTTGACAGGGTGGTCTTGAATCAACAATGGTTGCAATTGTATGGTGCTTGGGGTTATAAAGTAGGTTTGAGAGTGGTATCAGATCATGCATCTTTATTGGTAGGATGTGCAAGTATTCCTAATCCAAAAATACACCTAGAAGATTTCAAAAAATGTGGATACAAGATCCTGATTTTTTCAAGTTGTAGCAGGCATTTGGTCAAATAAAGTAGATGATGATCCTGCTTTTATCTTTATGCAAAAATTGAAGAAGTTATAACACTTTGTTAATGACCGGAATTGGAATGTCTTTAGTAATGTTCAGTTTAAGATAAAAAAAAAACTGAAGCTAAAGTTAAAGAATCAATGCAGTATTCGGACAATAATTCTTTTGATGAAGAAGCTCTCAATTCATTAGTGAATGCTCAAAATGAATTTGCTAGTAGAGAAGTACAACAAAATACTCTTATGAGGGAGCAGCTAATACTAGTTTCTTTCACACAAACTTGAAAATAAGATAAGCATCTAATCAGATCAGTGAACTTGAAGATTCTAATAGTAACATCATTTCTGACCAAGAGGGAATTTCCTCTGAACTTGTTAGTTTCTTTGAAAAAGGGTTTGAAGTTAAGGAAGTTAACATTGTGGATAATGTAATACCCCGATATTCGGCAGTGGTTGGCCGAATGGAATATAAGTAATGGTTTGTCCTTTCCTAACACCGAGGCCTGATGGGTTCACTTGACTGAGTAATGGGAAAAAACTTCTTCACTTGACATAGTTTATATTATAATTTATGATTGATTGATAGATTGTTTAGGTGGCCAACCAAATTGATTTGTTGATTTAAGTATTCAGTTAGGAGATAAGTAATCGTCGAATAACTTGTACACAAGTAGAGAACATAAGACCTTACAGAGGAATTCTGTGGAGCGATTGTGTGTATAAACAACACTAGAAAGTGGAACTTGAGCTAAGAGTCTAACTACTAGGATCAACCTATAAATTCAAAAAAGATAAAGCGTTCAACCAAATTACACCTTGAGTGAGCTACTACTAGGTGGTTTAGATGAATAGAATCTGGTATTGGAGAGCTTCTGTACTCAGTGATAAAAGGAATTTAGGGAATAACACTGAGCTAGCTGTTATTCCACGGTTGGTGATAATCTATGGTTAACGACGAGTAGAAAAGTATAATAACTCATTGACGGTTTATTAACGAAGAAGTATTCCTCGATCATATCTCTCTATATTGCTTACAACTTAATATTTTCAATTGCTTTTATTTGCTTTGTTCAAAATCTAAAACAAACCCCCTTTGTGACACTTTGACAACTAAAACTCACTGCTCTTTGTGGGAATGATCCTTGCTTCCATTATATTACCCGTTAATTGTGTGGAAATAAGATTATTAATTTGATTGCACTTACGACAGCCATCAAGGGACGGGTCATTACAAATGATATCAGAGCCGACGACAGGTCACCTATTGAGGGTGAGAAGGTACGTTGGACGGGGTTAGTCTAGGTGCTTCTTATGAGGGGCAGGGAACATCGGAGATGTGGAATTATGTATATTCTGTAGCCGAGGACGACTCCAATTTAAGGTGGTGGTATTGTGATACTCCGATATTCGGCAGTGGTTCGCCGAACGGAATATAAGTAATGGTTTGTCATTTTCTAACACCGAGGCCTGATGGGTTCACTTGACTGAGTTGTAGGAAAAAACTTCTCAGTTAAGCGTGCTCGGCTGAGAGTAGTCACCGGATGGGTAACCTCTCGGGAAGCTACTGCTGGATGACCGCAGTAGTGCCGCTAAAAATCCCACGCTGCTGGATAACAGCAGTGGGAAAGTGAGAACAATATCGGTGTTAGTTAGGACACAACTAGGGACGGGTCTCTTGTGCTCGGGTGGGAGAGTATGCTAGGACGTTGAGCTAGATACTGGTCTAACAAGAGGCAAGGAACTTCTACAATATACTGAGGCCTTTTCAGCACAATTGGCTCCAGAGTTGGCAGGAAACTCTGCAGTTAAGCGTGCTCGTGCGGGAGTAATCCAGGGATGAGTGACCATCCGGGAAGTTGTTGCTGGATGACCGCAGTGATGCCCGTTAAAAATCCCACACTTCCGGATAACCGCAGTGGCTAAGTGGGGACAATATCAGTGGAGGGACGGGTCATTATAGATAATCTACTAGATGTTATTCCTCAACCAGTTACTGCAGAAGAACAGACAATGCTTGATGCTCTTCCTGATGATTAAGAAATAAAAGGAGTGGTATTTGAGGAGCATACTCTATGGCAGTGTAAATTTAGCCTAAAAATATGGTCTTGGCCATGTTGTATATTTAATTTTAAGATTTCAACTTCTTTTGATAATGTATCCAGAGCAGCTAAGCAAAAGAGTCCATTGATACAAGAGATTTGGATAAAAGTTGCACATGTAACTATGAAAGAATTATGGTTTTAAAAAAACAGGCAGCTTTTCGATGAAATAACTCCCAATATCAATGGATTTAAAAGCAGAATATGTCAGATAGTGTATAAAAGGGGTTACAGAATGAAATAAATTTCTCTGCAGATTCCTTGGCCAAAAAAGGTGCAGAATTAGAAGCTGGAGAAAGAATCATACATAATGGAAAACCTGGATTTCTGATAAGTATTGAAATGCCAGAAGTTGCTTATTTCAGATTTTGCAGTTAACTCGTTTTTTGTTTTACCCCTGCAGATTTTTTACCTGCTATTTGGTCTTTGTTTAACTTGTAAAACTTGGTATTCCTTTTGTCATTCAAATTAATAAAAATGTGTGATTGAGCAAAATATTAAATAAATCTTATCTTATATACTAATATAAAGAAAAGACCTATTTTTGGTACGACCCAAATTTTGGTCCGGAACTTTGTTTTTCTTTTCTTTCCCGACTTCTATTTTTTCTTCCTCTCTATTCTCTTCTCCCTCTGAGAATCTTCAAACAATCTACATCGATCAAACAAATTCAATCGAACAAAATCAATTACATCAAACAATCTACATCAATCGAAAACATCACTAGGGATTTTTTTTCAATTTCAATTCAATAGATTATCGTCACAAATTGAAGTTTCAGACCTGTCTTTGGTTTCAATTCAACACCAAACACTATCAGATCCTTAAGAAACCTCAACTCGCGATTGGAATTGGGAACTCAAATTTCCCAATTCCAATCGTCCCCCAATTTCATTCTCCATCAAACCTAAGATTTTGAATGCAAGTACCCATTTATCAAAGACCATTATTACTCAATGGATTGGATATTGGAGTTTTCATGGTAAGAGCTTCATTTTTGATATTTGATTTCGAATGTAAGAGCTTTATCTTTGATTTTTGGGTGTCTTTTATTTAACTTTACAAGTTAAAATAATTTTTGATATCTAGGATTTGCTCATATAAATAACTGTGTTTGGAGTCTAAGTATTACAAATTAATGTAATTTCAATTAAATTATATTGCTCCTCAGTGGCTCTTTTCTTTTTCAATTGAAGGGGACAAAGAAGTGCTACATATTGTTTCTTTGCACTGTGTGAGCATCTAGAGACACAAGATTGTTTCATTTCAGAGATTTTTAACTCAGGCATAACAAATTTTAATGACATGCATGACTATGGAAACTTGAGGGACAAATTTGTGATTATAGTGAATGAGTGTGCAATTTCTAAATCCCTTTATTATGGATGAGTTTGAGATATGTAATTGACATACTCTTACTGTCAACTTCTTAATTCCCTTTATTATGGGTTAAACAACTAATTCGTTCATGAAATTATTAGTTTTGATTTTTTTTTGAACTCACTATCACAGACTTTAGTTCATAAGATCCAATTGTTTTTGGCATGTCAAAGACAATGAAACCACTGCGAATTGAAATTTGTACTTTTGTTGTTTCTTGCTTTTACGGGCAGCTGCAAGTTAGATGTGTATATATACCAATTTTGAGTTAGCAGTTAGACGACATCAATTTTGTCTAATTTGTTTACGAATGACACATTTTCTACTCATGGCTTCCCTTATAGCTTTCTACTGAAATACACTTAGTAGTAAGTTTCAATCTTTTGGTAGAATTCTTTTCGTGGTCAGCACATCATTGAATTGTGGCCTTAATGAATTTCTGACAAATTGTAACAATGCAGTAAATTGTGGATGTTTAAATTTGGTTCTTTACTGTGTGATATTTTTTTGTGTTCAATTCGATTTCTCTACTGGCTCTGTAATTAAGTATTTATGTTTTTGGCAGTGATATGTTAGAAAATACAGTATTTCAAGTGAGGGAGAGGTTTGCTAAAATTCTACCTGGACTTTCTTTTGTGCTTAATTCATTTAAACATGTTCATTACTTGATGCATAATTTTAGATGAATTGATACATTGAAAAATGCAAGTTTGTTCACATTCTCCCACAAGGAAGTCGCTAACATTCGTGGAACCAAGATCATATGGGAAGGAGGCAAGGTAGACACAGTGCGAGAATTGTTGTTTATTGAATGTGGTAAAGTCGTAAAGGTACGAGTACTATGTGTATTCGGAGTTGTTGATTTAAACCCAGATGATGTAGCCAACGAAACAATGTCAGTGTTGTCGCGACATATGACCTAAGCCACTATTAGACCTGGAGTTCTTCTTGACGATTCGTGATATAGATTTTAATCCATGGCGGTGTTGGGTGTTCCCACCTCTTTTTTTTTTTTTTTTTTTTTTTTGGTAGGCAGTGTTCCCACCTTATGAACAAAAAGTTATATTTTTTCTTTGTATTATTCGGCTATATCATGTAAAATAAATGCATGCAGATTTTTCTTTTATGTGTGAAAGGATATTTGTTATTAGGAGACAATTATTGAATGCAAAGTTCAGTTTATTTTGGAACGGAATGGCAGGCGCATCGCGCGTGCGTGTTATACTAGTAAAAATAAATAAAACAAAACATCTTCCCGAAAAACGGTCACAAGACTCACAACCTCGTTTTGTTTTTCAAACATTGGTCCATCAGAATCCGACGTGGGCCGTGGCACCGTCGTCGTGTTACTCGTATCTCCTCAAGAACCATTTTTTTGGGGACTACTCAAAAATGGAGGGGGACTACTCTTCAATTTTTTGGGTGGATATTAGAAGTAATAATGAGTCACCCCTTATCTAAGTTTTTTTTTAATACCAAACTTGCCCTTGGTAATTGAATTAGTTAGTGTAATGATTAATTAGTGTTAGTGTAATGATAATTAGTGAGGTTTGATTAATTAGTTGGGTGTTTTTAAAAGAACAATTTTTGAGAAGAAGCGGTTTTGTTTTTTTTTTTTTTTTTTTTTTTTAAGATGGTTGATTTCGAAATGAGGATTTTGGGTAGTTAGGTATACTTCAAATTTAGTTAATGTTGCTTGAATTGGCAAAAACTTTCGAAAAAATGAAAAATTTATAAACTGATTTCGACCATGGAAATAAAGTTCGGCTACGACATCTGAAGAACAGGTAGTCAAACTCATCTGCAAGTGTAGTTCAGCTAATGGTTCTGAAGACACGGGTAGCCGAACTCAACTTTAATGGAGTTTTTGCTTTTAGAGAAAAGTTCGGCTAGGAAAAAAAAAGTTGCGACGTAACCGAACTAAAAGTTCGGCTGGGAAAAAGAAAATTCGACGTAACCTGACTCAATATATAGGTTTTCAGAGAAAAGTTCGGTTAGGAGAAAAAAATCGACGTAACTGAACTAAAAGTTCGGCTAGGAAAAAAAGGAAAAAAAAGTTGCGACGTTTTTTTTAAAAGTTCGGTTGGGAATTTTTTTTTTTTCGAGGTAACCGAACTTTCCGCTGAAAGAAAAAACTCCATTAAAGTTGAGTTCGGCTAGTTCGACAAATTGTTTCACATAATTCCTAGCCGAACATCTCTGCAACTTCCATTTTCAACTCATTTTGATGATTACTACTCATTTTTTCAACCAAGTAATGGGTTTGTGAAATTTTTTTTTTGAATCGAGACGATGAAGCGGAAAGAAGAGAAGGAAATGAACCCTCTAATAGTAACGGATTTGTGAACAATTAAAAGTAATGTATTTGTTATAATTTTGATTTTGATTTTGATTTTGTTTTGTTAATGATTTAGATTAGGTTATACATACATATTTTTGTTAGATTAGTTTTAATTTTAATTAGGTTAAAGGTAGGTTAGTCATTTCCACACTTTAGACACCCCTTATAAGTATATGGTAGACATTCCTATCACAAAGTAGTCCCCCTCCATTTTTGAGTAGTCCCAAAAAAAAAAAAAAAAAAAAAAAAAACGGTTCATCCTCAAATCTCAACAGTCAATACCACCCAGGCCCAATTTGAGGGTATTTTGGTGAATTAAAACTAAAACTAGAAGAAAAGGGGAAAATTTGTGACAGAAGAGTTTGGATTGATTGATGATGGCCAAATTTTCAGTTGACAGAGAAGAAGATGAAGAAGAAGATAGAGGAGCAGGAACAAGCAGTTACATTAGCAGCAGTGAAAGTCCAAAACATAAGAAACAGAAGGTGGTTCCAAAGAGATCAAATGATGAAAAAAATAAAGATCAAGAAGAAGTGATGGTAAAATCAGAAAAAGAAGAAGGTGTCAATACTAGTAGCAGCAGCAGTATCTCTGTCACCTTAATTGATCCAGAAGTACTTGATTGTTCAATTTGCATGGAACCCTTGACTCCACCCATTTTTCAGGTAACCAATTTCATTATTTGGGGTTATTTTTTTGATTCATTATTACCTGAGATTATCAAATTCTTACCTGGTTATATCATATAGGTTTATTATAATCATTAATCATCCTTTTAATTATTTTTGGTGTTTGAGTAGTTAGGATTAGGAGTACTGCCTTACAAAAGTTAGGTTAGTTTTTTTTTTTTTTACTGTGGTAATAAATGAGGCTAGTGTTATGTTGTCAAAAGAAGTACACCAATCTAATGTGTGTGTGTTTGAACTGAATTCAGTGTGAGAATGGACATATAGCGTGTGCACCATGCTGCACTAAGCTTGGGAACAAATGCCCTTCCTGTTCATGGCCTATTGGCTACAATCGTTGCAGGGCTATTGAAAAGGTTATTGAATCTATCAAAATATCATGCAAATATTCACGCTATGGTTGTAAAGAAACATTTAGTTACAAACAGAAAATTAGTCATGAAGAAAAATGTATCTATGAACCTTGCACATGTCCTATCACTGATTGTACGTTCACTGGGTCATCTGAACGATTATATCTTCACTTCAGCAGCAAACACTGGGCCTCTGCTAGGCGTTTCCAGTACAATTCCCCTTTTGCAGTTTCATTTGATAAAGATGATTCGTTTATTATCTTCCAAGGGGAAGAAGATGGACGTCTCTTTCTTCTGAACAACCGATTTGAACGTATTGGAAATGCGGTGTCAATGAGTTGTATAGGGCCTAGTACTGTCAAGGGAGGGTTCTCATACGATCTTATCTCAGAATATGGGCGTACCTCTCTTAGATTAAAAGCTTTTACCAATAGCTTTAATGGGAAGACGGAACCTTCTACTTTTGTGGAGTTTCTTCTGGTTCCATACAGTTTTTATCGTTGTTTTGGGCAACTCAAGTTGGAGGTTTGTATTCGGAGTTGTAGAGAATTCAGTTGAATCGGTGCTTGGTCAGTTGGTGAAACTCCTGTTGTACAATATGTTTATGTTGGCTTGTTGTCTTTTAACATTCTGTAAAATATTGTACATGATACGCCTACCATCTCTGTAATCTATGTTGTAAACCTCCTGTGTGCATTCGAACTATTCGTAAATGCTTAAACCCACTTTCCATTGCACCTTGTATATGTCTTTCTACCAAGTCATGACTGTGATTAGTTTGTGTGTAGTTTCTCTAGAACTAGCTTTGGGAACTTCAGAAAGTACGGTCATTTTCTGGCAAATAGATCAGTTATGTTTCCTGTGAAAGGCTTTCCTCAGAGAGCCTACATCTCCCGCAATTGGTGGTTTTGGGGTATTTTAAGTACTTTGCTGGCTGAAAGCAGGGCACCTGATGTGCTTGCAATTCATTTCATGAGAATTTTCGATGTATCAGTATTCAAAATATTCTGATTTTCATGTAAATTTGTTGGAACTTTTACATTTTACTAACAACACTGAACTTTTTGTCTTCGGCCCTGAAGTTGAAACATGGTTCATTGTCTGGTTTAGGTATGTCTTGCACCAATTTTTTTTTACTGTGGAGTTTTCTCAAGCTGCACTGAGGTCTATTAAGAGGTGATATCTTCTATTTTCAGGTCACAGGAGGCAGATAAGAACTAGCATGTTGGTCTATTTGGAAGCAGAACAAGGAGGAATGTGCTGGTTCATATGAATGCTTTCTGCTTTCTTTCTCAAATATGGTTTGCGCAGGCTTAACTTACTTTCCACATATATGAACCAATCCCTGGTAAGTTTTTTTTTTTTTTTTTTTTGTGCTAACACATGATGAGTTGATTTATTAAGACTGTAACTGAATAACTTACTCAAGAAAAGTACAAGAACTTGTTGTGGTTGTGGAAAATAAGGTGAAAGAAAGAGTGCATTAAGGGAATAAGGGTTGTCAAATGTAGGGGTGTTCTTTATCTTTTGTCGATGAAGTGATCAAATTTGTCACCAATGATTAAGGCTGTAGTTCTAGTATCTTAGGGGTATCAATTGAGGATCTAATATGTTCAACAGTTGTTGGGCATTATGATAAAGATATCTTTTAGCGGTTTCATTTTTCCTTTTAAAAAAGTAAAATCGATTAACAAGTTGTTATATACGGGTCATCCAGGATCTGTTTTGGGCTGAATGATGAGAACCCATTCATGTTGAATTTGCATAAAGACACACAAAATAGTGTAGTTCACATGAATATCATGTACATTTAATCTTTATTATTTATTTTTGATCGGCAAAGAAAGATTATTTTTTGATAAAGAAAAGAGAGGGTACAAAAGACTTAAACCACCCTAGAACAAGAGAAAAGAAAAATGAACAAAGATGATATCAAGCTACCACTTTGTTTATGGAGGGTCAAAGTTATCTTTAGGAAGTTTAATCCTTGATGTGTTGGAAAAGGACATTCTGAGGCTTATGGGACAAAATTAAGCAATTAAGTGTCACAAGTGTAGTTTTACAAGTGTCACCAAATTATTGACAAGCATTCATGTTATATGTCACCCTTCATGTCTAAATACATGGTAATGAGTAGTAATTATCATCTAAGAAATATTTGCTATCGTTAAATTTGGATTCCTTTTCCTCTTCGCAATTGTATCTAAAGTCGTCCATTACCTCAAAGTTGCTTCAGGCCGGAATATGTTTTATGAACATCCTTAAGCTAGAAGTGCAGTTGTATTCATGTGTGGTTTCTGGCCTTACTGTAGTTGTATAATTCTTAAAGCTGTTTTTATTGACTTGCAAATGAGGGAGTTTATTAGTAAAAACACCAAATCTTCTTGATTCGGACTCGGGTAATATAAAGTTAGTTCAATCATCTAGTAGAATGATTTTTTACTAGGGAAAAACAGTTTAAGGTGAAGATTCCCTTGAATTGAATGTCTTGCTATTGAAACAACAATTCCAGATTCTTTGAAGTCGAACATTTGAGTATTTCTCATCGTGATTGGAGATTCTGGATAGTAGTTAAGAGGACTTCCACTACCATGCTGCTTAACAAACTCATGACACCTTGTAGTCATTTATTGATGGGTGATTATGACTGTAGTATAGTTTTATTAAAACTTTAATATCATTTGAAAACTCAACAGCTCAATTCTAGGTATCCCTAAAGGTTGGATTAAGGAAAAAAATCAGAGAATCCCACACGAAACCATATTATTTGGTCTGGAGCTTGACTTTCTGAGGCAGATATTTAAGAAAATATAAAATACAATGTTTTTGGATTTAGATATGCTGGCAGAACTCTCTCCACCCTAAGGAATAAAATATGCAGGAGAAGTAACATCAATGGTCCCATATGTTTTGGTAATTTTAGTTATAGTTTATGCGATTTTCACATACAGTATTAAGATATGTTATTTAATATGGTGGGTTTGATTTTGTTGTCTCAGATCTTACATGGGTAAAGAAGACACTCAAATGTGTTAGGGTAAGATATTGACTGTTTGAATCTCGACAAATGCATGCTCGAGTATTCTAAATTCATGCAGCAGCATCAAAATAGCAATGGTATGTTCGATACTGGTGAAATTTATGGAGCTGACTATGGTAGTGTCACAGTATTCTGGGAGTACTTCGAGATGTCTACTTGGGTCTTGCTGCCTGGCTCAAACTTCAAATAAAGAATGAGAAGTCAGCTCTATTGTTATCAGTTTTCACAAGGAAGATCATGATTGGAGTTGTAGCGTGTGGCAGGAATCAGCACTCCATTTAAAGGTAGTTTGTTAAACTATGTGAAAAAATTTCAACTTCCAATAAGAACATAAGAAGATCACACATATATGACACATTATATGGACTCAACTAAGTAGGGCCAATTATGGACTTGAATTAACAGTTTGCTTTTTTCCTGTATGCATTTTAGGTAGAGCTTGTTGTGCCAACCAAGATTTGAAAGGTTAAGCCAATGTCAAACTGCCTGCGTGTTATCTGAGACCTGTCCTACTCATTTACACTGGTTTGTATACGTGGTTTAGGTAGTGATATCGAGGATACATAAATTGTCAGATTATCTGAGTTGCCTCTTTGGAAGCTTGATGTTGAGCATGAGCTGCCTTGCACCACCACGAATTCCTGCACTCCCAGAATGGTACATGATCTGAATTTCTTGCATTGATGAAGTTAAACTCGAGTAATTCTTTGTGCAATCCATGCCATCGAAGTTTTTTATTTGTCCAATTTAGGGGTCAGTCCCAGCCTGGTTTGTGCTTGTCCTGCCTTAAAGATTACAACACGAATACAAGTAAAGTACAGAGTACCCTATTGGTCCGACATAAAAACCCCATGATTGATTGATTGATTGTTTCAATATGTACTTGATTTCATGATTGATTTTTTTGCCCCTTTTCAGCAGGTGTAAGTGCAACTTGAAACTTCACACATTTTAAGTTCAGTCAAATTATTATTACACTTGTAATTTCAAAGCTCATATCATTGCTTGAAGTTATGGATTACATCCCAAAATTGTGGACGCGAGAAACAGAGGGGTTTCATCTTGAATTCATAAAGCTATCACCAAACTAATTTATTTATTAATCGACCCCATCTCATTAAACACCAATTAACCCTACTTGGCTACATTTGAAAGAAGAAAAGAAGGAGAGATCTTTAAATTCTTGGGCGAGAAGGATTGTGGGAACTACTGTTTCCATCCTTGACTACTACACCTTATTGGATGTCATTCAAGCACTTGGCCAATATGAGCAATAATGCAAGTTTAATGGGCTCCATCATATTTA